>CM077238.1:24665752-25172629 GCA_039654775.1 Spinibarbus caldwelli
CACACTGCAACAATTGCATATTAATATCCTTGCAGAGGCCAATTGATCATTAGTGCATCAATACACAGTTTGCATAAAATTATTCTTCCTTAAATAGTCTATGTTTGAGGTGACAGGAACGCCTCATCAATAATGCAAATGTCCCTTTAGCCAGTCTGAGGAAATTAGGGGCCACATTTAGCCTCTGACACAATACTCAATATGCCGACTTTTCTCAAGGCCCTGAAAACAAAGAGGGCTAACTTTTTGAAATAAGGTGTGGTAAACCTGAATAAACACTTTTTCACTTTTTTTTTTTTTTTTTTTTTTTTTTGTATGTATAGAATACAAAATAGGGAAAACACAAAATGTACTGCACGTTGCTTTGAATAAAAGCTTATACAAACATGAATGTAAAGCACTGAAAATCAGTATTAAAACAACACAATCATAGTAGATAATATTTCTAATAACTGTAGATATAAATTTAATGGTTTAATTCAATAATTAATTTAAACAGTTTCAATATTTGCTGCAGACTTATGTAGCTCCACTTATTCTTTTGTGGTTTTAATGTATTTTAAAAAATCTGTTCTGTTATTTAGTCGCCACTTTGATCCATATGCCTCTTTCAGTGGCGATACCCAAAATGAATCTCTGAAACCGCCGAAATTGGCAATAATGAGCGTGAGTGTAAGGCTGTCTGCCTGCCTGCTCTGCCAATAACACACAACACAACGGCGACAGAGAGACAGACATGTTATTGGCTAATGCAGTCCTTCTTGCATTGTCTAATCTGTAGCCTGTGACCTCTGGATCAGACATTAACATGCTAAAACAAAGCATTGATGAGATAAAGCAAGGATTCAAAGCACGTCTGTGGAAGCACTGAGAGTTGCAGAAACTTTGGAATAAAATGCATGCATGTATAAATGTATGTTTAAATATCAGTATCCATTTACACTTAAGAAGAAGTAATATAGCATGCAAGCCATATTGGCTACTTTTATGTTTTTTTTTTTGTTTTGTTTTGTTTTGGTTTTTTTTTTTTGTTGTTTTTTTTAAATAGGGCTTGACATTTCCTGGTATGCTGTTGTATTGAAAATGACCCTTTAAATATATCCACAAAAGAAAGTAAATAAGTAATAGTGGTTTGACGAATGGTATGTAGGTTAATCACAAAACTTTTTTCTTTAAAATGCCCCATGATAAAGCCCTATGACAGTATTTTTTGATCTTCATCAAGACTGAAGAACATTTCAATTCAATTCTAGCACACATAAAATTAATGCAGGAAAGTAGTGACACACATACAGTGAAGGCCCAAAGCATCATGAAACGTGTTGATTTGAACCATATGGTTTCCATTTGCACTGTAGCTGTGCACTCAATATGAGCACTGATAAATCAATTTGCACCAGAACAAAACCATAACTCCAATCAAATACTGACTTTATTAAGGGAAAAAGAACCAATACAACATGACAGTTTACTAAAGATGGGATGCCTTAGTGTAGTTGTTGAACTTGTTAAACAAATGAAAATGTATTTTGAATAAGCACCACAGATGACATTATGAAAATTCAAAATTGAACAAATGATGTGAGCCAACTGAGTAATAGTAGTAGTAGTAGTAGTAGTAATACTACTACTACTACTACTACTACTACTTACATATAATGTTTTTTTAAGGCTCAGTTATTTATGAAGTAACTCTGAGATCACATCCAACTGGATCCTTTCCTATGGTCACAGTCTATTTAATTCTTTTACTTGTTGCTGACAACACCAAAAACATGGTCACCTACCAGCTTTCACATTTAAATCGGTGATGGTGTCCAGAGCTCATGAACGCACAGTATTAAAGGTAATATTGCCCGTTTAAGGTTTTTTTTTTTTTTTTTTTTTAAGTGCGTTTAGTGGCCTGCCAAATTGTGTTGTAATGGCTGTCATTGCTGTTTGCAGTCATGAGATGACCAGAGATGAGTACAGAGATGACCAATGTTAAAAACACATCTTCAAGGCTGGAGTGTTTATTCTCTACCTCCCATATGTATAATATGTTATTATTACTTAGAGAACTGTAGGGAAAACTACCCTATTCATTAGATGCTGACAGCTAAATGTTTTGTCCTGTGATCTACTTTTAACGCTGTGCCAAAAATACATTTTGGGACAAGATAAAACAGTGAAAAAGTTAATATCACGGTGTAACTGTTCTTATCCAAAAAATCATACTGTATTGTGTATTGTTGGACATTAATGCCCCTTGCTGGAACAGATACAATACTGCAAGTCTGTCGCTCATAAACCTAAATAATATACAGTTCTGTCTTGTACTGTATGACATATGACAGAACTGGCATATTTGCTGTTTGTCAAATGCAACCAAGACATTTATAACGTGTCAGTCTGGGAAATACAGGATCAAGTGTTTGTGACCATTAAAGTGATTGATGAAATCGTTTTTTATGGGAGACACATTATACAAGCTTGATTGAAACAACAAAATATGTATCAGTCTAGTACAGTTATAGATGTGGCTTGTCTCCCAACAAGAGTGATTCATTAGCGTATCCATTACCATGCATGATTATGCTAATCATGCAGTAATTAAGTGCCATTTCTTCAGAGACTGGTTTTTAGCCTTTAATTTCCCTTGAATGTAGCGATTAGTTATGTTTTACTTTGCCAATTATTTTCAGGCCCTCTGAAATATTGGACAGATGTTTTTTTCAGTGTCACAGTTCTGCTCTCTTGCTTGGCTTGTATTGAACAAAATTCTTTAATCACAGCCATTTACAATCTGAAATTTAATCAACCAAAAACAACAACAACTGGCTACCTACTTATGAATCACATAAACATCTGAAGTGAATGCCTGCAGTGATATTCCTGCATTAGATTTCACATAATACTGAATTGGGCACCAAAAGTGCATAGACAATATTTCATCTATTGGCTTTCTTATTATTTGTGCGTGATTTATCATTTGTAAAAATACAGCACACTGATTGGTGAGGTATTTAAAATTTCTAGTGGAAGTTTGTGGGTCTCTCTCTTAAACCCTAGCACCACCAACATCTTATAATTTAATGCATGTTGTAGCATGTTTTAGATTTTTTTAAGATTATTATTTCCATAAGATTATTATTTGGTTACTCTTTATTTAAGGTGTCCTTGTGATATTATGAATAATTTACTATTTTTACTATGATAATTACATTTAACATGTATAACAAGGGCACTGCAGAATAGTCTTACCATTATTGTTGTCGGTTGAGCTTAACTTTTATTCAGTGGCCTAATGCCATGCCTTTCCCATACATTAGGAACATATGAATTCATATTTTCTTTGGGTAACACTTTATTTTGATTGTCCACTTTAGACATTCTACTAACAGTAAATAACTACACGTCAACTAGCAGTCATTAGAGTAGTAGTAGACTGTTTGCTTAATATCTTCTAACACTTTATTCTGATGGGTCCACAACATAAAACATACTGACTAAACTTTGCAAGTATATGTCAACGTATTCTACTAACCCTAAACCTAACCTAACAGTCTACTCTAGAGAGTTAGTTGACATGTAGTTGCAAATTAATGAGAATTAGTTGACATGTTACTTGCAAAGTTACTTACTGTTACTAGTTGCAAAGTTACTTACTGTTAGTAGAATATCTAAAGTGGACTATCAAAATAAAGTGTAACCTTTCTTTGTGAGACAGACCATTTTCTGCTCAAGATATGTGACAAACACAACATACAGTCCTACTACTGGCTGCCCCATGGACAAACCAAACAAATTAAATTTGCTCTAAATGTACACTAAAGAAATAACAGAAATTAGAGAGAAAAACAAGATTCAGTTCATTTGGATGTTTCTTTAAACATGGCTCATATGCCCTAGAAATGGCTGTGATTACCATCATAGTGGAAACACTACAGTCACACACAGTGAATAACTCTCTAGTCCACGAACCCTGGCTTTGTTCAATCGAACTCATATTGTACAAGTGAGATCCTACAAGACTGAGTTCAAAATAAACCTGATCCATCGTTTAGTACCCATGGGAAAGAGCAAGATATAGAGAGTGAGTGCTTTGAACAAGGTCCAAATCCTTGAAACTCTGGACCATTACATTTCAATGACCCTTGGTACCACCCCATTACATACAAAGAGTATTTTCTCATCTGCACCAGCTATTTTGTGTGCTACAGAACATTCTACATGATTCTAGAAGTATATATATATATATATATATATATATATATATATATATATACTTGTTCTTTCACAGTTTGGGTCCTAGGAATCTTCATCATCATCATCATCTTCTTCTTCTTTAGCCCTTTCAATGCTAATGATAACATTGTCATTTTGTTTCTTTATATAGTACACCATATGCATCAGGCAATAGAACTTCGATGTCAGAAGTTGTAAATAAAAAATGTGAACACACATCTGACTTTGGATGGAACACAATCTTTGGGCTGGGGTTGGAGCTTGAATAACAGCCCATCATATCCATCTGATTTTATGGGTAGTTAAAAGTTCGGATTATGGTTGGAATTTGAGATGGGGTTAGAACTATGTTTGCTTCACAAGAATGTTGTTCCTGGACCATCAAAAGATGCTAATCCAGAGACACATCCTACATGGCAAAACCATGGTCACCGTTAATTCTCCACATAGACTTCCAGATACTATGTACCTTCATCTTTCAAATTCGCTGTAGGTAAAATATTATTCTGTTGGATCTGTCATAGCACCACATTCCCACAGAAGTCTCTTGAAACATCAACAAAAATGTATCTCCACCCAAGAGCTTCTATGAGAGCACCTAGCACAGCAGGATGTAAAAGTGGCAGCAGCTGCGCAAACACGCATACTACAGGTCACAATAACAGAGTGTATTCACCTAACAGGCCCTGTCTGAGGAACTTGGCAGGTTAGTCTCTAGCCTCCATGACCCCACAGGCTGTCAGAGCGAATGGGCCGACCAAGGCATAAAACCGCTTTTCTCCTGCCGGCCGCCCCAGCTGGGGCTCTCACCTTATGATATTTATTAGCAGCGAGATGGTGAGTAAGTTTGCTAAGAAGTTTGAGGTCTTACGGACTGTACTTTTCAGAAGACTGTGGCAAGGTCAAAAATGAGGCCGTTTCCTCTGAGGCTGTTTACTCTCTGAGTCAACGAGAGAAATGAAGGTTAGTGTGGCTAATTCAACTGAAAGGCACTAGTTATTTTTATTTTTTTCAAGTGTTTTCATAGCTGGTGCATGTCATATTCACCCATTTATTTTTAGTGAGAAGTGTTAATATAAATTCTAAATGCTTTTTGAAAAGAAATCAGGATATCAAATGGAAAATCCTTGCAAGTTTATTTTCTTATTAGCAGTCCTTTCTAAGACAAGCAGCCCTATTACTACTGCTTATAAGATTTTAGCACCCTGACATCCTGTTATAGACAGGCAAGCACTACTAAAAGGCAGTAATGGCTCCTTAACACCACTGGATAGACAACTGTCCTGACATCTGAATGTGTAACCTTGAGGTGCAAAAGAGAAAAAAGTAGCCCACTGTGACCTTTATATCCCATCACATCATTTTCAGTCAGGAATGTTTTAAGTTAGAGCGCCCATCTCATCATGTGAGGTGTGAAAAGAGGTACACACAGAAATGTTTGACTGTTCTTTTTGATGATGCATCAGAACTGCCTATTACTGTAACTCATGTCTGAGTGAGACAATAATCTTTTTGGCATGCCTGTCAGATCCAAATGACACTGAGGGAGATAGATCTGTCTCAGCCAAAAAAGGAAATAAATATGGTTCACAAAGCAGGTGGGCACCAAACTATGAGAAAGTGAAAAGTGACATGGTAAAAAACACAATGATACAGTATTAGTGTATCTCTTTATACTCATGCACACAAATTAATGAAATTAACGTTATGCATATTTGTCATTCATACATAAATGGTGCAATTTTGGATTGCTACTTGATGTTCAATATAAAATCTAGGTCCTGAAGCAAAACCAGCTGTGAATCCCACACTAACAAGTGCTTTGACTCATGGGAGTGCCATTTTGGCACCAAACAGCCTAATACATAAAATTAAATGAGTTATTACTAAATGGGAATGGACAGTCTCTGAGTAAAATAATATATACTCATTAACAAAGCATCTACAAATTATTTATGTAATTTCAGCAATGTTTTTACTTGTAATATTTTACTTGTACTTCCGGCACACTTCCAATATCCATTAGTAAGTAACTCTGAAACCAATAAATGTCACTTTGGCTTTCACCTAATTAAAACAATAGATATCACACAGCAAATTGTGGTGTCATTCACAAAGCTCTTTCTCTTTGCGCTGCAACTTCTTCTAGCCACTTATGTGGAAGGATGGCATAAATAACCGTCATTAAAATGCCAAGCAATGGGCACAAAACCACATTACTGAAATTAGCAGCACGCACTACTGTAAACAAGACTGCCCACCTTTTTTATGGGCTGGATGGGTGGGAATACTGTAGAAGACTATATCTGAAAGAATCCACTGATGTGTAAATGTGATGGTATTTCAAAGGTAATAAATAAACAATTATAATATCAGACGGCGAATACTCTCTTATTAGCACTATAATCAAAAACACCATCCAACAAGACTAGTCAGCAAAGCTTAGAAATATATTTTAACCTAAACAAAATATGACATTTCATAGTCCTATTTACTATAAACCAGGCCATTCTGGAGCTGTAGGTTGGTAAAGTGGTCATAATCAGTTTTCACAGCTGATCCCCAACACATTCACTCTTTGAGGCTTGTTAAGTCCATGGCTGTGTCCAAAAATGCCACATTATTCCCTTATAGTGTACTTATTTGAGGAAGCATCCATTTTATAGTGATGTCTGAAACTATAGTGGACATTATTGAGTGCACTCATTAAAATCCATAATGCACTGCAATAACAAGTGATGTACACTCAGAATTTAGAGAATACCCTTAATGCACTGTGAGTGACACGCCAAATGAATACCCACATCTAATGCAGAAGAGGACAATATTGACTGTAAATGCTCATGCAGGCAAGCACTGTGTGTGACACAAAGCATTCGCAACCACATGGTTAGCTCGTTTATTTTATTCACATAAGTTGAGAAAACCAAGTCATAATGAACACCTCAGAAATCTATGTCTAATGTAGATATTACTGTAACTACTGTTAATGTACAAGATTGAGAATTACATTAAGAATGAGAAGGAAAGCATTGGTTTTTAATCTGATCAAAATGGCAGGCAGTAAGTAAGAAAAATAATAATGACAAGAAATAAACTTTAGTATTTGTGTATTAATTTCGTAAAAGTTAGTAAATTTGTGAGATTTGTTTATCTGGAATAATATATATTGCTGTGACAGACAGAGAACATGAAAGTTTATTGCCCAGGCCAGTTCACCATCTAATGTTTCTCCCACACTGGCTGGTCTTCACATGGACAACAGCACCACCTCTTGACAGATTATTAATAAAACACAAGATCTGTCTTTAGTAATGCTCTTCAGTGTTCGCTTTGTTATACTTTGTACTTTAGTGAATATATTCTAATAACAAAAAGCTTTTGAACATAATCCAGGAACAAATATAGTTAATTTAACACAAACTAACAAACTTTAACATAAAGTAGCCAATCACTGAGATAAACTGTGCTGATTATTGTAATGGGAAGATTGGATAATTTTACTGATTCTCTCGTTCAGTCTCATTCATCAAAATTAACTAATATTTATTCAAGTCATTCGTTCATTTGAGTAGTATTAAATGTTATATTTTCAACAGCCAAACTCCCTGAACACGTCCACCTATGCAATTTTGATCACATTCTGAATTAGGAAATCATAATGCAACCACAATTTATAAGGAAGATACATTATTACATACTTTACCTCCCGAGTCTTCTATTCTTTTTTCATGTGACAGACACAATTAACAAATCATTCATTAACGACCCATCATGCATTGTGACAGTATTAATTATTCAGATGCATTGTCTATTTATTTTATTTTATTTTATTTTAGCAATTTAATTAACTTTTGTAATATTCAGAGTTTTCTACTTATCTGGGGGGGAAAAATGTTGGTTGTCACTATAGAGTTTGAGTGTTGATATCTCATAATGCAGTTGGAAAATTTTGTATATAAACTGCTAATTATTCTTTAGAAACAATATCTTTTTACAGCATTAATCCATTACTGTAACAGAAGCGCTTTTGTTTAATATGCAAAACTTAGTTTGTAATGTCGCATGCAGCATATACCTCATATTGACTTCAGACCCACATCTTTGAATGAAATTGTTGAATTAAGCCACTTTATGCTGTTAATCTTAAACAAAGGTCATGGCTAAACAATAAACAAATAAGCCAACATCATCTTAATTCATCCTTTCATCACTTTGACAGAACACAAGGTAGCATTTTTTTTTTTTAAATGAAGTAGGTGAATGATAAAACAATAGTTATACAACTACTACTATAACAACTACTACTACTGCTACTACTACTGCTGCTGCTACTACTGCTGCTGCTACTAAACATGGTCCAAGTGTGCAACCGAAGGAAATAATCAAGAAATTAAACATATATAGGCCTATGTGAACATGGCAATGGTGTTCTTGAGTTGTTTCAAGCATTCTCATGTGAGATTTTAAGTATATTTTATCTAATACTGGGTATACACTACACAAATTTGGACCCAATTTTAACTTGACAACAGGTTTTTGTAGCTCTCAGACAAAAGCCTAAAATTGGCAAATTGGTGCTTATTTGTGTGAATTATCAAAGACACAAGTCTGGAAATGACATCAGCAACAACCCATAGCCAATGAGAGAGCAAGATACAGGGCAAGGGAAATTTCAGGCAGAGGAGTTGTAGTCTTACGTCATTCCCTGTATCACTTCTCGGACATGCATTTTGTAAACAAGACAGCAGGTATCATAACTTGTAGTGTGAACCCACTTCAACACTGCTTCAATGCTACTCTTTGAATGCGTAAACACTATGTCTTCTGCCATGTTAACCGCATTGTATCAAATTCTTCTTTATGTAGTGCTCTTTCATTCTCTAAGGAGTAGCTGATGTCTGTGCAGCTTTAAAATGTGAAACTAAGATTTTCTTTTGATTTTTATCTACTTTGCAGATGAGTTACATCTCTGCAACGTTTTGATTGTTGCCTGACAGTGTTCAGTAATATTTTCAAATGTTTATGTAATTTAATTCAAAATCTAACTGTTCTTTTAACTGAGAGGAAGGAAAAGAAAACTAGAAAAAAAATAAATAAATAACAGGGTACAATGGGGCTAAAGGCGCCCCGGGGGAAAAGGGCGCCTTTAATTTTATTTTCATCTAAACCACTAGATGGCACAAAAACACGGCTTTGCACTTTCCAAAACATTGGCTTTTCAAGATGCACATGTATATTTATCTGAACTTTGACGCGATCGCGCGCAGCAGTGGAAAGTTGATTCTGTGCTTTAGGTTTTTTTAAATGTTGTAGAGTTAAGTAGCAAATGAGAATCACTAAAATTAATGCATATATTTTGAGGTCTTCTTTATGATTTTCAGTTTTGTTTAAGATAATTAAAACAACAGTTTTTAAATAACGAAAGAATATGTAAAAGTATGGTATTTGGGGTAAAAAGCGCCCCCGCTGTTGGGGCTAAAGGCGCACAGTAATTAACATGATAATTAATTGATCGCTGACTTTTCCATTTGTTGACATGATATGTTTCGATTCAGCCTTATATAGCCAAATCTGCGCTGTTTTGAATGGGCCGCCTCCAGTTCTCCCTTTGTTTTGCCTCCACCTATAGTGCTGTGACGTAATTGTGACATCGCCCCTAAAAGGGTCTACCTGTGGTTGGCCTGGCTGTGCATCATTCAGAAAACAACAGGCCAATCAGAAGAGAGACTCATGAATATTAATTAGACAGGCCAAAATTGACCTGTTCTTAGCAGAGCTCCTGAGAGAGGAGCTGTAAAAATATATTGAGATGGTTTTTGGTACTTATACCGCAAATATATATTCTTAAGGACATCAACACCTTAAATAAAACTCCAGAAAGGTGTAAAATGGGTGACCTTTAAGAGACTGATCACTCCTAACACGCACTATGTGGTGATGATGTAGAAGGACTATGTGACTGTGTAATGAGAACCATTATAGATGATAAGTTTGCTCTGCCTTCTTCTTATTATTTTGTCTTTGCTTTTATTTATAATGCCAAGAAAGAGTTAATCTCATGTATGATAGAAGCATGTTGCCATGTACCAGCTATTAAACACATGAACCGCCAATCCTTCGCCTTCAAGCTGGAATTGATAGTTTTATCTGGGTCAAAGCGTTACATGCTATTATTAGTTTCAACTGTGTTACATGCTATTATTAATTTCAACTGAGGGTGCTCCCTCTAGAACCCCCATATGACTGGTCCTGATTGAGCCAATCACACTGGTTGCTCATAAATACTTCTTTCACAGTTGCACACAGTAATTTTCACACTGAGCTCTGTACTTGGCCTGCGTTTTCATTGCATTTACAATTCTGACCAGCACGTGTTGCCATTAGTGTGTATGCATTTTGTGTATATCTTGTATTTCTGGATTACTGTGAGTGTTTCTGGATCTGTTGAGTGTTTGTGTAAGAGTGGTAGAATATGATACTCTTGTCATTCTGTTATGTGTCTCATTAACGGAAATATGAGCTCTTTTTGGGCTAGACAATGTTATTTTTAGACAGAGTTTACATTAAATGTTGGATCATTGTATGTTAACACAGCTTTACCCGTATCAAACTTTCTGTTATTGCATCTGTTAAGATGTTTTGATTTTCTGAAAAAAGTCACGGTTTATCCCAAGCAGTCTGATTTCACAAGGTTGGAAATTAACATTTATTAATATGTTCAATAAACAACCATTTATTAATAAGTTGAATAATAATAATAATAATAATAATAATAATAATAATAATAAATCACCTTTTGATTATTGCTGATGCCTCTAGTAATTATGTGTCTGATTTTTAATTTACAACCTATGTTACGTTAATTTTAAGCCAGCCATATAGTAATTTGTAAACAATAGTTGATATAAATAAAACTACCCAGAAGGTTGGGTTAAACCTTTAACCCAACTGCTGGGTCAAAACAACCCAGTCACTGGGTTTGTCCATATTTCACCCAGTGCCCAGCATTTTTAGAGTGTACTGACGCTGAAAAGTGCCCAGGGTTCCTGCTCATCTGTGTGATCCATAGTCCTGCTGCAGGAGGACTGCAGATGTGGCCAGTGCAATAAACTGCAATGCCTCTAATGTAAGAGGCCTAAGACAGTGCTACAGGGAGACAGGAAGATCATCTTTACAGCGGCAAACTATGTGTCCCCCCAGTCGTGCAGTACATAAGGATGAGATGAACTATATATTCAAAGCAGCTGGTGGCCACACCAGATACTGACTGCTACTTCATAAGTCCTTTAGTTTACTTTACTTTTGTTTTGTTTTTTTGACCATTTTGGACCAATGTTGTTTTAGGGTAAAATAAATAAATAAATATTATATAATGAAACCTGCAAATTATTAATACTAATAACTTTCTGTGCAGCCTTGTGCTGAATTCAGGCCCTGCTTAACGGCTAGTGATTTCACCTGAAAATTTTGACTAGACAGATCACAAAATAATAAAGCTGTACTTTTATTTTGTAATGTTGTTCAGTTTGAAGAGCTATTTTTGTTTAGTAAGATTATAGAATTCCCATTTCCTACAGCCTGACACTATTCTGCTTTTTTTATTTTAATTTTTTTTTAAGAAATTTAAATTTTTCCCCAGATGGAGGCAGCATTTTATCACAGCCATGTTGCAGGACCTGACTGAATTCAGAACAAGGCTGCACAAAACAGGTTTAATTGTAGAATGTTGATTTTCAAAGGCAAAGAACACACACACACACACACACACACACACACACACTTAATAGAGATCCAAATCTGGGCCCAACGCAAAAAGATCCAACTGAGCAAAACTAAACATAATAAGGAAATCATAAAAGTACCATAGAAGGTTTATTGCATTGTATTCCAAGTCATCTGAATCCATATGTAGGTGTGTGTATGTCTTTATTTACAATTAAGTAGTGTAGATATTGTAAACTGATCCAAGAAAAAAAATAAAATAAATTATATATATATATATATATATATATATATATATATATATATATATATATATGTATGTATGTATGTATGTATGTATGTATGTATATATATATATATATATATATATATATATATTTTTTTTTTTTTTTTTTTTTTTTTTTTCTTGTATATATATATATATATATATATATATACATACACACACAGGTGCATCTCAATAAATTAGAATGTCGTGGAAAAGTTAATTTATTTCAGTAATTCAACTCAAATTGTGAGACTCATGTATTAAATAAATTCAATGCACACAGACTGAAGTAGTTTAAGTCTTTGGTTCTTTTAATTCTGATGATTTTGGCTCACATTTAACAAAAACCCACTAATTCACTATCTCAACCAATTAGAATATGGTGACATGCCAATCAGCTAATCAACTCAAAACACCTGCAAAGGTTTCCTGAGCCTTCAAAATGGTCTCTCAGTTTGGTTCACTAGGCTACACAATCATGGGGAAGACTGCTGATCTGACAGTTGTCCAGAAGACAATCATTGACACCCTTCACAAGGAAGGTAAGCCACAAACATTCATTGCCAAAGAAGCTGGCTGTTCACAGAGTGCTGTATCCAAGCATGTTAACAGAAAGTTGAGTGTGGAAGGAAAAAGTGTGGAAGAAAAAGATGCACAACCAACCGAGAGAACCGCAGCCTTATGAGGATTGTCAAGCAAAATCGATTCAAGAATTTGGGTGAACTTCACAAGGAATGGACTGAGGCTGGGGTCAAGGCATCAAGAGCCACCACACACCGACGTGTCAAGGAATTTGGCTACAGTTGTCGTATTCCTCTTGTTAAGCCACTCCTGAATCACAGACAACGTCAGAGGCGTCTTACCTGGGCTAAGGAGAAGAAAAACTGGACTGTTGCCCAGTGGTCCAAAGTCCTCTTTTCAGATGAGAGCAAGTTTTGTATTTCTTTTGGAAACCAAGGTCCTAGAGTCTGGAGGAAGGGTGGAGAAGCTCAGAGCCCAAGTTGCTTGAAGTCCAGTGTTAAGTTTCCACAGTCTGTGATGATTTGGGGTGCAATGTCATCTGCTGGTGTTGGTCCATTGCGTTTTTTGAAAACCAAAGTCACTGCACCCGTTTACCAAGAAATTTTGGAGCACTTCATGCTTCCTTCTGCTGACCAGCTTTTTAAAGATACTGATTTCATTTTCCAGCAGGATTTGGCACCTGCCCACACTGCCAAAAGCACCAAAAGTTGGTTAAATAACCATGGTGTTGGTGTGCTTGACTGGCCAGCAAACTCACCAGACCTGAACCCCATAGAGAATCTATTAGTATTAGTATGGGGTATTATCAAGAGGAAAATGAGAAACAAGAGACCAAAAAATGCAGATGAGCTGAAGGCCACTGTCAAAGAAACCTGGGCTTCCATACCACCTCAGCAGTGCCACAAACTGATCACCTCCATGCCACGCCGAATTGAGGCAGTAATTAAAGCAAAAGGAGCCCCTACCAAGTATTGAATTTTTTTTTTTTTTTTTTTTTTTTTTTTTATTGGGCTTATGAAGTATTCTAATTTGTTGAGATCGTGAATTGGTGGGTTTTTGTTAAACGTGAGCCAAAATCATCACAATTAAAGAATCAAAGACTTAAACTATTTCAGTCTGTGTGCATTGAATTTAATACACGAGTTTCACAATTTGAGTTGAATTACTGAAATAAATGAACTTTTCCACGACATTCTAATTTATTTAGATGCACCTGTGTGTGTGTGTATATATATATATATATATATATATATATATATATATATATATATATATATATATATATATATATATAATATATTAGAATCAGCAGATAATAAACATTGCAATATCAGATATAAGAAAAGTGGTACTGTGCCATTCCTAGTTTTTATACAGGCTTTAGAAAACTCCACATCTGGGGGTGTTCCCATAGCATCACCCAGTTACACATCTTGTTGCCTATTCAGAGAGCCAGGGTCAGTGCTTAATTTGTAAATGAAACATTGTGGGATCCAAATCAGCAGTTAAAAGGCACCATGAACGACACTGACAATACGACTTCAGTTTTCCCAGAACATTCAATGACATCACTAAACAGTGATGACACAATTAGAGCATCATTCACAAGTTTCTGCATGGACTTAGCTATACAGCCTAGGTTTTCAAACCCTGGGTCAAAAATGGGTCACCAGGATAATTCAAGGAAAATATATGTAAGTTACATTAAAATAAAATTTGTTTCCATAAAAATAAAATACAATCATAATCTATGTAGAAAATGAATAAATATGCAAAATATATCTTACATAAAGGATTAACAGATATAAAACAAGATGTGAGGCGCGGCGAACCGCAAACAAGTTCACGAAAAGGAAACGGAGATGACAACACGCATCCTGTTTGTTTGCTTAATTACAAAAACACAAATGTTCTTTTTTCTGTGAGCATGCAAAAATAAAAGTAAACACTTTGAGTATTTAAAGTGTCAGCTGTTTGATGTCGGCGCCTCGAGCGCACACACACACACCCCACATATTCTAGCAATTCAAACATGCCATCGCAGTCTGTTCATTATCAAAATAAAATACAGTCAGCCAAATATATCAATTTAAAGAGTCTGTAGTATAATCCGGTCTACAGCTGCTGTTATCCCTGCTGAAAAAAAAACAAAAAAAACAGCAAATGCTGGTTAGGTATGTTTTTACGCTGGGATGCTGGTTTATGCTGGTCTACTGCTGGTTTATGCTGGTCCTTTGTTGGTTTGTGCTGGTCCTTTGCTGGTTTATGCTGGTTCTTTGCTGGTTTATGCTTCGACGGAAAAAAAAATATATATATATTTTATAATTATTTATTTTCTAATATATCAATTTAAAGAGTCTGTAGCAGAGGCGTCATGCCTATTCAAAGTGAGGGGGCACGTGCCCCCTTAGATTCCTGAGCCAAGTGGATTTTGAATGCAGCTTGCAAAATACAAAAAAATAGAATAATATTTTTTTTATATTTGATACAACCACACTGGTGTGATTAGATCGTTCAGTGCGGCACAGCATCAGCTGCTAAATTCAAGTTCGCGCTTTGGCTGGCGCTGAGCCAGAGACAGACGCGTTTGTACAGCGCCGCATTATAACCAATCACACATGATTCTGTTGAGCTTATGAATGCAATAACCAATCAGCGACGTTCAGATGAGTCACTGCTGAAACGCGGTGTTTTGTTCACTTGCTCCCTGACTGAATTATCTGGCGAATTCTCTCATCAGAAACAACAAAGTGCAGATGTGCGTACGAATATAAGTAAGATATAAATTTCACAGTGTAACAGCTTCAGTGATTTTGATGGGAGTTTTTGAGAGTGCTTAAACTCTGGCTATACTGAATGAAAATGTTCTTTGATAATGTAAATGTTCTTTGCTCTCTGTAAAATGAAAGTGTTATAGCCTAATTAGTAACTTACAATATTGATATTGAATTCACATTAAATACAAAGTCAGTCGTATTAAAAATATTTTATGGCATGACACCCATATCTGGTACTTAATAAAAAGTCGGGTTTAAATAGATTAGCCTACACTATTAGTCTACTTTGCCCATCACCATTTATTGATCAAATAACATAATCTGTAAACGTTCAAAACACATTTACTTACACATATTTGAGAATCGAGATATTTCCTGATATAGTTAACACGTTTGGAAATATTTCAAATAAAAAGTAAAAATATAAATAAAACGTAAGCCTATATCAGTTATACAGTGCTATTGTGGCTGCTGTGTGTCACATGACAAGCATGACCCCACCCCACGTGCCCCCTCAAAAATCATGAGTGCATGACGCCCCTGGTCTGTAGTATAATCTGGTCTACGGCTGCTGTTATCCCTGCTGAAAAAAAAAAAAAAAACACCAAATGCTGGTTAGGTATGTTTTGACGCTGGGATGCTGGTTTATGCTGGTCTACTGCTGGTTTGTGCTGGTCCTTTGCTGGTTTGTGCTGGTCCTTTGCTGGTTTATGCTGGTTTATGCTGGTTCTTTGCTTATGCTTATGCTGGTTCTTTGCCAGCAAAGGACCAGCATAAACCAGCAAAGGACCAGCATAAACCAGCAAAAGGACCAGCATAAACCAGCAAAAGGACCAGCATAAACCAGCAAAGGACCAGCATAAACCAGCAAAAGGACCAGCATAAACCAGCAAAAGGACCAGCATAAACCAGCAAAAGGACCAGCATAAACCAGCAAAAGGACCAGCATAAACCAGCAAAGGACCAGCATAAACCAGCATCCCAGCGTCAAAACATACCTAACCAGCATATGCTGTTTTTTTGTTTCTTTGTTTTTTTGTTTTTTTCAGCAGGGATGCCAATGCCATTTTCGTGCATGTGAAGAGGATGATTTTTTTTTTTTTTTTTACGTCGATATACGAACACACATGAAGCCTCCCAGCTAACAAAATTATGTGACTGTTACGTAACTACAACGTAATCTGGTGACCAAAATTTGGTTGTGTCAACCGGAAAAGTGAAATTCCCAGTTTCGTCGCCACAACGTAACTTTGTGACGTTGCTAGTTCGTAACTGCAAGGTCGTAGCAACGTCACGGAACAATAGTTGCGTGCTGGTAATCAGTTGGTATTTTTTTATAATTATTTATTTTCTATGGGCGGACATGCAGTAGTTTATCCTAATTTATGTCCTCATATGCCCAAACTAATGTAAAGGCTGTTCCAACAGCTGTGAATGATGAATATAGACTCGAAATCAATTCAGTTCATTTATTTTGAAAAACGCACAAATATGAAAAGTAAAATACACTCAAATTATTAATAAAAACACAGGATATACAGCGAAATATGAATGAAAGCATTCAGGACGTTCAATGCTCAGCATCAATATAAACAGATATGCTAGCGTAACATTTGCTAACAACCACATTTCAAATAACCTAATTAAGGAAATATACCATAATCACAGAGGTATAAATATTAACAAAAGCATTTAAAGCAGACTATGGGTAATGCTACTTATCCAATCTGATGCAGTTGTTGAACTTTTTTGGTATAATTGACAAAAAACGGAGAGAAATGCCTCTCCAGCAGCTGATGCAGTGTTGCCAACTTCTTTCAATGGAAAGTAGCTAAAGTCTGCTTGAAAAGTCGCTAAATGTCACTAGATGATAATTAGCATATTCATGACTTCAGTGCGTCGTATTGTCTTGCCTCTCTGTGCTCACATACTGTATTTTAATTAAGCCAAATTCTCAACAGAACTGTTTTCATTGATATATTTTACTGTTTCTGTTTTCAGAAAAGGGATGAATATGAAATAGTGACTGAAACGCGGCCCATTAAGACTAACCAGCTCTCCCTTACAAGATGTTAATCTGCACTAAAATCCTGCTGATTTATAATCGAGCCGTCGTCTAATGAAATCAAATACACATAAGATAAAGACAATGGCTGTGCTGTGATTTCGGCTACATTTGCATGTAAAATAGAGATAGAAGCGACAGAATATCTATTTTAACTGAAAGCACTGCTCCTCTCAGGTCAGACGCAGAGAGAGGTGTGTGTGCTGGGAAACAAGACCTCGCGCTCGTGCGGCACTACCGGCGGCTCTCAGAGATTAAATAAGGTTTGTCCAAGAAGTCGCTAGATTTGTCGCTAGGCGCTTTTTTGGAAAAAAGTCGCTAAAGGGGTCTGAAAAGTCGCTAAATTGGCAACACTGAGCTGATGTGTCTGCGGATGCCATGGTAACTCTCAGCGGCCTCTAGGCCAGTACTATACATAACAATAATAATAACAAAAAAAAAAAGCGGTTTTAGTGTCTTTCCAGAGTTAGAGAACTTTATTGAATACATTTATAAACCTATATAGTTGTTATAAATTGTAAGACTCACCTCAGAAAAACGAATTCTTCTGTCAGACACAGTTGAAGAGAAAAGTGCCTCAGTCAAACGCGCTGGCCTGATTCAGTAACGTTATCTGCGGCAGATGAGATGCTGTAACCAGTCTGTGTCATTATTTCACTTTCACAACTCGTTACGAAATACAAAGTTTCACAACTCAAAAATAATAATAATAATAATTTTCCTTTCTTGTCAATACTGTGTGCAGTGTGTCAGTTGTTGAGGCGCGCGCGCTGTATGTCACTATACATTAAAATCGTTCATATTCTGACTTGGTGAAAAGAAACACATTTTGTCTTTAAGGAACGTTCAATCTTGTGTCTTAAGTTTAATTACACTTTTTAAAATAGCATTCTGGTAATCAGAGAGCATATAAAGGACGTACAAAAATTATGGTAATGAAATTATGTGCTAACGACGTTGCAGTTATGTTGCCAGTAAGTCATGAAGTTACTAATATATTACCATTAGAGTACCTATCTGGGACGTTCTTGGTTATCTTGTTATGTTAGGAGGACGTACTGACGACATTGTGAGTTGGTAATGGGATGGTAATAAAATTACGAGCATATGACGTCGTGGTTACGTTGCCTATTGGTAAATCATGAAATTACCAAAAAGTACGAATACATTACGTAACTGTTACGTCGTGTGTTAGCTGGGTACAGCGCACACACAAAAAAAAAAAGTGTGTAACTTTTAACTTTAATGTGCTATTTATATTTGATTTGACCCTTGATGTAACTAAATGATGTATATTTTACTGAAATACATTGCAAATATGGAAACATTTGGATTTGTGCTGAGTGAGAGAGGTAAGTGAGCCCAACGGTATGCTACTTTCAGTTTCGCTTTGTTTTAGTTTCTTTAGCTTTATTTTTTTCTTTCTTGGTCTGTTCTGCATACCTTTACATTTAAAAGATTTTTTTTTTTTTTTTTTTTAGATTGAGAGGAACTAGGCTATGATTATAGTGTTTATAATGTTTATACCTTATAATATTTCACTTTATTTGGTATTATTTCTGGTATTATTGCAGTCTCTCCAAACGCTCCGCTGCTCACAAAACAAATTAGGCTATAGTTCTGTGAGCAGCGGAACTTTTGGAGAGAGTGAGTTAAGCAACCAATCAACGAGAACGATTTTGAACATAAGAAAGCTGATTGGTCAATAATATGTTGAGGACCAATACATAATCTACAAATCATGCTCCAAATACATCTACATCTACATACCCACAATCGCTCTGTTTCGTATGCACTCACGCACGCACTGTCACGATCTAATGCACTTGTTAATGATCTTTAAAAACAAATACCGGAATGCAAAAATCCAAAATCTGACATTTTCCAGAACAGGATCCGGCTCAAATTAAGCACTGGACAGGGTTATATAAGCAACAGACACAGTTGCCTGTTAATTTAGTTACTAGAATTTTAATATTGCATTAATCATTTGTTCATGTGTATTCAAGATGGAACAGTATTCTAAAGTGTTACTGGTTTATATATTATAATGTAGGGGTGCACGATAAATATCGCCTATTATAATGCATCATTTCAATACGGCATACATGTTTTACTACAGTGTTTTCAAAGGGTCTGTTCATATCAAGAAAGAGAGAGAAAAGTAAATAAACAGTTTATTGGTCATTTCAAAACCTTTTTTTCCCTGCCAGGGATAGGTATAAATTATTCATTAAAAGTAATAAAATCAGGAAACTCAAATCAACTTGTCAAGGTGAAATTTCAGCATTGGAACTACCTAAAGAAAGACAAACAACAACAACAACAACAATAATTTTCAATGTTAAGAGCCCATGGTCAGTCATATCCAGATGATGCACTGAAGAATCAGTTCTGGGCTTCTCCTGATTGATGGTGTTAATGCTGTGTTACTGGCAGTAAGCACTGCATTGTTTGGTTAAGAATGGCTAAATTGAAGACGCAATGAATCAGTTCTTAGACCCAACCTTCTCCAGTCTGTCTGAGTCTCTGGCCAGGATGGGGCTGATGCCCTTGAAGCTTCCATAAGGCCTCTTTGGTGTCCCACTCAGGGTTGGTGGGGTCCCTGTATCCATGGGGCAGATATAATCTGCTGATTCATCCATTTTGAGCTTTCTTAGTTGTCGGAAATGAGTAAAACCAAGCTTCTTTGGCTAAGACAGAGAAATTAATAAAAAAATACAACATGACAAAAACGATACTTGCAATTTATATGTAGCATAAAATAGATTATTTTGTTTGGAATAGCATAC
This sequence comes from Spinibarbus caldwelli, assembly GCA_039654775.1. NCBI lineage: Eukaryota > Metazoa > Chordata > Actinopteri > Cypriniformes > Cyprinidae > Spinibarbus > Spinibarbus caldwelli. Next base: position 24,686,129 of record CM077238.1, read on the forward strand.
CCTGACTTTGGCAGTGGTGGTAAGTGGTGCATGCCCACTGGCATTGGCAAACTCCTGTTTCTCCTGCTGGGCCTGAGACCCCACCAGTGAGTTAAAGTTAGTGGCGAGGTGGCGTCTGAGGAGGGTTTTCTGTGGAGGGATGTTGAGCAGCATGGCCAAGGTCTCTGACTGAAAGCGAGGCTCCAGGATCTGATATGGAAATACAAACAACTTAAAGGGATATTTCACCCAAAATAGTCATGATATTTATTTTAATGTTACAGCTAAAGTAAAATCAGTTTGTTTAACATGATCAACTTAAAACAGATACAACTTAAAATAGATAAAACACCATACATAAAATCTTACTACTATGTGACTAAGCATAAAAAATAAATAAAAATCACGTCAGCCCTTTTGTAAATATCAAAAAGGAGTCGAGGAGCAGCCTTTCAGCAGAAAATTAGCCAATCAAAAATGCTTCCTTCCTATGAGTAATTGTGTATTTGTCTTCAGCTCTGTCCTGCAATAATGTGCCTGCAAACCTAAGCGTTTCAAGAGTGCTAATATAACTTTCCAACAGCCTCGAGACTTCTCATTGTGTCATTCCACTTGTCTGTTTGGATCTTCCAAACAAACTCTTAGTCTGTGCATTAGTAACAAGGATTTTTCAGTGACTTTTATGTAGGTTACAAAATTACAGTAGTAGGTGGCTGTAGGTGTTAATGAGCAAGTCACTAAATCATCTGGCTAACTGATTCATTCAAAAACACTGATTCATTCCGGAAACAGAACCAACTGAGCATGAATCTACAGAAAAAAAAAAAAAAAAAACTGTAGCAACAAAAACCACCTTAAAAACTATGCACGTGTACTTTAAAACTTGAGTGTTTTAAAGTCAAGGGTGGTTACACCAAACATTTTGGATTCAATTAGAAGTTAATTGATAAAACCTGTCCATGGCATTAGTTTTGGAAACAAGCTAAAGCGTTGTTTCACAAATGCTTAAAACATTTCTCAGTATTGTAGTTTGCAGGTAGACAGCATCATCTGTTACAGTTCAGCCCTAAGTGCAAAATAAAATAAATGAATAAAACATTAATATCTCAAATTCTCACATAAGCACTTATATAATTTATCATATATAATTTATGATATCATATAAACCTGCCCCTTGTTTTACCCCTCGTCAGTTCTAGTATTCAATTCAAGTTTATTTGTATTTATTTTAGTATATCTTGTCCTCTTTCAGTTCAGTTCGTTATCTAGTACTGTTTGCTGCCATGCAGTTTCTCCTGCTATTATCCCTATTTGCATTATCTTTTATTTTAATAAAATACCTGCCTCCTTGTCATGACAGATACAATGTATACAATGCAATGGATATAGAAGCTGTCCATCTCTTTTTTCTCACCCAAATAGATCACTCTCTCGAGAACCACACCAGAAACTTCTTGGACCTTGCCCCCCAGACCGACTATCCTGACAGTGCACTTATTTATTTTCTTCTCAATGAACAACTGAAATAACAACAACTTCCTTTTTCAGTTTATGGCTCCATCTCAGTCCAGTGAGCCTGCGTCTCTGCCTTAACTTTCCAGACCAGCAGTGTGGCCCTGGATCTTCATCTCCTTGGCTCTGCCTAGGTCTCCACCTCTCCAGAATCTACCTCTTTCAGTCATCCCACTGGTTCTAGCTGGCATCATCATTAAGTCTGTGGCCCCTTCCATAGCCAGCTTCTTCGTGGCCTCTTCTCTCACAGAGCTGGCAGTGGCAGAGACCACCAAGGACAGCTCCTTGGTGGTCTCTTCCACTGCCAACTCTGTGGCATCGCCATGGACTCTTTCATCTGGGGGTCCTAGTCCTCCTTCCTTCCTCCCTAGAGTCATCATCACCCCCTCCCACCACCCAGGTGTGTTTTTTTTTGTTTGTTTTTGTTTACAATGTACTGTTAGTGTTTCTTGGAGTTTTAATCTGTATAACCTTGTTCTCGTTTCCTGTGTTCCCGCTTTTCATGACCCATTGAGCTATCTGATTTCTCACACCTGTTCCTTGTTTTACCCCTTATCAGTTCTACTATGTCTTGCCCCCTTTCAGTTCAGTTCTTTATCTTGTATCGTTTGCACTGCCATGTGGTTTGATTATCTTCTTGTTTTGTTTAATAAAATAGCTGTTTATACCTTCCTCTTTGTCCTATTTCCCTCCTAGTTGTAACAGCTGGACAAATCAGACATTATATTTAACAAATAATGCAACAGACCCCTCACCCAATAACTGGAGAGGGTGCAGAGATGTTTGTGAAGCCATAACAAACAATCAGAGGCAGAACAGGCCTCTGGTTATCAAGGACAGATTAAAAGATTAAGCCAGGTTTTATGGCCCAACGGAATTCACGAAGAGTTTTACACTCCCTTAATTCACTTTGAAAACAGACACATACTGCCAATAGAAAAGGACTTCTTTCATTAATTCATACCCAAACCTTTCTATGAATGAACAGTCATATACGCAGGTCATTGTGTGTATTAATGTTCTTGTATATTGTCTTTTGTGTTGTATTAATATTCTTGTATATTGTCTTTTGTGTTGTATACTGTTCTATGCATACTTTATGATCAAGCCATGTTGCAACTTTTCACTCGGGAGAGAACTCTCCTGACTTCTACTGAGTCAGAATAACATCTTTGATGTTCGTCACTCTTCAGTTCTGGAAGAACATGATCACTATTCCAATACCATAAGAACTTCAAATCATCAAGACTTTCATCCGAGACTGCATCCGGATGCTCGTTTAAGGCCAAGGCAATGCAAGTATTGTACATTTAGCTAAATGAAACAGAGGTTTAGTATAAGCTGTAGACTCCTTTGTAAAAAAGGTGCTGGTGGTTCCTTCAGATGGTTAAATTGACTTGTAACTGTCCATTCCTCCACCTGCTTGACTTTGGTTTCAGTCATTTTCACTTTTCCTTATACCCATGTATGCATCATTGTATATGTTTGTGATTTACAGTGGTGTGAAAAATTGTTTGCCCCCTTCCTGATTTTTCATTTTTTTGCATGTTTGTCACACTTTAATGTTTCAGATCATCAAACAAATTTAAATATTAATCAAAGATAACACAAGTAAACACAACATGCAGTTTTTAAATGAAGTTTTTTTTATTATGAAGGGAAAACAAAATCCAAACCCACATGGCCCTGTGTGAAAAAGTGCTTGCCCCCTAAACCTAATAACTGGTTGGGTCACCCTTAGCAGCAACAACTGCAATCAAGCGCTTGCGATAACTTGCAATGAGTCTCTTACAGCGCTGTGGAGGAATTTTGGCCCACTCATCTTTGCAGTATTGTTGTAATTCAGCCACATTGGAGGGTTTTCGAGCATGAACCGCCTTTTTAAGGTCATGCCACAGCATCTCAATAGGATTCAGGTCAGGACTTTGACTAGGCCACTCCAAAGTCTTCATTTTGTGTTCCTTCAGCCATTCAGAGGTGGACTTGCTGGTGTGTTTTGGATCATTGTCCTGCTGCAGAACCCAAGTTCGCTTCAGCTTGAGGTCACGAACAGATGGCCGGACATTGTCCTTCAGGATTTTTTGGTAGACAGCAGAATTCATGGTTCCATTATCACAGCAAGTCTTCAAGGTCCTGAAGCAGCAAAACAGCCCCAGACCATCACACTACCACCACCATATTTTACTGTTGGTATGATGTTCTTTTTCTGAAATGCTGTGTTACTTTTACGCCAGATGTAATGGGACACACACCTTTCAAAAAGTTCAACTTTTGTCTCGTCAGTCCACAGAGTATTTTCCCAAAAGTCTTGGGGATCATCAAGATGTTTTCTGGCAAAACTGAGACAAGCCTTTGTTCTTTTTGCTCAGCAGTGGTTTTCGTCTTGGAACTCTGCCATGCAGGCCATTTTTGCCCAGTCTCTTTCTTATGGTGGAGTCATGAACACTGACCTTAACTGAGGCAAGTGAGGCCTGCAGTTCTTTGGACGTTGTTCTGGGGTCTTTTGTGACCTCTTGGATGAGTCGTCACTGCGCTCTTGGGGTAATTTTGGTCGGCCGGCCACTTCTGGGAAGGTTCACCACTGTTCCATGTTTTCGCCATTTGTGGATAATGGCTCTCACTGTGGTTCGCTGGAGTCCTAAAGCTTTAGAAATGGCTTTATAACCTTTTTCCAGACTGATAGATCTCAATTACTTTCTCATTTGTTGCTGAATTTCTTTGGATCTCAACATGATGTGTAGCTTTTGAGGATCTTTTGGTCTACTTCACTTTGTCAGGCAGGTTCTATTTATGTGAGTGGCTAGAGAAACTGAACTCAGGTGTGATAAACCACAGTTATGTTTTAACAGGGGGTGGGTGGGGGCAAACACTTTTTTCACACAGGGCCACGTGGGTTTGGATTTTGTATTCCCTTCATTAAAAAAAAAAAAAAAAAAAAAATTAAAAACTGCATGTTGTGTTTACTTGTGTTATATTTGATTAATATTTAAATTAGTTTGATGATCTGAAACATTAAAGTGTGACAAACATGCAAAAAGAAAAAAAAAAAATCAGGAAGGGGGCAAACAATTTTTCACACCACTGTAGTTAATAAAACTTTGTGCACAATACATGACTGCAGTATATTAGAAATTATTTCACTTGCTGGATTGGACAATCCTGTTATCTACATTACATAGTTAATGTATGAGAATATTTAAACCTCATTAGCAGTAGTACTTTAATGGCCAGTGAAAGCTGACTCACAATTAGGCCTCCATGAACGCCGCTACCTCTAAGGTTTGGAGCATATTCAGCCAAATCCACGGACCTCAACCACTCCATCACACGGTGGTTGGACCACTGCACCACCTCAGAGGGAGATGTCTTATTCTGCAAAAAATAAATAAATAAATAAATAAATAGAAATACAGTCTTTCTGTGTTTCAAGTTTTATCCTTTGTGGAGATGTGAATATCCTATATAATTCTGAAGTTGAAATGGTGAGTTTTTAATCTGCGATTTGTCTTACTTCATCCCCTGGCCTGCGTCTCAGGCAGTTTGGGTTAAACTCGTTAACGTGGAGGACATGGATGGCACATTTAATGCTCAAGTGATGGAGCTGACTGGTGACTTTCAAGAACAAGAGATCATTCTGTGAGAAAAGAACATAAGTTTCTAAAGGGTAAAAATATGCTAATTTGAAAAATATTGTTACACGGCATTTTTAACACAGCGATAGAGGCATTTTTTTTTGGTCTTACCACTGTTAGGTACTGTAGTATGCGGCCATCAACTTTGCTTTCATAGAACTGATCTTTGTACTGTGGTAAACCGATGTCATCAAGCCAACCTACAGATGGAAAATCGGGTAGTGGAAACATGCATTTATTTCAACACTGTCATACTATCAATCTTTTATTTTCTTTTCTTTTCCTTTCTTTTCTCTTATTTTCTTTTAACATAGCAAGCACTTATATTTCCTTCAAATCTAGCTAGTTTTATTATTAGTAGTACATACGTGTAACCCAGATGTGATCCAATTCTGAAGATTTCTCCATCGTCTTGTTGCTAAAAGCTCTGAGAGCCAATTGCAGCTTTTTTCTGTGCAGAGGATGTTTAATACAAATCTCCTGTTGAAAATGGTGCAAAGAGTCATGGGAACTGTACTGTTTCAGTAAGACTTTCATGCAGAACAGTATATTTTTGTTGTTGATTTAAGATGATTAAAAAAAAAAAATGGTTGATCATTTTACATCATGCAGAGTACACTCTTACTAATATAACCCATAGACAGCAACATAAAAAAAATAAAATAAAATTATACCTTCTCAAGCTCCTGCGGAGTTGCAGAGAGGAGGGTTTGTCCGCTGTTCACCCACTGACGTGCCAAACTGACATATTGCCCCAAACCAATGTCCTCCAGCCAACCACACACCTGCTCCGTCGTCCAGTTAGAGAAAGGTGTGTGTGCACTAATGATGACAAGATATCATCAGAGCAATAACAGCTCTTTATCTGTATTGTCCTTTCAAAATCTATTGCACATCTGGCCCTGTATGCTTATGAAGGAAAGTTTACCGGGATGAGCGTCCAGAATCAGGGGTCCGTGTTAGCCGAGGCCCAGCTGTGGCCCTGAACCCTCCTCTCTTGAACTGAGTGGGCTCAATGTCATCTGACAGCTCACCTGTCCTCTTCATCCTCAATACAAACAAATCCTGTCAGATCTTTGTTTTTCATTGGTTTCACACTGAAACAGGGAAGATGCAAGTAACTGTAGCATTTTCATAATTTAATGTTGCAATTGCCCCTGGTCCTAATCAACTCACTTTCCCCAAAGTTTGCGTATGCTGCTATTTTTGACATTTTCTTGTAACACAGGAGACTGCTGGCCAGAGTCAACTCCAGAAGACACTGAAGAAAGGTCAAAATTGGTCGTGTCCTTCATTTTCTCTGTAATTCCTTTGGGGGACAAAATAATAATAATAATAATAAAAGTTATTACTTTGTTGCTGAATGGCAAGTACCATAAACCAGCAACAGAATGGTATTTTGGTTAAAAAAAAAAATTTTCAAGGAAAGAAAAAAAAAAAAAAGTAAGGCATTATAAAGAGGAAGTTCAACATGTGCAAATGTTCGTTATACAATCTTATTTTATGTTAGTTATGTATGTATGTATGTATGTATGTATGTATGTACAATGGGGAAAAAAAAAAAAAAAAATTTGATCCCCTGCTGATTTTGTACATTTGCCCACTGATAAAGAAATGATCAGTCTATAATTTTAATGGTAGGTTTATTTTAACAGTAAGAGACAGAATAACAAAAATCCAGAAAAACGCATTTTAAAAAAGTTATAAATTGATTTGCATTTTAATGAGTCAAATAAGTATTTGACCCCTTCACAAAACATGACTTAGTACTTGGTGGCAAAACCCTTGTTGGCAATCTCAGAGGTCAGACGTTTCTTGTAGTTGGCCACCAGGTTTGCACACATCTCAGGAGAGATTTTGTCCCACTCCTCTTTGCAGATCCTCTCAAGTCATTAAGGTTTCGAGGCTGACGTTTGGCAACTCGAACCTTCAGCTCCCTCCACAGATTTTCTATGGGATTAAGGTCTGGAGACTGGCTAGGCCACTCCAGGACCTTAATGTGTTTCTTCTTGAGCCACTCCTTTGTTGCCTTCGCCATGTGTTTTGGGTCATTGTCATGCTGGAATACCCATCCACGACCCATTTCCAATGCCCTGGCTGGCTTCAATGCCCTGGCCCTGATGGTACATGGCCCCGTCCATCGTCCCTTTGATGGGGTGCAGTTGTCCTGTCCCCTTAGCAGAAAAACACCCCCAAAGCATAATGTTTCCACCTCCATGTTTGACGGTGGGGATGGTGTTCTTGGGGTCATAGGCAGCATTCCTTCTCCTCTGAACACGGCGAGTTGAGTTGATGCCAAAGAGCTCGATTTTGGTCTGATCTGACCACAACACTTTCACCCAGTTCTCCTCTGAATCATTGGCAAACTTCAGACGGGCCTGTACATGTGCTTTCTTGAGCAGGGGGATCTTGCGGGCGCTTCAGGATTTCAGTCCTTCACGGCGTAGTGTGTTACCAATTGTTTTCTTGGTGACTATGGTCCCAGCTGCCTTGAGATCATTGACAAGATCCTCCCGTGTAGTTCTGGGCTGATTCCTCACCGTTCACGATCATTGAAACTCCACGAGGTGAGATCTTGCATGGAGCCCCAGTCCGAGGGAGACTGACAATTATTTTATGTTTCTTCCATTTGCGAATAATCGCACCAACTGTTCTCACCTTCTCACCAAGCTGCTTGGCGATGGTCTTGTAGCCCATTTCAGCCTACAATCTTGTCCCTGACATCCTTGGACAGCTCTTTGGTCTTGACCATGGTGGAGAGTTTGGAATCTGATTGATTGATTGCTTCTGTGGACAGGTTGTCTTTTATACAGGTAACAAGCTGAGCTCCTTACCTGTACAAAAGACACCTGGGAGCCAGAAATCTTGCTGATTGATAGGGGATCAAATACTTATTTGACTCATTAAAATGCAAATCAATTTATAACTTTTTTGAAATGCATTTTTCTGGATTGTTTTGTTATTCTGTCTTTCACTGTTCAAATAAACCTACCAATTCAATTATAGACTGATAATTTCTTTGTCAGTGGGCAAGCATACAAAATCAGCAGGGGATCAAATAATTCCCTCCCCCCATGTATTTTTATTTATTTAGACCCTCAGCAAACAGAAAGACAACAGAAAAAAATCATATAGCCTTACAATGAAAATGAATGAATGAATGTTTTTGTTACAGCATTTTATATTATTACAGCATTCAGTATGCAGGAAATGTAATTTATCAGAGCTGTAGAGTTGTTTTGAGGTAGTTTTATTATTATTATTATTATTATTATTAATATTACTAGTTATTCATTAATGACAATCTCTGTTGGAATTTTCCTTTATGATAGTTATGTATGAATTGCATAGCTTCTTGTGCATATCTTGCACAAATGATAATAGCATGTGTTCAAAGACTGGAAATATTTTTGCACAGACAATATAGAAGAGTGATTCTAATCCCATGGTAACATCTGTTAATGTTATGTGCTATAGTTATACTTTTGAAATAGTGTAATAATTGAATAATTAATTGCAGTTCTGCATGCTTGACCTCTATTTCTTTAATTGAAAGAACATTTTTCCATTCCTTTTTACAAACTAGGAGGATTGAATTTATTTTCTGCAGTAATCAGATACAGAAAACCATAGGAGTGGTTCTTTAAATACAGTCAAAGTGTCTTTTTAAAATTCCAAAACAGTGAAAAAGGGAGAAAAGGAGGGATATATTTGATTATGGCATTCAGCCCTAATACAGTTTGTGTTATGATCTACATGTGTGAAATGTACATGCAATTACCAAAGACAAAGGACTATCTGTGTAGTTTTTATCTATTTATGTATTGTTTTTTTTTTTTTTTTTTTTTTTTGGTCTTCAGTACTATTAGCTCATTGTTAGAGATTTAAATTAATTAAATGAAAGCAGCTGTGCTAATGGAGCATCAGAGACTAACAGAGCAGGTTTTCATAGGCCTGTCTCCAGTCTCCCTGCTTGTCAAAGCATGTTTGGGCATCTGGCAATGATTTGCCTCCCTTCAGTCGAGCTTCAGTTACAGGGTGGGTCCTGAACAGGTGGGCCCCATATGATAGATCTGGTTCCTGATGGAGACCCTTTCATTAGAGTCCATCAAAGGCACGGGGTTTTAGGAATGGTAGAAGTGGTTTTGCTCCAAAATAGTGTGGAGGAAATATACATTCTAGTCACAAAAAAAAAAAAAAAATTCACCAGAAATGGGTGGGTATGAAATCAGACACAAATAAGCAGGGCTGGGAATCAAGATACTTGTTCTAATAATATACAGAAATATACCTCTGCCATTTGCAATTGGACTATGATTTGAGTTGTACAGACTCAGCTGGATTAGAATTAAATATCAAGATTCTTTTTTTTTTAGAAAGGTAAATCATCTCTAATTTCAGATTTATAGTACCAGCTCTGATAAAAGTTGCATAAAAAGTCAAAATGGTTGGTCACTTCACGTGTCATTCAGATGGACTTTTCTGCAGTTCTTGGCTAGAACAAGTTCAATATGGACCAGACTTTATGCCAGTACATTCTCAAAAATAAAGGTCCTTAAAAGGTTCTTCACAGCGATGCCATAGAAGAACCATGTTTGGTTCCACAAAGAATCATTCAGTCAAAGGTTCTTTAAAGAGCCATCTCTTTCTTACCTTTTTATAATCTGAAGAACCTTCTTTCACCACAAAGAACTTTTTGTGAAACAGAAAGGTTCTTCAGATGTTAAAGGTTCTTTATGGAACCATTTAGACAAAAAGGTTCTTCTATGGCATCGTGAAGCACCTTTATTTTTAAGAGTGTAGTCAAATTATGCAAGATCACCTCCTCTCTGACAATTATCTTCAAAAGGTAAATACTAAATTATTATTATAGGCTTAAAAGAATCAGCAGTGTCTTCAACACAGGACGAGATACTAAGAAAGGATCTCATACTAAGGTTGATGTCTTCATCCTTGTTCTCTGGTGTCCTCTGGTCTGATGGGTCACTAGCCTCCCTCTCTCCCTTCTCTGGGTGACTCAACACTGCTGGGCGTGTCAGATGTTTGTTATCAGCTGGTCGAGTCTATAAAAATGGGTGAGAAGGAAGTGTAGGTAATGCTGGCTGCTGCAGACATGTTTAATCTTGAAAAGCCTCCTATTATAGCATCAGCATTAAACCACTGCCAATTAACAACATGGCCATGATTTCAGTTATGCTGACTTATTTAGTTTTAATTCAACTAGAAGATTAAGAGTAAATATGATAATAGATTAATAACTTAAGACAATGATTTCTATACCTCCTCTGAAAGAACAGGCTCTGCCAGTTTCCCATCCACAGCCTAAAAAATAGAGTGAATCACTAGAAAGAATCTTGACATATCAACATCATTTTAGGATTTTATAAGCTCTGTGTAAACCACACAAACCATAAAGAAATAATTATTTATCAACAGCTATCAACTGTAAATAAATTAGATTGGTTGTTTGGTCAAACCTTTTGTGCTGAGCTGCCTTCAAAGTCTTCCATACTGATGGACCTGAGGAAAACAACATTAATAGTTATATGTGACATATATTCTACTGTTTGAAATGAGGTTTGCATGTACAGATATTATTACCTGGGGTTTGCATCTTTCTGAGAAGAAACTGAAGAAAACAGCAGAGGAGATGAGCTACTAAAGGTCAACTTTATCAGAGACAAAAAAAAATAAGTTCAGAAATGGTTCAGGAAATGTAAGTGTCAGCAGCCATTCATACTCATGAACCTACACACACACACACACACACACCTCAGCATGAGCTTTATGTGTTAAAGTCTTCATCTTTACTGTCCCGTTCTGTTTTCCATCTTCGCTGCTTATCTCTGCTGATTTGTCTTCTGGGTCTGAGGAAGGCATCATTTTACATATCATTAAGCTATACCCTAGTAAAAAAGAAATGTATTTAAAATACATTTATTTCATAATAAGTATAGTTCAAATCTATTAACATATTTACATATCGCTCGAGACTTACTGATACTTTATATTACTGATTTCTTAATAGTATGCCTAAAATTTGTTTTAATGCCACTATTGATGAAGAATATTTTATGAACTTTGAATAATATCAGTCTTTAAATGCAATATGTTTAAAGTGTACCTGAAGTATACTGAATACTTCAGGTATACTTAAGTATCAAATATACTTCAGTATATCTTTAGTTGTACTTTCGTCCACATGAATCAAGTGCATTGATTAAAGTTCAAAATTAGTTGTTCCGATTTAGCAAACTTTCCCCCAGTTTCACAGAAAAGGCTTAAGTCCCAGACTAAAATGCATGTTTGAGCTGTCTTAACTGAAAATATCTTGCTCTGACATATCTTAAAATATGTTAGTGTCACTGTTCTGTGTCAAGATGCACACCTGTAATGTTTTCTTCTAAAGCATTTTTGTAAAAGTTACTTAAATATCTTAATTTAACTAAGGCCTAGTTCTGGCTTAAGCTAAGCCCCGTTTGTGAAACCTGGCCATTTAAGTATACTAAAAGTACAATTGCAGGTTATTTATTTATTTATTTATTTATTTATTTATTTAAGTACAAAAATCTGAAAATGTATTTGTAGTATACTTAGCATGAAATAAATATATTTCAAATACAGTACATTTTAGTATATTTATTTTTCACTATAGGGTAGCTATCTGGAATTCAATATTTCAACACCTGATCATAACTCCCAACAAGTGTGATTTAAACGGGACCTATTATGCAAAAATCACTTTTATAAGGTGTTTGAACACAGTTGTGTGGCTGCAGTGTGTGAAAACAACCAGCCAATAATGTTAAAAATCCACCCACTCTTTTTTTTTTTTTTTTAATAAAACCAATAAATCATGAAGTCTCTCCAAAAGAGCTGTTTCAGATTCTCCCTCTATTCACGTCACTGAGGGAAAAATGTCCCACCCATTTGTGACGCTCTCTACCCTGTTAGCATAAGCACAGCCCTGAGTGAGAAGCTGCGGTCCGCCATTACTGGAGATATATACAATGTCAGCGCCAAAGAGGCTTTAGAAGTGTTGTGTTTTGGGATGCACTAATGAACATAGGAGTCGCCAAAATCTCCCCCCATGTGAGCCGAGGACACTCTAGTTAAATTTCATTTTCAAAGAAAATATCCCGGAAAAAAATGGTAACGTCCCCTAAATGTTTAGGAATCAATACCAACGCTTCGCACGCGAACGTCAGCTCCAGACAAAGTATCACGCGTTTGTTTTCCAGATTGCTTTTCTGAAAGAGCTTCTTGGCACTCTGTAAGGCTAATTGCTAAAGCTATCATTGTCTCTGCCTGTTTTCACTGATGCTGCCTTTAAGTGCTACCAGAATGATCATGAATAGGAATGTGGTAGTTAAAAGTTGCATATGAAAGCAATGTGAGTCAAGCTCATAATCAGAAGTGGGACTCAAAGTTCGTCATAGCATGAGACCAGCTATGTTGTTATTATTATCCCGCTGTGCTCCCCATCTGTGTAATTCATAAACGCAAATTTATTATGCACAGTATAATCAGATGACTGGCTTTGAAACAGTATGTTTTCTGTAAAGATAACAGGCTTGTACTAATAATGGAATGTTTATTTGCAAAGGCTAGCACTGCTAATGCCAGAGGTTGAGCTCTTGAAGCTCCGCCCTCTTCTCCGGGAGCAACAGCTCATTTGCATTTAAAGCAACATACTCAAAATCAGCGCGTTTTGGCTCATACCCTAAAAGTGGCAATTTTAAAAAGCAATAAAATTGTATCTGTGGGGTATTCTGAGCTCAAATTTTACATATACGCTCTGGGGACATCAGAAACTTATTTTACATCTTATAAAAAGGGGCATAATAGGTCCCCTTTAATTTGAGTAAAATAATAATTCGGTTTTGATTTAATCTAATTGACATTTCCAACAAACAATGCACTCTTCATTTAATGATTTCTACCTGATCAGCAAAAGGTTATCACTTGACTTAGAATAAAAGAGCTTGTTAGAAAAAAACTCTTATGCACATTTTTTATAGTGCCATTTTTGTATTTTAAATATTTTCTGGCAAATCTCTATAAAATGTTTTCGATGGGTATATGACAATTGACTATTTGATAAAACAGGCAAAAAATAGTTTAAGAATTTACCTTGAACTAAAGTCATGATGTCATTCATTTGTCTGAACTTGCTGAGGAGGAGAGTGAGTTCTTCTATTTGTCGATCCTGGAAAAAACAAACAAACAAACAAACAAACAAACAAACAAAAAAAAAAAAGACACCAAATAATAAATGTGATCAAATGGCACACAAGGCAGTCTCTGCCACAGGTACTGTAAGTCCAAGTATTTGGCACGTCTGGGGAAACTGGTTTTGGCTTCAGTTCCACAGACATTCTACACACTTAAGTCCATAAACACAGGGCAGTGTGAGGAACAAACGGTCCAGTGTGCTCAAAATTGCTCTTGCTCACCCTGTGAACATGGTGAGGAGAGAGTGTTGACACAGCGAGCTATAATATGGAATTTCCAGAATATTTTTTTTTTCTATTAGTGGCCATAAAAATTATGGATTTTATGTGTTTATTTATATTTTTTTCTTTTAACGTTTAAAGTAAAAAAAAATAAAAAAGAAATACCTTTTCATCATTAGCTGCAATAAGTGATTCCATTCCTGTCTTCAGCCTTTGTAGCTCCTGATCTGTTGACAGACATAAAAACAAAATCAAAAAAAAAAAAAAAAAAAATTATGGGACAGCCATGCACAAACTATATATTCAAGATCTGCAAGATTGTTTACAGTGTCTAGTAATTACAGTCTACAATTTCATAAACCTCACAAATGTTTAAGATCTACTACCCTGAACATAATTAAAGTATACAGACATGGAAAACAGAAATTACACTGATCTTACTTTTGCAAGGAAAGCCAAGTGGAGCAATAAATGGTTATGACTTCATTTTAGAGTCACCAGTTCACAAGACACTTACACAGGCATGAGTTTATGGGGTCACATAAAACAATGAAACAAGTGAGAACTTACACAATCAAATGCAGAAATGGCTTTTATGTACGCAGATGAATTCTGCATTAATCTTTCCAGCAATTTATGTGAAATTGTGTAATATAAACAAGCTTACGTTTGGTGTTGAGTCTCCTTCTGTATATCTCCTCTAAGGGTGAGTGAATGGCAGTAAGGAAAAAGAACCATTGTTAGCTACCACACCACACAGCATACATATATGACAATTACTAATAACTGCACTTAACATTAGTGATTGACTGATATGTACTTTTCAAAGGCTAATGCCAAAATCTAAAGAGCAGGGCAGCTAATGGCCAGTTTAATACAGAAAAAATTTAAAGGTTAAGTGTGTAATTTCAGTGCCACTGTAACAGCACAAAAGGGAATTACAAGAATAATGACAATGTGCTCCCGAAATCGTGTGCTGTCAGTGTATGCACTATAGTTGATGAAGAACTTACTTCTCAGCCATTAATAAAGTATGTTTTATAAAGTCTGCAACATCAGCCATGTTTTTCAGAACCTCTGCGGAAGCAGTAAGTCGCTTAGGTATGTTTTACCTACTATTTCATGAATACTGCATTTTTTGACATACTACTCATACTGCTATTCATACATAATACTGTATGTAACTAACAACATCTGTATGCAGAAGCTGCATGCAAAACTGAATGCATATGGCATGCATGCACTCCCTGAACTCTCTCTGTCTGTCATTAGTCAGACAAAAAACTGATTTAAAAACAGCAGAACTAATACTTTTGCTACTTAGCCAAGTGCACACAGTTATGGGAAAAATATTTCAAATGGAGAAATATTATCACTAATTAACATACATTAACATGCACAACTAATTAGACACAGCTGTGAAAAATACAAAGAGCTAAATTGCCTTTAACATTAGTATTGACTGCATCAGGGCAGGCCTTTAGATGGATTTGAGAGAGAAAGCAGTACCTCTTTCTGCGCTGTCTACAGACACTGGAGCTCTGGAGAGCAGCTGAGCCTGTAGACTCTCTATCTCAGAGTTCTTACAGCTCAACAGCTGCTGTAAACTCATGATCTCTGCCTGGGAGAGTAGAAACACTTCATAATTATATAGCCAAAAATGTACAAATGAATTAATTGAAATTATTGCATTAATAACAAGCCATAGTACGTGTTTACAAGGGTATTAAAAGAACATTATAGAGAGCAGAAACATTGCTACATTGACAACAGTTGATCACAACATGAACTACATTGGAATATTGTCTGTGAACAACAACTTTAGAACAAAATTTGTGCCTTTGTGATTCACAGTCACATTTGTGTGGCAGTACCTGTGTCACTTTGAGCTTCTGCTCGTACTGCATCTTCTCTTGTTCCAGATAGTCAACTCGATGCTCGAGCATCTTGAGCTCCTGAAGCAGGTTCTGTGTAATAATGCACACACCAATAATAAATAATGTTATATAATGGGAATACATAATGTTCCCATGTTAAAAAGAAAACTTCAAAATGATAAATTGATAAATGTGTGTGTATATATATATATATATATATATATATATATATATATATATATATATATATATATATGTGTGTGTGTGTGTGTGTGTGTGTGTGTGTGTGTGTGTATGTATGCATGTATACACACACACACATATACACATTGCTGTAATACAGCATGGTTACCATGGTCAATTTAGGCAGGGTTGTCCAATCCTGTTCCTGGAGAAATACCTTGGCTGTCACATGCATTTTCAGGTCTGTTTGGTTTTTTTTTTTTCTAGTATTCCTTGTTCCTGTGTTTGACCCAATATTTTTTGTTCCAATTTCCCCACCACTGGTTAATCCACTGGTTGATTTCTGTGGTTTCAGATAACTGTAGTTCACATGTTTCTGCTTACCCTGATTAGTTCTCTGTGTATTTAAGCCTTGTGTTTAGTTCAGTTGTCCATTATTGTTGCGTTCTTTTTTGTAGTCTAGTCTCATGTTTCATGCATCCTGAGTTTTGTTTAATAAATTTTAATATAATTGCAAATAGATCCTGCTTCAACTACTACTTTTACAACCAGCTGTGACACCAGCAGAGTCTAGATCCAACCATACACCAACACACCTGTCTTAATTAGCTGGTTCAGGTGTGTTTGATTACAGTAGGGTAGGAGCAGAACTTTGCAGGAAGGTGGATCTCCAGGAACAGGTTTGGGCATCCTTCTGTTAAACAATAGAAAGGGTTAAACAATAAAAAATATTTTTTCAAGCAATTAAGACATAGCCACAGCCCAAAAAAAAAAAAAAAAAAAAAAACAGATAAGAAACAGATAATAGGTTCTGGAAGTAAAAGTCACATTAAAATCTTCATAAAAAATGTTTATGCACTACCAATCATTACAAGACCATCCCAGAACTTCTTAAGCAATGATATATGCTACCGCATAAGCCATTAATTTGATTTAAAATTAATATTTTATTAGCCAAATTCCAGGTGTAGAATTACATTATCCATAATTCTAAAAAAGAGCTTGCTCAGTTAGAAAATTAACTTTTAAGATGGCAATGGGAAATGCATCTAGCAAGACTGTTTTGTCAGGCTATCTAAATAATGCTAGCTAGTGACTGCATATATGATATGGGATTTTATAGTGCTAGAACATAAAACACAGCAATAAGTTGTCTGACAAGAAAATGCATTTTAAAAACTACAACAACAGCAACAAAGCACAGACTAATTAAATTACACAGTTTACAGTAATTGATCCCAGTAAGATGTTTGCAAAAACACAACACCTGAAAAACAGTTCATTCTAAATATTGTGTGCAAAATGTTCAAATGGTTAAATATTAATAAAAAAATAAATAAATAAATTAAATAAATTAAATAAAAAAAAAATAATAATAAATCCAGAACTAAAGCTCAGTAAATGTGGGTGGTCACTGATGAGCTCTATTAGAGATCATACAAACACTGTTGATCAATAACAATGCATAATTATAGAAAGATGGCATCCATTTATACAAAACAATTCTAACTCTCACACTTTATTTTGATTGTCCATGTCCACTTTAGACATTCTACTAAATATAAGTAACTTTGCAACTACATTCCCACTAACTCTCTTTAGAGTATTACACTATTAGGTTAGGGTTAGTAGAATAAGTTGATATATACTTGCAAAGTTACTTACAGTTAGCATAATGCTTGTTGAGGGACCATCAAAATAAAGTTTTAGCAGATATTAATCAGACTGTCTACTAATACACTTATTGACTGATAATTGACATGAAGTTGCAAAGTCACTTATAGTCAGCGGAATATCTAAAATGGACTGTCAAAATAAAGTGTTACCAATTTGGACACCAATTCATAAACACAAACAATGTTTTTGCAGATTACGGACTTTAAACCTGTCAGATCCAAGGGGTGCCTACAATTTTTTTATTCCACAGTGACCACAGTTCCACAGTGTATAAATGTGTCCAGGTCTCAGACCCACCGCTGGCTTTGGCTCAGTCAGAGAGGCATGTGCTGGCTCACTGCCACAACCTTTGTCTGGGACCATCTCCGCTGGCTTCTCTTGGATCTTACTAGAGATCTCCTGACGAATCCTACACATCTGCTCCTGAAGCTCGCTAATCAGATTCACTACACTCTGTCAGAAAGGAATAGCAATAGGGAAGAACAGATAAAAGAATGTAAGAGAAAGTGGAAAGAATGGATTATGGGAAGCAGACATGCAGTGGTTTCCTCCTGTCTGTGTTCTTCAGGTTGCTTGAATAATTAGATTATTAAATCATTTGTCTCCTTTGTGTTTTCTAGATGTAACCTCTGATATATCCTTTCCTCAAGTACTTTTATCTTCCCAAATATTATCATGCATGGTAACAACCCGAATTCCGGAAATGTTGGGACGTTTTTTAAATCTGAATAAAATGAAAACTAAAAGACTTTCAAATCACATGAGCCAATATTTTATTCACAATAGAACATAACAAATGGTTAAACGGAGAAATTTTACACTTTTATCCACTAAATGAGCTCATTTCAAATTTGATGCCTGCTACAGGTCTCAAAAAAGTTGGCACAGGGGCAACAAAGTGCTGAAAAATCAAGAAATTTTGAAAAGATTCAGCTGGGAGAACATCTAGCAAACAATTAAGTTAATTGACATCAGGTCTGTATCATGATTAGCTATAAAAGGGATGTCTTAGAGAGGTAGAGTCTCTCAGAAGTAAAGATGGGAAGAGGCTCTCCAATCTGTGAAAGAGTGCATAAAAGAGTGTGGAATACTTTAAAAACAACGTTCCTCAACGTCAAATTTCAAACGCTTTGCAGATCTCATCATCTACAGTGCATAACATCATCAAAAGATTCAGAGAAACTGGTGAAATCTCTGTGTGTAAGGGACAAGGCCGAAGACCTTTGTTGGATGCCCGTGGTCTTCGGGCCCTCAGACGACACTGCATCACTCATCGGCATGATTCTGTCATTGACATTGCTAAATGGGCCCAGGAATACTTCTAAAAACCACTGTCGGTAAACACAATCCACCGTGCCATCTGCAGATGCCAACTAAAGCTCTATCATGCAAAAAGGAAGCCATGTGTGAACATGGTCCAGAAGCGCCGTCGTGTCCTGTGGGACAAGGCTCATTTAAAATGGACTGTTTCAAAGTGGAAATGTGTTCTATGGTCAGACGAGTCCAAATTTGACATTCTTGTTGGAAATCACAGACGCCGTGTCCTCCGGGCTAAAGAGGAGGGAGACCTTCCTGCGTGTTATCAGCGTTCAGTTCAAAAGCCAGCATCTCTGATGGTATGGGGGTGCATAAATGCATACGGTATGGACAGCTTGTATGTTTCGGAAGGCACTATGAATGCTGAAAGGTATATAAAGGTTTTAGAGTAACATATGCTCCCCTCCAGACAACGTCTATTTCAGGGAAGGCCTTGTGTATTTCAGCAGGACAATGCAAAACCACATAATGCAGCTATTACAACAGCATGGCTTCGTAGCAGAAGAGTCCGGGTGCTGAATTGGCCTGCCTGCAGTCCAGATCTTTCACCTATAGAGAACATTTGGCGCATCATTAACGACCACGATCTCTTCAGCAGCTGGGAACCTATATCAGGCAAGAATGGGACCAAATTCCAACACCAAAACTTCAGAAACTCATAACCTCAATTCCCAGACGTCTTCAAACTTTTTTGAAATGAAGAGGAGATGCTACACCATGGTAAACATGCCCATGACTTGTAGCAGGCATCAAATTTGAAATGAGCTCATTTTTTGCATAAAATTGTAAAATTTTTCAGTTTAAACATTTATGTTTATCTACTGTATGTTCTATTGTGAATAAAATATTGGCGCATGTGATTTGAAATTGTTTTAGTTTTCATTTTATTCAAATTTAAAGGGGTCATCGGATGCCCATTTTACACAAGTTGATATGATTCTTTGGGGTCTTAATGAAAAGTCTATAACATACTTTGGTTAAAATTTATCAATGGTAGTGTAAAACACACCTCCTTTACCCTGTCAAAATCAGCTCTGTTTTCAGCACGCTGTTCTAGTCCATGTTGCTTTAAATGCTAGTGAGCTCTGCTGACTCCGCCCCTCTCTTCCGTGGAGTGAAGAGCAGACCATAGATATGTGTAGATTCCCTATTCAACCGCTCCAGATACTTTGACGTGTCAGCCATCTCGCATTCACCATAATAATCAATGAATATTCAAAGATATACAAGCATATAACTTGCTGTTGTAGACACACACAGTCAATGCGCTCAAAGATTCGCAGACCGTTCCAAAAATGACAGATGGCTTACGTATCACGGCCCATAGAAACAGTCGATAATGAGGCATCAAGGTATATATATAAATCTATGGAGCATACTAAACTTCAGCCGCAAAACTGGCTAACTAGCACATTATTAGGAAAGGCAATTTGCAAAGATTCATAAAAACCCTTATACTCACTTCTTTGTAGATAAAGCTGGATCACGAATGATTCGTAACATAGACGCATTTATGTAGATCGGGGATCAGCGCATTCCCTTCAAAATGAAAGTAACGTTAATCCTCTGCGTCTTCAGCTGCTCAGATGTCAGGAGTAAATGACGACTGCTATATTCATTATTACATCCAACAACTAAACACTTCAATCGCTTAATCAGAGACATCTTGTCCTCCCCTGCACCGGAGTCAACACAATGGTGGACTGATGACAGCTCACTCAGGGCGGGTCTAAGGTAAGACGGTCTTGTCAATCAACTATCGTGGGAGGGGCCTGTACATAACTACATCATTCTGACAGGAATCTCAGAACAGCCTGATTTGAGAAAGGATATTTTAAAATAGGGATTTAAAAAAAAAAAAAAAAAAAAAACACTGGGTGGATTTTTATCATTATAGGATGGATGTGTACACACACTTCCAACACACATTTATGTTCAGACACCTTGTAAAGTGAATTTTGCATCCGATGACCCCTTTAAAAAACGTACCAACATTTCCGGAATTCGGGTTGTAATATGAATAACTATCAGTCAGTGTCATTACACATAAAAACAGTTTAGTGCCACTACAAACAACAGATTCATAGTTTAAATATAATTGTTATATATTTTTCCTAATGGAACTTTTACATATAGTCACTGGAAGTTGTTTCTCTAGACTGATTGTCTGCATGAGGTGTCAATTCATTACAACATCTATTTCTGTACATTATGGGGACAAAGTAGCGAAAGGTTAACCTGCGTGTTTTTGTGTGTTAGATTACCTCTTCAAATAAACTAAGAAGCTTAAACATACTAGTTTAAAAGAATATAACAATGTTACAAAAATGCCCCTAAATGTCCCATTAAAAACAGAAATTAACACTTTAGTTTAAGGACCAATTTTCGCTATTAACTAGTTGCTTATTAGCATGCAGCATACTAGCATACTGGCTGTTTAGTAATACTTATAAAGCACAATGCCTTATTCTGCATTACCATATTTTAGTTCCATTAATCCTACTCTATACCTAAACTTAACAACTACCTTGCTAACGGTTAATAAGCAGAAAATTAGGAGTTTACTAATGCAAAAGGCATAGTTCTGTAGTTACTTAATAGTGAGAATTGGTCCCCAAACTAAAGTATGACCGATTAAAAACTGTGGTCTGTCATTTTATACACTACAAATGTAGCCTTTTTTTTTTTTTTTTTTTTTTTTTAAACAAGGTGAGTACTCAATGACCAAAACTATTAAAAAGTAATGCATAATCATGAGAGCATGCTAGTTTCTTACAAATTAGTGTTGGTTTAATACAATGGAACATTTCAGGATCATTCATGAACATCATTCAACAGCTCAACTACTAGCCTTTTAAACAAACCACAATGAGAAAACATGCTGTCTGCTCCTATCAGCCTGGACTTTCTGAAATATTCTTTTAGACGAGTATCTCACTGACCCATTTCACACAAGCCAAGGTCTCAAATATAAGAGCTTTTGTTAAAGAGCCAAGTAACTAAATTTCTTTTCCAGGATATACTGTATGGGTAAACACAAACCAGCTTCCAATGTGGTGTTTGAAATAACTTCATCGTCTGGGTACTAATCTTTAAAAACATATCAAGTTAACTCACAATTTAATGCATAAAGCTGTTGTTAGCTGAGGAACTTGGCTTTCCTGTGTGAACCATAATGGCTTCATAACCTATAATAACCACTTAACTTTTAGTATGTCAGGCACCAAAAATAACTGTAACTTTCAAAAGCAAAGACAGCCATGAAGTTTATAAAAAAAATAAAAAAATAAAATAAAATAAAAAATAAATAAATAATAACCTGTCAAACACAGGCTCCTGTAGTATCTTTTACAGCAAAGGAGCCTGTGTTCTAATAAAAGTTAAAAATCATGTTCTGTCTCCAGCACGTGGATGAAAGAACTTTCACGTGAGACGCCATGTGACACCAACAGCATGGTAAACTAGATGGTAAACTGGCCTATCTATAGCAGGTAGAAAGCCAGGACCTCGTGAGTGAAAGAGAGAGAGAGAGAGAGAGAGAGAGAGAGAGACATGCCGCTGGAATGCTCACGGGTGGATTGGTGCCATTCTTTAACTGTGTGAAGCCCAGCAGTTGTCAAACATCACGCTGAGGTCATTCTTAACACTCTATCCCTGCTAAAAACACTCTGCCTGTTTGTCATTTAGACTAGACTCCTCAAGACCATTACACAGAAATTTGTTCTGCTTGTATTGCATGAGGCTCATAATGGTTAAATGAAAGGTACACAGCCACACAAACACACACAGCGTATGCCAGCACATCGTAATGTCAGAGAAAAGGTATATTTTAGATCAACCAGTTCTGTCCCGCAGTAGTTACTCTGAACATAGTAATTACATGAAAGTAGCAAACTGTAAATTAAAAGACACAAATTATTTGACGTAAGTCAAAACAGCAGCTTTTTTTTTTTTTTTTGAAAAATACATAAAGTATACAAGACTTTGAGAGACAAGACTTTAAGTTTACAAGACTGATAAATTTACTGATATTTGGCGCTTTTGAGATTATTGGTCAAAAACTGAGCCCACCTGGTCCCTTAACAGTTTTTTTTTATTATTATTTATTTATTTATTTTTATGTTTTATTGCATGTGAACATAGGTTATATCATTTCATTTCAGCAATTTTGAGTACATCTCATCTTTCAGTGCCACCCTGCTCCAGATCTGTGGTAAAAGTGGATCTGTGCAATTCACAAGTTCTGTTATACATTTTTTGTATGTCTATATAATTCAATATACCACATACCCACTGGTTGTAGCCTAAATAAGTTAGCTTCAGGGGGGTATAAGACCACATTGTTTCCAGACTATGTTCTTACTTCAGTCTGCATATCATAATCCACTTGGGGTGCAATCAGAATCTGTTGAGTTTTATCTTAGATTTCATAAGAGTTTTACCTCAGCTTTATGTTGTCTCTCAGCACTCTTGATGTGTTTCTCTTCCATGTTCCCCAGCTTCAGTTTTAGACAGGACACTTCCTCCATCAACCCCAGCTTCTGTGACTCTAGAGAACTCCTGTTCAGAAGCTCCTATGAGAGTCCACACAAATGCAAACACACACACATACACACAAATAAAGGAAACTAAGGAACTGTACTCTTAAGGAGGCACAAAATCCGTTCAGAATCTCTGTACTTTGCTGTCCCACAATGGCTAAATATACACAGGTTATGAGGGCTATATTTACCCACTTCTCTCGCAGGGACTGACACATGAGAGAGAGCATGAGACAGAGCTTGAGTGTTCTGATCGTGGTGGGAAAAGTGCATTACATTTGAGTATAGTAAACAGAATGGGTGTTGAAACACCAACACAGAATCAAAGATAAAATATAAATAAATAAAACTAAATACATATTTTTGGCACTCGGATGATAGCAAATATTTAAACATCAGAAAGTGTATACTTAAATTTTGTTTGGCATAACATACCTGTGTGAAACAGTATTTTCCCATGTGAAGACGATCAAATCCAAATACACATCAACCCTAAGTAAAGATCACCTGAATGCTTGTTTTAAACATGCCACCAGCAGCTACAGCCCTGATTACAATAGACTGGCTGATTTGTTTCAGTGCAAATCAACTGAATAAGTGGTTGATTTCTTGCCATAAAACTCTGAGAACCCTTGGTGTAAAACATAAAAGCAGCATCTTGCCTTCTTTGATCTTGATGGTTAAAATCAGAAACTGAACAGGAATCTATTTCACAATACAGAAGCCCCCCCAAAAAAAGATTTCAAAATGTCAGTAGCTTGTGCTAAGGAGTTTTACATGAGCTTTGAGTCTTTCAAAGACGGCATATGGAAAATATTAGGCCCATGTCACTGGAACAGGATTTGCCTTTGAAGGCCAAAACCTCAATGACCACAGGCACATGCCCTGAAAAGCTTCCCATCTGAAGACTGGAGATTTAATCAACCAAAGAGCTTTCAAAGCAAAGGCGAGTTAAACAATATGCAATTAGCTTATGACGAAAATGAGATTTACAAGCAGCGGAATGTGAATTTTGTCCTTGAAAATGGTATGAATAAGTACCATTACCATGCCTGGAAAACTTTTATCTTCATAAATGGTCCTAATGTCTCTAGCAGGTCTACTGAAACGCCAAAGCTTCAAGACCACTTTGCTTCTCTCACTTACTTTCATGCAACACTTTTTTTTTTTTTTTTAACTGGACACATCCTTGTCTGACTGATTACAGAAGAAAAAGCTCTCAGATAATTCCCAAGCCAATTTGAATGTCAATGCCAGCTCTGGAATACCACTGCTACTTAAATATTTGATTTGCCAAGGTGATGTGATGACCAGTCTCCTGGAATCCCACCAAAGAATTTCCACACAGATGCCAAAGTTGCTTCTCATGCACATCAGGCGCAAATTTTTCTGTTGATGTGAGCTGGTTCCTGGAGTATATCTATTAGTTTCCTTTAAAATAATAGCTGTTTAAAGACTAAAACTAGAGGAACCAGATTTTTATGTTTTCTGAATCACAAATGCCCAATGTCAAGTCTCTATGGTATTCAGATTTATAGATATGTCTCAGGTCTCTCAAAATAGGATCACTGTCAAAAAAAAGTGACAAGTCAACTAAGAAACCTACTGCCTTCAGAAACCAAACTCTTTAATGCATGCCTGCTCATTTATACATCCACTGAGCCTATTAAGAATCCTGGCCTTCCCAGTCAGTGTATAGCAATGTAAGCTGGATAAACAGCAGATGACTAATGATGTAAATGTGTAAATATTTTAGTGCTCTTTACATTTTGTGCAACACATATCAGCATTGGTTGCTTTCTGAATTTGACACAGTCTAACGCATACTTTGCAAAGAGGCAAATACTTTGATGGATTTACCACAATTCTTCAGTGTTTGAAATAATTTCTAATACAAATATGAAAATGAAAATAATTTCAATGTATTTTTTTGTTAATAAATATTACCAATACCTGTTGAATCATCTCCTCAGTGGAGTTGAGCTTGTGCTGATATTCCCCAAGAGAATTCTCCAGGTCTCTGATCTTCTCTCCCTGAGCCTCCACCTGATCTGTCAACACACTCACCTGAGAAACAGGTTTAAATTACGTTTTTTCATTTGAGGTACATCATCTTTGTCCATTGTCCTTCTAAAGTTGTTCCCAGGTCTGAGAGTAAAGTATAAATTACTCAGTTTAATCACACTCATTATACTATTCTGAATTAGACTGAATACACATATACATAAACATTGGGTTATTTGGAGTTTCAAACAAAATAAAGCAATATTCTCCTCAACCCAGTCGTTCAGGAAGCACTCACATGTACTTACTGTCAAAAACCCAACAAGCCAGAACAGGACTAATCCATAAAGCCCTGTCTGTTCCAATGATACACCACAATTGTACTGGCTTGGCAAGGAACACTTTACGGTTTTATTCAATTATTTTATGCTGCAGCTTATTTTTTTTTTTTTTTTTTGCAAAATGTCTTCATAAAACAGACATTTATGAAAGTAATGTTACATTTATATGCTGTCAGTGTTGTTCCTATTCAAACATGATTACATTGATTTTATACAACACTGATGTTTAAACTATTTATTGAAACAAATTAGGCTGTCTAGATGCACTTTAAGCAAGTAATTGTAACAAATTGCCCGAATGTTTTACCTGTAACACAAGAGACTCTTTTTCTCCTTCTAGACGAGACAGTCGCTCCTGGTAGCTCTCACCATTGCCTGAGCCTTGCACATTGACCTGTGGTTCACAGGTGGATAGAGTTATGTTTACAATCAACAGAGAAGAAAGTGAAACACTATAAATCATGAAACGTAAAGCCCACAGCTACTGTTACAGATGCATACAGTAACCTGCTGTTTATAGTTTCTCAACACCCTGTATGATTCCATTTCTATTGAATATGTCACAGCTCTTTGGCAAAATTTCACTATACCCAGCCCACCTAGGGTTTTAGAGAGGAATTTCTTAAGAGGTTTATTTTGATAATAAGGTTTTGGTACACAAGCTCCATGCAGTAAAGCTCAGGGACTCTGTGGAATATGTCAGTGATGTGTGAAATACTTTGAATGTAATAAGATTTGCATCTGAATTTTTGAATATCAATATACAATAATGTAAAACAGTGCATAATGGTCTGCATTATGTCAGAGAAAACTTCAAAGAACAAGAATGGTTGTTATGATGTTTAATTAAATTGTTTTGATGTTTAATTATATGTTGTATGCATGTTCACAGGCATATAAAAAATGTTCTTAAATACAATGTGTGTTTGCATTTTGTGAGTATGAAGGCAAGAAGCAGCAGTAAAAAACTATATAGTATGCAGCACTGAACATGGACTTAAAATACTTCAGTTTAAGCAATTATACTACTAAGTCTAAAGTCTGAAAGCTACTTCTGTTACTAAAGGCAGAAGTCTTCAAACCTGTTCCTGCAGACCTACTGTCCTGGAAAATGTATTTTTAACCTGCTTCAACACACTGACCTAGGATTATCAACAGTTCTAAAGACCTTCATTAGCTGGGCAGTGGGTCTGCAGAAGCAACGTTGTAGAGCACTGAATCAAGAATTATTACATATAATGCAGCTCACACATTCTCACCGACAGTTAATGTAGATTGCAGACAAAAGACCAAAACTGGAGGCAAATTGGTGCTGGTTTGTATAGGTTGAAGATTGATATGTTTTAATTATCAAAAACATGATCTAAGTGCCAATTTAACTGGTTCAAAATCTATTCTAGACCTATCTCCGATCCAAGTTCTGTAGTATAAAATGTGTTTTGACTGGAACTGGCAATGACAGTTGTGTACTGGGAAACAAACAAACAATTCAATGACTTTGAAAGTTATGTACATAAGGGTGGCATAAGAGTTCTTTATATTGAACCTGGAGGTCCACAGCCCTGCATAATTTACCTTCATTCCTTATCAATCTAACCTGGCTGCAATAGGGATGTAACGATTAACCGCGAGCCAGTAGAAAATCGATTCAAATATGTGACGATTCAAATCGGTTGAGATGCTAAACAAATCGCGATTCAATTAGGGATAGAAGTTTATATGAATCTGAAGGGAACTTACTGTCTTTAGAAAAGTTTAGATGGTATTTTTTTTTTTCATCTTGCCTCTGAATGATGCATATTAAAGTTCATAAGTGCAACACTGCTTTGTTTACAGCGGAAACCAAGGAAACGCTTTAAGTGAATTTGCCTCTCATTCAGCTCGTCTGCTGTTTCTGTTTCATGCAGATATTTTTTTTTTTAATGTATAGTTTCACAAAACTGAAGTCAGACCATTCTGTTTTTGCTTCAAATTTCAAAATTATATAGTCTAATTTAGATTAAAAACTGGTCATGTTGCATGTATGCAGCATCTTTGGATCATGATTAAAATGCAGTGGTTGCCTCTTATTGGAAAGAGCACAGACAAAGCCTTATTTTGTTTATATGAAGATATTTATTTTATTTGTGTTACTTATTTGATTTAGGGTTTGTTTTAAAATTTCAATTTAGTTTTGTTATTTACATTTACATTATATTTACATTTTGTTATTTAGCAGACACTTTTATCCAAAGCGACTTACAAATGAGGACAACAGAAGCAATCAAAACCAACAAAAGAGCAATAATATGTCAGTGCTATAATAATATGTTATTATAGTGTTATATTGCAATTTCACAAAGAAACGTGCAGCATTTTGTCCAAGCAATAATAAAAGGACACATTTAATTTATAATTCTCATTTTGTAAAAAAAAAAAAAATAGTGAATTCAAATTGTGAAATCAAAATCGTGAATCGAATAAAATCGTGAGTGGAGTGAATCATTGCATCCCTAGGCTGCAATGTTCTAGTTATCCTGAAGACTTTGATTAGTTTGTGTTTGATTAAGGTTGGAGTTAAACTCTACAGTGGACCTCCAGGACAAGATTTGAAGAGCGTCTTGGGTTATGAGTGTAACCTTGATTCCCTGAGAAGGGGAACGAGACACTGCATCTGATGAGATGCTACAAGAAATGCCTTCAGCATGACTGGTGTCTGAAGCATGTGTCTAAACATGACAATTCCATTGGCCAACGACAGTCCATGACATGACTATAGGTGCAGCCAAGTGTATAACAGAGTGTCTGAACATACATTATCAATTTATTTGTCTGAAGGAAACGTTGCAGGGAGGCCCGACGCATGGCATCCCTTCCTTGTGGGCCAAATGCTAGACACCACCTATAGGGAATACTGGCTCAGGGAGAACATTTCTAGTTCTGTCAGGACCACTATCGTCAAGATGATTGACAATTAACATACAGTTTGGATTGGCGGTATGGTTCTGTTCTGGTCAAGAACTCCCTGAGCATCCACGCAGCCTAGCATGGATGCGAGCAGGGAGAGCAGTGATAACCCCCCAGGTTAAAGAGAACAGAACCAACATAAATATGTTGCAGATATCGTTAAAGTTCAGTAATTTTATGTACACATTTAAAATTAGTCTGATTCAAAGGAGAATCAGAAGGCTGAATCCTCACTGACAGAGGAGGAGTTGGAGATGGAGGAGGGTAATTAGCTATTGAGAAATGCAAAAACTGTTGATAATACTGAGGGACCTTATATATGGATGCTTAGATAGGTGTCATATTCCTATAGGTAGATGGGGATCAGCTGTGAGTCAGCTGATGAGAGCTTGACTAATGTGATCTGCCTGAACTAACGCTACGCTTGATTTCCCTTAGCCTGCCACTACCTGAGGCGAGCAAACATATCATCTAAAAACTGTACCCATAGTGAACCACAGGGGAGCTACAGCTTTACTGCCCAAACATAATGGGGAAATCACATCCAGAAGTTCCTTGTATGCGGGGCTGGGAGGCTGGGAAAGCTCACTTGCAAACACCCATGCCTTATTCGGCCATATCCATCTCTTCCTGTTTGGAAAGTGCTAGCAAAATGCTATCTGCTGGATCAGAAGACTCAAGAGATGCCTCTCCAGGATGCTCAAGTGGATGACAGGACCACAAGAGAGACATACCTCTCTCGAATTCCTCTGTCAACTCTACCTGCAGCCCCTACAAGATGAATATATGCTGTGCCTCGGCCATTGAGTGTCCAAAGCCAGGGGGACAGACACTTTTATCATATCTCTCTAGAAAACAGAGACAAATGTGAACAGAGCTTCTTCATCAGCTCTCTCAAGAACTAAACATGCATGCTTCTCACCCAAGCACATAACACATAACTTGTGTGTCTGCAGGTCTCAGATATCTACGACGTGGAAGACACACTTCCTGAAATGGTTGGTTGAGTGTTCCACAATAATCATACGCTGCTACGTAAACAAATGGTTCCCGAAGACAAAAAGCTGATGGCATACATTGCAGGCTCTAGGGCTGGGTGATATAGCTAAAAAAAATGTTATAATGTTCCATATCCAGTGTTTCCCATACGTTGATTTATTTGTGGTAGGCACATATAGTCGCTTTTTAGTGTAGATGTATGTTGATTTTATCAGACAATGTCGCGATTATAAATCAGGATTTAAGGAGTATAGTGAGAATGATTCCTGGTTAACATGTAGTATTAATGGGTCATGATTAGTCACTATTTATACATGTTTTATGTATGACAACAGAAAATATGTAAATGAGAACAGCTTTATTGGGCATTCAGTTGTATTTCAGTATGTGACAGTTCATAGAGCAGAACATCTGAAGTGCCAAAACTTGTCTGAACACAAACGTGATGCAATGACGTCACAAATATGCAAATTACTATGTGACGGCACCTGCCGTTACAAGTGTCACAAAATCCTGTGGGAAACACTGATATCATTTGGTATCGGTAATTATTGAAAAAATTTAATAGCCTTTTTAAAACAAAGAGCAGTATATATATATATATAAAAAAAAAAAAAGTTTAAATTTGACCACTGTATTTTTAATTTGCACAGTTTATTAAGACAATGATTTTAGTTTTTACAGTAAAACACAAAATGATATTTAAACAAATGTCCTTTCTTATATTTTATATGCGTTAAATATAATTTTGTAAATTGCATAAACAATAGCTTAATACAAAAATCTGAAGCGCCGATCACACAGCTATCATTTAAAAACATATGAGACGCAGTGGAATGGAATAATGCTGCATTCATGCCATCTTGTAATTACCGTAATTCCGAGATAACAACACGTGACGTTTTACTCGGTGCTGCCCATGTTCTCAGACTCAGAGGTAGCACCTAAGTAGTGTCTAAATGAATATGGTGGCAGTAAGGTGGTACAGCTGTTACTGGTCCAACTCTCAGAACATTCCGAGCTTACAAATTGTAGTTTCAGAGCACGTGAAGGCTTTGGCGTTGATAGTGTTGCCATAGACACACATAATTCTGCTCTGTGTAGAATGTCACGTGTTGTCATCTCAGAATTAAGGTAATTACGACATGGCGCTAACACAGCATAAATCCCCCACAAATTATCGAGACATGTTTTCTAAAAGTTGAATCTCTTTTAACTTTATATGGCTTTCTATACGTCTCCTGTGCAAGACGCAATGCAACAATCATAGCTGTCTTTCTCAAAAGTGCACAGAACATGTTCTGTGCAAATGGCTTGGTTTCAGTTTTAACCTAACCAAATTTTTTCTCTAATATTTTGAATGAAAAATGCAGTAGCTGTGCATCTTATAGGTTCAACTTGATAGGCTAACAAAAACAATAAAATGCAACAACAACATTTATATCATCACTGCATCTCGTGCACCAATGATAAGTCTCCCGGACGCACACCTAAAATTCAAATGCACCGTTTTTGCCTTTGAATGCGAATTTTCATTTTAAATTTGACTAATATTCCTTTTTTATTCACAATCTCAATGCAGGCAGGCACATCACTCATTTTAACATGTTTGTGCATTCTGATGTCACAACTTATTAGCTGTCTGCTTGTTGCTCAAAGCACACACCTATATCGAGCACTATATCAAACATGTTTTCTATCATCATCGATGAAGATGTACTGTTGATAAATACGATAACGTTTTATCACCCAGGCCTTGCAGGCTCCCACTTATACTCTTGTTGAGTTTAGACACAAGCTTCAGACACCAGTCATGATTAGGGCATTCTCCTTATAGTGTCTCATTAGATGTAGTGTAGAAGTTCCCATTCGAAAGGGAACCCTGTTATATGAACTTCTGTCTACGAAACAATTGAATACAATCAATATCACACTATCACATGTGCTGTTATACAGAATATGCACAGCTGTAACTACCCGAGGCATTTTATATATTTGTTAATTACATGCCATCTTAGCATACAACAGATGCTTTTGGATAATCCCACAGAATGCTGCGCAGCATCTTAGGAAAACATGTTGCATGCTTAAAACAAAGGTAAACAATCTGTCCTCAGAGTATGGCACTCATAATCCATCATAAACCTTTAATGCCATGAACACATATTGAATATCACATGCATTTCACATTAGGTATTATTGAACAGATTGACTAAGAAGTAATTGCACCCAAATAATTTATTTTATTTTATTTTATTTTTTTCCCCACAATTTGCATGCTGAAATTTCCTAGTTCTTGGTGGTTCTGGAGGATTCAGTTTTCAGTTGACTACCACAATCTGGCATACTTTAATGGGACTCTGCACTTGACTACACTACACATCTGGATACACAATATATATACTAAATTTGTATCTAATATAAGTACTGTCGCCATAACCAACAATAAAATAAACAATAATAAGGCTTTTGCATGGATTTGCATCTCACATGGTGCTTAACCCATTAATCCTACAAAACATCCACTAATGAACAAATTATTCATTTGTTCTTTAAGTAGTTCAAATGCAATATTAAGCATTTAGATGGACATGAATGACAAAACAAAATGAAAAAAATAAAAAATAAAAAAAATCTGTATACAAAAACAGAAAAGGTCATGCTTACCTTCTTAAGCCATGCAAAATGTTTGTAAAAATCAACGTCCCATTCCATTTTGCCGGGCCATTATAAGATCCTTAAGTCTCATAGCATTATAACTATCTCAGACATGAGGAGAGTGAATGCCTTTTTCTTTCTTTTCACCCTTAATGTATAGACTGTGAGTTCTTTCTCTTCTTCTTTGTGTTTCATCTGAGTTTAGCCTGGTTTAGGTTCCTGAGCATCTGGTTTAGAGCAGCAGTCTGTAATATCAGGCTTCACTCCTGCCAGCTGCCCTCATTTTATTTTTATTTTTTTCCCTCTCTTTTCTCCTCCTTTACTCTCCTCCTCCACTCTTTTTGCCTCTGCCAAACCATTTTTTCTTCTTGTTTCTAAACTTATGAAACAAGACTTAGTTTGCTAGCATCCATGGGTGCTGTGTTTTCCACCAACTGGCAACCTGGGGTGTCAAAATACTATTCGGTAAATTGGCAGACCAAATCACACAGACCAAAACAAAAACAAACAATCCGACATGAGTGCATATTCAAAACAGAATAACTGGCTGTAGCACTGTTTTTTTTTTTTTTTCAGAAAAACGAGTATGTGAACTTAGCATGTTTCTTAAATATCTGCTTAAATATATGCTTTAGTTTTTTTATATATCTTCTAGTAATGCAGAGGTCACACAGATTCGACCGCAATTTCAAAAAGAAGTGACTATGTCTGTTTTTGAAGCAAATGATAGCAAAATTTTGGAACAAATAGTACAGCACCTTAAATCATCAACCTGCTATCTTGACACACTTCCCACATCTTTTTTCAAAAGTGTGCTCAACTGTTTAGAAGCAGATTTCTTAGAAGTGGTGAATGCTTCACTTCTTTCTGGGACATTTCCAAACTCCCTGAAAACTGCAGTTGTTAAACCCCTTCTGAAAAAGCACAATCTTGATAACACAATGTTGAGCAACTATAGACCAATATCAAATCTTCCTTTCATAGGTAAGATTATTGAAAAGGTAGTTTTTAATCAGCTGAACAAATACTTAAACTCAAATGGATACCTGGACAATTTTCAATCTGGTTTTCGAGCACATCAAAGCACAGAGACAGTGCTTATTAAGATAATAAATGATATTTGCTTCAATTCTGATTCTGGCAAAATATCAGTGCTGGTACTACTAGATCTTAGTGCTGCGTTTGACACTGTCGATCATAACATACTTTTAGAGAGACTGGAAAACTGGGTTGGGCTTTCTGGGATAGTGCTCAAATGGTTCAGGTCATACTTAGAAGGGAGAGGTTATTATGTGAGTATAGGAGAGCATAAGTCTAAGTGGACGTCCATGACATGCGGAGTCCCACAAGGCTCAATTCTTGCACCGCTCTTGTTTAGCCTGTATATGCTCCCACTAAGTCAAATAATGAGAAAGAACCAAATTGCCTATCACAGCTATGCTGATGATACCCAGATTTACCTAGCCTTATATCCAAATAACTACAGCCCCATTGACTCCCTCTGCCAATGAATTGATGAAATTAACAGTTGGATGTGCCAGAACTTTCTTCAGTTAAACAAAAAGAAAACTGAAGTCATTGCATTTGGAAACAAAGATGAAGTTCTCAAGGTGAATGCATACCTTGACTCTAGGGGTCAAAAAACTAAAAATCAAGTCAAAAATCTTGGGGTGATTCTGGAGACAGACCTTAGTTTTAGTAGTCATGTCAAAGCAGTAACTAAATCAGCATACTATCATCTCAAAAACATTGCAAGAATTAGATGTTTTGTTTCCAGTCTAGACTTGGAGAAACTTGTTCATGCCTTTATCACCAGCAGGGTGGATTATTGTAATGGTCTCCTCACCGGCCTTCCCAAGAAGACCATTAGACAGCTGCAGCTCATCCAGAACGCTGCTGCCAGGATTCTGACTAGAACCAGAAAATCGGAGCATATCACACCAGTCCTCAGGTCCTTACATTGGCTTCCAGTTACATTTAGGATTGATTTTAAAGTACTTTTACTTGTTTATAAATCGCTCAATGGCCTAGGACCTAAATACATTGCAGACATGCTCACTGAATATAAACCTAACAGAACACTCAGATCATTAGGATCGAGTCAGTTAGAAATACCAAGGGTTCACACAAAACAAGGGGAGTCCGCTTTTAGCTATTATGCCGCCCACAATTGGAACCAGCTTCCAGAAGAAATCAGATGTGCTAAAACATTAGCCACATTTAAATCCAGACTCAAAACTCATCTGTTTAGCAGTGCATTTGTTAAATGAGCACTGTGCTACATCCAAACTAATTGCGCTATGCATAATCATTTTCTATTCTTAACAGTTTTAAATTCTTTTTAAATCAATTTTTATATTATTTTGTTTTTATGATTGTTATTATTATTATTATTATTTTTAATTCCTTGTTTTTATTTATGTGATTATTATTATTTTTAATGACTATGTCACATCCTTTTATGTAAAGCACTTTGAATTACCACTGTGTATGAAATGTGCTATATAAATAAACTTGCCTTGCCTTGCCTTGCTTTAGTACAGTCAAAAATTTTCACACAGCACTTTTAAAGCTCCACTGTGGTTTTGCTTTTTCATTCTCTACTCACTGGTGAGAGAAACCCTACTCAAAGCGATCCAGGCAAAATTATCCACCTTATTCTTAACGTAAAAATGGGCGCAACCATTTGTAAACTTTATGGGTCTTGCTTCCGGTTTCATTTGCTTCCAGCTATTTTTAGCTGTACAAAACCGCTCGTTTTGCTCTGTGATATTGGAAATTGGTGTGTCTTACTATATTATTTTAGTGTATTATCTTAATTATGAACACACTGGTTTATAATGCAAACAGATTTACCATTTACTTCACATTGTTATTCTTCCCGTTATTTCTCAATAGCGGATAATGAACCGGAAGTCTCGCCCATAGGCTTACTTCCGCATTTGGGAATAAGGTGGATAAGACCGGAACAAGCTGTTGTGAAAAAAATAATTACATTACATTAATTAGAATGTCACTATGATGTCACTTATAAAATACCACTATCATTAAACTGTATTGTGACAGTTATGCTCTGTAAATAGCAAAATTTAACTCTGGCAAGGACTAAGTGTTTAAAAAATTAATAAAATAAAATAAAAGTTCTCATTGAAATCTCTGATCTCCTGTCAAGCCACAGCAGCATTGTGTGAGCCGTGGCAGATGTCATCTGTCTTCGCAGGGTGTCCTTGTCCTCTGCACATGTCTGTCCTTCTAGAGCAAATTTAAGCTCCTCAGCCAGCTGGAGAACCCTGAGATGAGCAGGACACACTGGAAAGGTATGCTGTACTGCTAGAGAGTTAACATCATCCGCTGACACCACAGCCTTAGACCCTACAGGACAAAGACAAAAAGAGGTACTGTGTCCTAATTAGAAAGAACGAAAGAAAGATAGAACGATAGACAGATACCCTTATGAAAAAGAAGTTTATTCAAGTGTGCTATTAGTATACTTCTTTTAAACTAAAAATAGGAAAGTATACTTTTAGTTTACTTTATGCACTTCTCAGAAATGGGCTTTATGTACTTCTCAGGAATATACTTAAAATGACATTTAAGCATACTTGACTCATACATTTAGTATACTTGACTTATACTAAATACATTTGAGCTATACTTGTGCTCCTACAATCCGTGTTTTCATTGTAATACGGTAGGGGCGATAGTACACATCTTCTGTACAGAATTTCCAAAAAAAATGAAAACGAAATCGAAACAACAGATACTTCCACATGTAATCTAACACAATCATCAGACCTAAAACAGCATCAAAACTGTGTAATGTTATGGGATAAAATGTCAACCAATGAAGAGGTAATAATGACAGTCAAGCTTTGGGGTGTTGATCAACCCATCTACATTCTGACTATCATTCTGAATCCAATTCATAGTTATTTTTTTTATTTATTTTTTTTCAGATTTTTGTTCAAACTGTTTATTTCTTTCTTTATTTTATTTATGAAACTTATATTCAAGTGTTTAAAAAAGACTGCATGAAGCTAGAATAAAATGTTTTTGTTTACCATCAGATACCCTGTTCTTTTTTTTTTTTTTGATGTTTTGTATGTTCAGATATTCATAACAAAATATATACAAATTAATACCTAAATAGGGACATAGTAGTATACTTAAAGTATGATGTAAAATTCACTTAAAGAAAACTTACGAGTATACTTGCAGTATAAAACTACTCAACTAGTAGTTTACTGAGACTATACTTCAAAGTGTACTAAAAATGCTACTACAAGTATTTAATAAGTAAACTATCAGTATACCTATAAGTTAACTTTTAGTATAGTTCCAGTACAAGCCAGAAACATTGATGTAAACTAGTTGTGTACTCAAAGTTTACTACTGTTATACT
Source organism: Spinibarbus caldwelli (assembly GCA_039654775.1). Taxonomy (NCBI): domain Eukaryota; kingdom Metazoa; phylum Chordata; class Actinopteri; order Cypriniformes; family Cyprinidae; genus Spinibarbus; species Spinibarbus caldwelli. The sequence continues at coordinate 24,722,653 of CM077238.1, forward strand.
TACATGAAATTGTAACAACAAATAGAGAAAACAGAAAAGAAGAGGAAAAACAAACAACTTAGAATAAATGCTGCCAATCAGACTTTTTTTTATTTTTCTTTTTTTTTTAACAATGAGATGGCCAGTAACAACAGGGTAGAAGGTAACATCATAACCAGGTGAAATTAATTTATTAAAATTAATTTATAAAGCCCAGTTACATTCAAAATTCCATTTCTACAACATCAAACTGAAGGAGGAGACAGGAGAGTGTAAATACAATAAGACTCCCACCGCCACAGGATAAAGTCATTTACATGTAGGCTATGCATCCGTTAGACAATTTACCCAAAGCTACTTACAGTGCATTAAATTTCTCTCTCTCTCTCTCTCTCTCTCTCTCTCTCTCTCTCTCTCTCTCTCTCTCTCTTTAAAAAATGTGTGTTCACTAGCCAGAATCACACATGACTTAATGTTACAAGAGCTACAGAAACTCATCAACAGCACCTCCTCTAATTGCAACATAAAGAACTGCAAGTTGAGTAGCAGGTGATAATGCTGATGAAATAATGTTTTGTAAGTATTATCTTAAATGTATATATCTATTAAAGAAAGATATATTAATTATAGATCTTGTGTGTGTGTGTGTGTGTGTGTGTGTGTGTGTGTGTGTGTGAAGAGTTCATTTGCAGAAACCAATAACTCCATTTTTATTTTTATTTATTTTATTTTATTTATTTACTTATTTTTTTCAGAAATCACATTTGTTTTTTATTTATTTTTATTTATTTTTATTGCACATTCCAAGTAATATCAATCAAACTGCAGTTGGGTTGTTTTGATTAAGTAATAATAACTTAAACAAATACAGCTAATTTACAAAATTAAAGTTTATTGAAAGTGTTTTTTTTTTTTGTTTTTTTTTTTTACATATTAAAAGTTTGTTTTATAGCAAAAACAGTTAACTCCACATTTCATGTTTTAGAGTTAAAAAAACACACTCGTTTAATCTTTGTAATCTCCTCGGATGACAATGTAGATGCCTGACAAACGTTGTTGTTATTGTGATCATAAACTGTATGGATGTGATTACAGGCAATACACAGATCTTATCCCTCACCACTGTAACGCGCTGCTTTTGCAAGGTTCTGTGAAAACGTTTCAGCTTTTATTTTCCTTTAAGCCCAGGTTCATCAAGTTTGTCGAAATTATCCATCCTCTATCACTTTTAGTCAGCTGTGACGAAACTCCTCTCAGCTAGCATGTCTTTTCAAAGTAAAAGTAGCCTTGTCACCTGACCTGAATACAGCGCTCTGATTCGCTAAAATGGACTTATCGGCTTCTGTTCACAAACAACAAGGGCGCTTGTCGGCTTCTGCAGTAAAACGTGAACTCGTGATGCCTTGAAAGTGGACAATACCGGCTTTTTTGACAAATCGTGTTTAGGGTTCAGATCGCGCTATATGAGGAGAATAATGCACGGCAATGAGCTCTTTTTTTTATTTATTTAATTTTTTTTTTTTTTTTAAAGTGGCGTTTATCGGTTTTTGCAAATGAACTCTTCATATATATATATATATATATATATATATATATATATATACACACACACACACACACACACACACATATACATATATACATATACGACATATATATACACACACAGTGGTGTGAAAAAGTTTTTGTCCCTATGTGTTTTTTTTTCCCCCTTCATTTTTTGCATATTTCTCACACTTGAATGATTCAGATCAACAAACAAATTTTAATATTACACAAAGATAACCCAAGTAAATACAAAATGCAGTTTTGAAATAATGATTTCATTTATTAAGGGAAAAAAGCTGTCTAAACCTGCCTGGCACTACATGAAAAAGTAATTGCCCCCTAAATCTAATAACTAGTTGTGCCACCCTTTGCAGCAACAACTGCAATCAAGCATTTGCGGTAGCTGGCAATGAGACTTTCACATCGCTGTGGAGGAATTTTGGCCCAGAATTTTGCAAAATTGTTTTAATTCAGCCACATTGGAGGGTTTTCGAGCATGAATGGACTGTTTAAGGTCATGCCACAGCATCTCAGTCGGATTAAAGTCTGGACTTTGATTTGGCCACTCCAAAACCTTAATTTTGTTTTTCTTGAGCCATTCAGAGGTGAACTTGCTGGTGTGTTTGGGATCATTGTCCTGCTGCATAACCCAAGTGCGCTTGAGCTTCAGGTCACAAACTGTGGGCCGGCCATTCTCCTTCAGGATTTTCTGATAGAGTGCAGAATTCATGGTTCCATCAATTATGGCAAGTCATCCAGGTCTTGAAGCTGCAAAGCAGCCCCAGACAATCACACTACCACCACCATGTTTGACTGTTGGTATGATGTTCTTTTCATGAAATCCTGTGTTGGTTTTATGCCAGATGTAACGGGACACACACCTTCCAAAAAGTTCAACTTTTGTCTCATCAGTCCACAGAATATTTGCCCAAAAGTCTTGGGGGTAATTAAGATATTTTTCTTTGGCAAATGTGAGACAAGCCTTTGTGTTCTTTTTGGTCAGCAGTAGCTTTTGCCTTGGAACTTTGATGCCGTTTTTGCCCAGGCTCTTTCTTATTGTTGAATCATGAACACTGACCTTAATTGAGGCAAGTGAGGCCTGCAGTTTTTAGATGTTGTTTTGGGTTCTTTTATGGAGGAGTTGTCATTGCGCTCTTGGGAGTAATTTTGGTAGGCCGGCCACTCCTGGGAAGGTTCACCACTGTTCCAAGTTTTCTCCATTTGTGGATAATGGCTCTGACCATGGTTCGCTGGAGTCCAAAAGCCTTAGAAATGACTTTATAACCCTTTCCAGACTGATACATGTCAACTATTTTGTTTCTCATCTTCTTTAGATCGCGGCATGATGTGTTGCTCTTTAAGCATGCTTCACTTTGTCAGACAGGTTCTATTTAAGTGATTTCTTGATTGAACAGGTCTGGCAGTAAGCAAGCCTGGGTGTGGCTACACTGAAAAAAACTAACATGTAAAATTGACTTAATAAAATCCTTGTATATATATATATATATATATATATATATATATATATATATATATATATATATATATATATATATTTTTTTTTTTTTTTTTTTTTTTTTTTTAATTCTAACACACAGCTGTCCTTAAAATATTAAGTAAATTTTATTTACTGTTATAAGGTAGGTTTTATTTAATATTTCAATTAATTTATTAAATATATCTAATTAAATATTACTAAAAATATAATAATTTTGTCTGCATTTTAATAAACCACAGCGTAGATACAATCAACATTTATTTTGTTCCAACATTAAACAATGACTCAGTCACACAAATGTATTGTTTTTAAAGTTACATAAAGCAAAACCTAAGTTTTGCTTAATGACAACTGTTTCCCTAGGGATTGGAGTCCTGAAAACAACTAAATTTGTCAAGACCTGAATGTGTTTTAACCCCAAGAGGAATACAAAAACATGGGATGAGGTTTAAACATCATGGATATAATGCATGGATACAAAATGTATACTATTTCAATAAAAATAACAATACTCTCAAATAGTGCAGTCTCAACATTCAACATAGCACTCTGGACTTGTGCTCTAAATATTACAACATTAAATGCATAAAATATAAAACATTAATGCATAAAATGCATAAAAATATTTTGATTAACAGTTAAAGATGTCAATATTTCTATTTAAAGCAATGTTGCTAAATTAATGTCAAAACTAATTTCTTAAAAGAGACAGCTTCTGCATCCAACAGATATTGAGTAGTGCTTTTACGAATTCAGTTAAATTTAAAATAGTCTAAAACAATGCAGTTTCAACAATTAACATGGCACTCTAGACTAGTGCTCTAAACATGACAATAAAGAAAAAAAGACCAGATGCCTTAGTTGGCACAAAGCTGAAAACATTTCTAACAGGCAAGTGTCTTCCCACCACTGTTCACAATGGTGAAACTATATTCAAAAGCAAAACTGCTAATTATGTACACAAGTGATCTGAAAAACATTATGTCTGTGCAAATAGTCCAATAGAACCTGGAAGATTTCAAACTTAGTTGGGGAGTACTGGCATCCAAAAATGTGCAGTACTTGCAATGGCAAAAGCATTTAATAAAACAACTTCGACTTTAAAGCTTGTACTTTTGGAGACAGCTTAATCACATCCAGTTCTAGAAAAAGTTTCTGAAACACCTCGAAAGTGTAACGCAGTGCTCTGGGGTATGCGAGGTTGAGGGCATAAATGAGTCCCATAAGCAGGGCACAAGCTTTAGCAGTATTGTGGCATACCGGCAAGATCTCCTTGCCTTCTAGAATAATGGATACATCCACTGGATCCTTTCCATCAGCTCCATGTATAACCAGAATCGTGAGGGTGTGTTGCGTTGTGTTTTTACTGAAAAAGCTAAACTGAAGTAATACAGTATAGATTACGTTAAACTGAGTCAAGCCTATTTTACAGCGAGCCAGGTTTAGTAAAACATTAGTCAAACATAACATAAAAGCCATTACAGCCAAATAATGTTACCCTTAGCCATAAATTTACTACTTAACTGTGGCTCTTTTGGTCCTAAAGGGCAACACTCCTGAAGAGTCTGTCTCCAACCCAAATCAAACACACCTGATTCTGCTCATTATTATTCTACTAGACAGACTAGAAACTTTTAGGCAGGTGCGTTGAGGCCAGTTGGAGCTAAACTCTGCATGACAGTGGCCCTCCAGAACAGAATTTGGACACCCCTGCTTTAAGGTTAACCTGCAGAGTTTAGCCCCAACCAGCTCCAACAAACATGCTTTGAAGTTTCTAGCAGACCTTGATTTCCTGGATCAGGTGTATTTGATTAAAGGAACACTCCACTTTTTTTTTGGAAATAGGCTCATTCTCCAACTCCCCCAGAGTTAAAAAGTCGAGTTTTACCATTTTTGTATCCATTCAGCCGATCTCTGGGTCTGGGGATAACACTTTTAGCATAGCTTAGGATAGATCATTGAATCCAATTAGACCAGTAGCATCGTGATCAAAAATGACCAAAGAGTTTCAATATTTTTCCTATTTAAAACTTGCCTCTTCAGTAGTTACATTGTGTACTAAGACTGGCGGAAAATGGAAAGTTATGATTTTCTAGGCCAATATGATTAGGAACTATACTCGCATTCCGACGTAATAATCCAGGAACTGTGCTGCTGTAACATGAGCGCAGCAGGCGCAGTGATATCACGCAGCGCCTGAAAACAGCTAGACCCTCTTGCTTGCACAGGGAGCGTCTTTCAAGCTGGAAACTATTTCCACACGCGCTGCGTGATATCACTGCACCTGCTACGCTCATGTTACGGCAGCTCAGGAGCATTGGTTCCCCACCCCTGGTGTATGTTACGGTAATACAATTTTAACATTTTTAACATGACATTGAATAAAAAACTCTTTACCTGGCAATCTTCAAACAGTTCCTCTTCTTTCTTGCCAAGGAACAGTATGAGGCTCCGGATGACAGCTTCACGCCTCCTCTCAATGTTTTGGTTCTGTGAATAGATAATTATTTTCAATACATAACCAATATCCATAGAAAACAAACTACCAAGTGATAATACAATGGCATACACATGCAAGGAGCAGAGATTTGAGCGAAGACTGCAAGAGAAAAGCCTGGAAGATGGAGTCTGTCTGGTGGTTGCTTTTGTAGCGTGTTAAGCTTTTTTTAAAAATATTTACTTTGTTGCCATTCTTTGTTGTTTAAACTGTTAAATATATCTACACTACATATATTACACATTATGTAGCAATTAAGATATGTCTGGATATTTCACATCACTAGGTTTAAATCTAAGACTTAAACAGTGTTTTCAGCAAACAGACAGAAGTAACATTTTTATGATGCAATAATTTAACAGACTGTAATGGAAACCGCATAATGACACATCCCATATACTTTAAATGTTGGCACCAATCACCTTTGGATGTAACAACTTTGTTACATCTAAAGGTGATTGGTGTCAACATTTAAAGTTGCCTTTAACAGTTTCGCTTTCTTATCTTTAGGTTTAACCCAAGGTTTCTGAACTAGTCAGTCTGATCAAGTCTGGATCCAGGCCCAATTTTTGACTGCTGATGATATTTTGCAGACAGCTAAGACCCAATAATTGACCTCTACAATCATTTAAGACCTCATCTGTGCTGTGTAAAGTGAGTGAGGATTGATACTGTATGTGTGTGTAGTGTGTGAGAGACAGACCACATTCCTGAATAAAGTGAACAAGCACAATTTTTAACAAACACACCTGACTCAGTATGTCCATGTACGGCCTCAGCTTGGTGCCCACAACACCTCCCTTGAGCTTCATTAGGGTAATCATTTTTGGTGTGTAGGCGTCAAGCCTGTTCATGAAGCTCTGTTCCAGGGAAATCGTAGTTAGTCTCCCAAATTCTTATTTTATCTGAAATGACAAGAGATCAATATTTAAATAATACTTTTAAATGATTGTTTCTGGCCAAACAAGAGGGCTTAATAAAGGGAATACATTTACATACCTCAGCTTCACAAAATAAGGCAGGCCATCTCTTCTTGAAGTCTTTAGCAGCTGGACTACCACTCACAACCTCAAGCCTTCGATAGGAGAATGTTTTTGCTATTTTTTATCACTTTATGGTTGTTCTTTTTATAACCTCTTCGAGAAGCTCCTGCCTCTCCATTTCAAGGCTATCAACATTTTCTCCATTTGGATGTGGAGGTAGGAAGTTGACTTCCGCTCTCTTCGGTCTTTTGCAGTTCTTTGCAAGAGTTTGCTCACCAGGTAATTTCCTTTTTAAGGAGTTGATGTCAAGCTCGGGACAAGGTACTTCACGCTTTCTCAATTTAGAACGATAATTGGCCATCCTATACTTAAGACGCTGCTGCCACCCGTACATACCTGAAAATGAGGTACCAGGCTTCCTCAGACAAGGATGTTTCTTCAACAGAGCTTCTACAACAACCTCAATTTGAAGCCCAGTGGGATAGGCAGTGTAGCGGAATATTTCTTCTGCAAGCTTCTCAAGCACACCAGAGGTAATGCTTGGATTATTAAGAAGTGTTCCATCACTTCTAAAAACCTCATTTGCTTTCTGAAGGAGAATTTCAACATTATACGAAAAGCTGGGTATCACAAAAGTAGTCGGCCAACCTTCTGATCGATACTCTGGAGGCTGTTGTAAAATAATGGTGTCCAATGAACTAGCTGAGGAACTGTCATCCTGGAAAGACTGACTGAGTGACACTGAAGGGGATGAATCAGCAGCTTCATTGACAGGAGTCAATGTGAGAATAACAGAAGGTTCTGCTTTAACTAGTTTGATTGTGTCTTTATCCTTTAACAGGTCTGTTGATGTAAGAGTGAAGAACTGATTATCAAAATTTGGTCAATATACAAAACAGTGAAATTTCCCTGGAGTTGAAAACAATCCTGTGCAGCTGCCAAAAGTTCATCTACAGTTCCAGGGAATCCATGTGGAAGGGTTAATTTATGAACTGTAGTCTCATCAGTGATAACACGTAGTTGAGTGAAGGCAGACATTATCAGAGGCTTGGGCGAGCAGAACTGCAAGAAAAATTAAGAAAAAGACCTGATTAAATAAGACAAGATCAAATACAATTTCAGCTCAAAATCACATTAAATGTATGGAAATTAATACACATTTAAAACAAATTAGAAATAAGGCTGCAAGACATTGAAACAATCAAAATATTACAAAGGTTTGCAATAACGAAATAAAATAAGTACTTCAAAAAGTACTTATTAGGTGTTGTCTAAATTTTAAATGGATGGTTAAAAGAGAGACTGGAGAAAAAGAGAGAGAGTCTTTTTGTCAGAAAGAATGTGAAAAGTATGTTAATTGGTCATTTTAAATTTTAAAATATATTTTAAAATTTAAGCAAGTTATTACAGATTACATTTTTCTTTAATGTTGTGCAGTCTTCAAATACACAAATATGTTTTAACAAGGTGTTACACAACAAAGCACAAGCCCTTCTGAAATTACCTAGTTTGATCAACAGATGTAGTGTTTCTGAGAAACCATTCGATCACCTTGTACTGCATAAGCAGACAGTGGGTATGTGTCAACAAGTTGTGACAGCTCAATTACCTTGACTATGCCTGTGGACTCTAACTTGAAACATCAAAAATGCTCACAGTACCATGCACTTTGCAGTTTCACAACAAACACTAAATGGTCCTGAACAACAACAATTTGTAGTATTTCGGCAAAGTCAGGCAACCCACTGGTAGAGCCATACACCAACATCATACCTACAGCATAGCTGGTGCCTTGAAATTCTGCAGTTTTAGTCAAATTAACAACAGTCTCCTTGGGAAATTTCTGTGCTAGAAAATCTTGCACACTCTCATTTACAACCTCATCTGGAAGTGTTGTCATCTTCGACACAGTGACAGCTGGTTTCTTGACATTTGAACTGTGCAGATGGTATGCGATCATCGACTGGTGTTTTTTTGCCACGGACAATAAAATGTTACGGAAACTGCTGGTTTGTCTCACTATCTTCTTAAAGAAATGGTGTTTAGCCTCAAACCTCATTGTCCATAAAGACACTAGTGGGCCAAATGCTTTGATGAGCTGTGGATAATGTTCTACAAAATGGTGTTTCGGAATCAATTTCTCATGTTGAAAAACACTTTTAAATCTCTGTCTATGCTCTGCTATCAGTATGAGTGAGCACCAAGATTATCAGCAATCACAGAAAATACTGTCCATTTTACAACTCTTCCCAAATGAGGCACAAAAATTCCATCCTCTTCAAGGCTTTTCAAATCCTTTAACAATGGCCCCAGCACTGCAGAATAGCCAAATTTTTTAACATCATCAGCCTTGGCCAAAACAGCTAAGTAAATTGATGATAATGCAGACCTTAATACAGAAGGAATGTCAGCCAACACCCAGTAAACTCCAGTTATCTTATGTTTTTTGCGCGAGGTTTCTAAAGGATTGCAAATTTCAAAATCATCACAGTACAGTAAAAGTGAAAGTCTTAACACCTCTTCAGATAGAAATTTGTTCTCCTTGAAGTTGGAACCATCACGAAAACTTGCATACTGACATGGTCCATGGTGTCTTGCACTCTCGAACACCTTATCCTGAATGTCCGTGTTCTTTAGAATTTCTGACAAGGACCGCAAAATTGGTACATACTAGAACGTCCTTCCCTCTTTTTCATCAAGTATATACTCCAATGGCTCAACAATAGAGAAATGTTTCTTTAGGTACCTATTCCGCTGGAATGCTGTGGCAAGAGGACGTTTCTCATTGAAGCCTGCACTAAGCGGATTTAACTGGCAAATGTTATTTACCAATTCTGTGATTACCAATTCTTCAAGATTGCAGTTATGGTTTTTTAATGTGTTGTGGACAATGTCTTTGATTACGGGGTTCAGATGCTGTACAAGTAATAAACTGAAGCTCGTCTACAATTTCATCAGTGCATTTACTAGGCACATTAAAAATGCAGCCTAATTTAAACAATAAGGAACCAAGTTGATCAACGATGACTTCACACAAATCTTCACCCTCTTTTACAAGAGTTTCTTCAGAAGCAACAATTTCACTTTCTTCTACAAAACTATCTTCAGTTGGCTGATCTGAATATGTCTGGAATATAGTATTCTTGAAATCTTCAAGGCAGTGAGGAGTGTGCTTCCTGCTTCTATGTGAAGCAAAAGTTGAATATATATTGGTACTGTAGTCACAGTCTTTAAAAACACAATGGACAGTTTCGTGCTTTTTCAGATGAACTCCAATGTGTTCCAAAAATTGCCTCTCTGTATGACAATTAAATTAATTGCACACAAGGCATGAAAAGGACACAGTTTTACTTAACTGTTGTGGTTGTGCATAGTCTCTAGACAAATGTGCTCTAAGAGCCCCCCAACCTTTAAACGAACAAGGACAATTTAAGTGCAAGCAAGGCACCGACCAGCCCTGACCGGTATGTGGATGTTTCAATCTGTAATGCTTTAACAGCTCTAAACGTTTTGATGTCTCAAATTTGCAATATTTGCATGGCCAAGACATAAGATAAAAGTGTACTGTTTATCTTTGATGACACATCAGGGTTGAAAATCATGCGTCTGGAAGATTTCCTAAATGCAGTCAACCTGTAAATGAACAAACACAATTAGTTATATTAAAACAACAGAATTAATAAAAATACATTACATTTAAGGTAGAAAATTACATGAGAACTAATTAATAAACAGAAGCTGAAATACAAGCAGGAGTTGTATTCTGATGTGATGCTTGTTAACAATCATAATGTCTAGATATCAATGAAATAAGTTCATTTAAACACGTAAGTCAATATCAGAGCTTTTCAGACACTTTCTGGATTGAACAAATTTATCAACCTATTTCAATAGTTTATGATCAAGTACAAACAAAAGTTAAATCTCCAGTTATGTAGATTCTAAATCTTAGATGGCTTTTTATGATTAAAATGATGCTGCTAAATTTCGAAGTATTTGTTCTATACTATTACTATTTGTTATGATATCACCAATATTTTTAACATTGTTTAACCAAATCTTATGTCTTTTTTTATTCTCAGTTTTGTAATATATCTGAGAAAAAACGCTTGTGTAATCCACAAAGATTAACGTAAACTGTAGAAGGTATAAACGTTATTGTGCTTTTCATCCAGAAATAAAACGCAGCTCCTTGTAACATTATGCGTTTAGGGTAATTTTGGTTGGTCCAATAATCTCAAGGCAAATCGTGCTATAGACACGAAATGTATAGTTTATAGATTTGTTTTCACACATTTTTTATTTATTTATTTATTTTTTTGTGTCAATTTATTTCATGTAATGTTTTGAAAGTCGTTGTAAGTTTAACTTGATCGCACTTAAATGAGGGGGGTGGCAAATTATGTCTGAACTTTTCCTAATGCAAATTTCGAATCAGCGTGTTTTAACATAATCCACTGACTAAACACAAATTTCTTTGGTTTTAAACTGACTTCTGTATGAGACTAGTGATTCATGGACTGCAGTGGAAAATGCAGGCCTAGGTTAATGTAACCTCGAGTTAACATTACTAGAGTTACACAACAAAGTCAATCGGACTTTTAAAATTCTCATGGACCTATACATTGTCATAAATTACTACAAAAAAGGCAATAACTTTGCATCCACGTGTGACAATCCCAACCGCATGTGTGGCAATTGCAACCGTCTGTCTCGGATCCAAAACGCGGGCATGTGATTCAGTCACGTGGATGTCACGGCACTATATATATATGTCACGGCACTATATATATATATATATATATACATATATGAAATTTTACTGTAGCCCCCCCTTTCAAATCTTTCAAATAGTTTTGTAAAATCAAAGAACACATATAGACTATTACTAATTAACTTGTCTGTTACAAGTTTATTAACCAAAGGGTCTGTCAAAGCTACACTTTAAGAAAAAAAAAAAAGGTAAAAAGACTGGCAGCAGGGCTTCCAGACATATTCCTTTAAATTACAGAAAATAACCATTTCATAAAATTAAAAGCAAAAATTGTAAAAATACAGAATAGACTTTACGGTCAAAATTCATTAAATCACAGTATATTACTGTTGATAATTTGTTTTCAAACTATGGAAAAACTGATAAATTATGTCAAATTACATAGAAAAACCACCAACTTTCAGGTTAATCACCATAAATTTAAGGTTTTAATTAAGGAGTTATTTTATAAAACTGATCCGTCTATCTACAGTAATTTACTTTTAAAGTACAGTTTTTCCATGTACAATAACTAAGAAATAATTTATGAAAATGCAGTAAGCACATATTTAAAAAAAGAAAAGTTTGTATATTTACAGGATTAATCCTTTTTACAGAAAAAATCTCACAACTTCAACCAATCTCTGTAAATTAAAAGGTATTTAGAAGTTATTTTATGTCTACCTAGAATAATCTCCTTAAAATGCAGATATTATTAATTACAATAACCAAGAAATGTTGTATAAAAATGTTTTAAATTCGTAATACAAAGACAAATGTCTGTAGATATACATTTTAATCATTCATTTTCCAGAAATATTACAGTTTAAAATGTTTGGACACTAGAGAAATGAGCATAGTACTTAGAAATGTGTTAAAAAAAAAAAAAAAAAAAACAAAAAGAAAAAACAACATTTTCAGCCAATTTCTGTAAAATTAACAATGTATTCTGTACCTATTAAAGGAACCTGCACATTCACAGTATTAGTCATTATACAGAAGCATTGTATGTCAAGTTAAATGAATAATTAAATTATAGGAAATACATTCAGTACATAATTTAGAGCATGCAAAAACACCTACATTAAATGGCAATTGCTGTAAATCTTTATACATTTACAATGACATTTTATCCAAAGCCACATTCAAAGTCCCATTTAGTCTAACACAGTAGACATAGCAGGTTTTTTATAAACAGAAAGTTAGTATTAAAGGGATAGTTCACCAAAACATGAATATTATCCCATGATTTAATCACCTTCAAGCCATCCTCTGTGTATATGCCTTTCTTCTTTCACAACATAATCAGAGTTACATCAATAAACATCCGGGCTCTTCCATGCTTTATAATGGCAGTGAATGGCTGCTATGAGTTTGAAGCTCAAAAAAGTGCATCCATACTTCATAAATATACTCCACATAGCAGGGGTTAATAAAGGCCTTCTGAAGCGAAGCATATTTTACACTTTATAAAGAAAAAAAAAAAAGAAAAAGAAAAAAATTGCTCCCGGCAAAACAATCCTGGCTACGTCATGACATACAAAGCTACATCCTACATTGCGCAAGTTTTTCTTAAGTCAAATCTGTATGGCTGTTTGACCCGAAAGTTAGTTATTTTACTTTATAAAGTGTAAAATATGCCTCGCTTCAGAAGGCCTTTATTAACCCCTGCCATGTGGAGTACATTTATGATGGATGGATGCACTTTTTTGAGATTCAAACTCATGGCAGCCATTCACTGCCATTATAAAGCCTGGAAGAGCCAGGATGTTTACTGATATAACTCTGATTGTCTTTGTCTAAAAGAACAAAGTCATATACACAAAGGATGGCTTGAGGGTAAGTAAATCATGGGGTCATTTTAATTTTTGGGTGACCTATCCCTTTAATAGGTCAGGTGTTCATGAAAAATGCATTTTTAGCCATTTCTTGAAAATGGGAAGACTTAGGCAGTGTATTACAACAGCAACAAACAGTCAAAGTAAAGGTCTGTGAAAGTGAATTTGTACCTCTTTGGGATGTGATGCGAGCGGCTACTGGCAACCAGTGCAAAGTGATGAGGTGTGTGACGTGCACTCTCTTCAGCTCGTTAAAGACCACTCGCAGTGCCACATGCTGGATTAGTTGCAGAGGCTTGGTAGTACATGTTGGAAGGTCTCCTAAGAGAGCAGTACAATAGCGCGGTCTGGAGAGAACAAGAGTTCTGTAGCATGCCCGTAAGGAAGGGTCTGATCTTCCTAATGTTGTACAGGGCAAATCTGCAGGATCGGGCCAGTGCAATGTGGTCAGTGGAGTTTATACGTGTCAACTGTAACACCAAGGTTGGGTTGGCAGAAAACATGAGCAGTTCTGTCTTGGCAAGGTTGAGTTGATGGTCATTCAACATCCAGCAAGACATTTCTGTCCAGGAGGCAGAGATGTGAGCAGCAACCATCAGAACATCCAGTTGGAATGAAATGGAGAGATGTGCGTCATTACAATAGCAGTAATATGAAAAGCCATATTTCTGAATGACAGACCCATTGTAATGATATGTACACGGAGAGGAGAACTGTTCCAAGCACTGAGCCCTGAGGCACACCAGTAGCAAGATGTTGCAACTTAGAAACCTCACCCTGAGACCCTGAAGGACCTACCTGAGAGTTAAGACTTGAACCACTGGAGTGCAGTTCCTGAGACACCCTTTGTCAAGAGGGCTGACAGGACAATCAGGTGGATAACTGTGCCAAAAGCTGCAGACAGATCCAGCAAAATGAGTACAGATGACTTAGAAGCTGCTCTTGCCAGTCACAGAGCTTTAATAACCAAGAGCAGGGCAGTCTCAGTTGAGTGGCCTCTTTTAAAACCAGACTAGTTACTGTCCAGGGGGTTGTTCTGTGTGAGAAAGCAGAGGTTGAACATGACTCATGCATTTTTATTAAATTAATACAATTGCCTGATGAAGTGTTTTATTGATACGTTTGTTTTCATATGAAAAAAAAAATAACATACTTAAAGGAGAAATTATTTTTAACTCTAGGCACAAATTACATGTTTTCTTGGTCCTAGTTAACCCAAAAATTAATGTAAACATTCAAAAATTTTCTCTATCAATAACGATACGTTGACTTTGATACTGGTTCCTGAATTTTTCAAACTCTTAACCCCGTTGATGCCTCACCACAGCCAATCACCAGCACTTGATTTGGGCACATCAAGCATTCTGCATGCTTACTGTTTCACTGACGCTGAAGTATTAAATTTGGTATCGAACAACAAGACATGTTTTGATACTCAATGGTTTCGAGGCAATTCAGTCAGTGCCTAAAAAATATCGGATACCCAGCCCTACCCAAAGATGAAAATTCTCTTATGTTTTACTCACCCTCATGCCTTCCAAGATGATTTCTTTGGGAATGGGGCGGGGGGTACAATGTTGTTTCATGCATTCAGAGTTGTTTACACCGTTAAAGAGTTGGATTCTCATGATTCTCATGACAAAGTTTCAAAAAATAATTTGGATGTATGACAGAGTATATCTGCAACAAAAATCTTACTTCTGGGTTCGTACAAGTTTTCGGAGAGTTTTTGGGCATTTCTCCTGGAAGCCCGTGCACGCATCGACCAGAGGGAAAACGTTGTCGTTCATGAAATGGTGTCGCACTTGAAAAAAGGTTAAGAACCACTGCTATAGATACTCAAGATTAACATGAGATTGGGTGAAACTGTGTGTGTTATGAACCCTTTAACCCTTAAATGCATACCTCGGGTCTTTAGCAACCCGGTACATCATTCTCTACCCTCTCCCTCCTTAATTTTTTACAGTTAGACATCAACTTTCTTAGTATTCCTCAATCTATTCATTATAAACAATATAACAAGAAAAAAAAAAAAACATTAAAATATTAAAGAATGCGATTCAATGCTTTTAAAATATATACACATTAAATTACTACAAGCACGATTTAATGGAGACCTTGAACAGTGTTCATGCCTCACATTTTTTACCGCCTGTCACAGGATTTCACTCGCGCTCCGTTCACATTTTTTGAGCAGCTGATGTGTGATCTCTCCTTAGTACTCGTGGCCAGTACTGCTAAAGTGAAGTAGTTTAGTTTTCTGTAGTTTTTCAATGGCTCTCGGTCATAACGTCGACATTACCTGAGCAGTCGAAGGCTGCGCATTTATTGCATGGACGGAGCAAAAATGTAAGTGTCTAAAGCATACGCACAGTTCCATTGTATGATTAATGTGTTTTCACAATGTCGTTGAACCGAATGTATGAAGAAAACTGTTAGAATCACCACAGCATTAGCAACAACCTTGAAATAAAAGCGCAATGTTTGTCTGTTAATCAGATGCACAAGTAGCATTCGTTGCTATAGGAAACAGATATCGGGCGCTTTTTCTTTCAGAATCGTCATTCACCGATGGAGAGGAAAAGTTAAATACCATAGCATTTTATTTTATGAAAATGAGATAAAGAAATTTTTGCACTGAAATATAAGTGATCTTGGCTTGTAGAACTTAAGACGTGCCAGGAAATGCCTAATATGGAAAAAGGCAGCTACAGCTAAACTGAATAAAATGAACTGGTGAAACATTAAGACAATAAACACAATAAATAAATAAAATTCATGAATGATGCAGTGCTAATTGACATATTTATTACAGTACAGAAATGATAAAGTTTTCTACCTTATTATGTGCAGGAAATTGAAATAAGTGTTTGTAGTATATAAAACAATCATGAAATTGCCATTAGGGAAAAAAAAAAAAAAAAAACATAGATTACAAATGATTTATTATTGTCCAGCAGTGTATTTGATTTATTTATAGCAAATTCAAAGTAAGAGATAAGAAAATAATTTCTTGTAAAAAAAATAAAAAATAAAATTAAATAAAATAATACATACATAAAATTATTGTATTTGACATTTATGTCACTTCTGAAATGATGGCTACACACCTGGTGTGACAAAATGTTAGCCTATACATAATACTTCTTTTAAAATCTTGGCGTACATAAATTTCTACATATGCCATGTCACACCATAGCATCATTAAACTAGCATCTAACAATGGACAAAAGTGTTTTTTTTTCTCTAACCTATGGTTCTCTAACCATAAAAGCTGTTGTGTAATTTGCCCTCTGACTAAGCATTTAAAGAATTTAGGGGAAGCATTTACATAATCCTGTGAATGCACTGAAAGAATGCAGAGTCGAATCATTAATCGAATCGAATCAAATTTAATTGTGAATTGAATCGAATTGAATCGTTTTGAATTTGCAAAAATCGTTCTTGAATCGTATCGAAAACCTATGAATATGTGCAATGCATCTTTTTTCCTCAAGGTGGCACTGTTTGATACACAATGATGACGTGAAGTTTCACTCAATTACGGCAGGCATAAAACAAACGAATATCATCAGCAAAAATTTAACTGGTTTGAATGGCTTTACTGCAGAGCAATTACTATACGCAATGAAATATAAATGTCACTGCCGTTTGATGCTGGATGTGGTGAATAAGCTGCCAGTGATCAAGATAATGAATATGAAGCCATTGAAAACGATCATTTTGAGAATATGGATTAGATCGTGAATATGAGGCAGATGCTGAATGTACTGTGGAAGTGCGCTCTGACGATGACAGCGATGGTAAAATCATCTGCTCAGATTGAACCCTTTTAAGTTTCAAAAGGTAACGAAATATGCTTTATTTTATTGTTCTGTAATTGTTCTTAAAATATTAAGAGAGATTTTTGCTATTGCAGCAGTTAGAGATCCATCCGTGCTGGATATATAGGTCCGGGTCGCTAAAGACCCAAATATGTAATGATTGGCGAAACAGTCTTGCATTTAAGGGTTTCTTTGCAGAAGAGCACTTTGCAGCACGTCGACCTCGGCGCAGTAATATTGGTTCTATAGATGGAAGTTAGAGGGAGAGGGGGAGTTTTCAGGAGTGATGATATTACTGCGCCGAGGTCGAAGTGCTCTTCCGCCATACATTATAGTTATCATTTTTTATCTGCTTAGAAAGTTGCCCAGTTTTATTTTGTGTCACCATACTTACTCGTGTAACTACTCATGTAACCATCTTTAAATAGGGAAAACATGGAAGTGTTTGGTAGCTTCTAAATTCATCTCTGTTTGGATCCTAAGGAATGAATGGTGCTAAGCTAAACGCTAGCATAGTGGCGCCGCGCGCTAGAGCGATTAAGTGCATGCACTGAGATGGGAGAGGTACGTATCAACTCGTCTAAATTGAGGGGAAAACATATTGGAATATGGAAAAACTGTGGCGTTTTCCTTTAAAGATGCACGTGTATATTTGTCTGATCCTTGACGCGATCGTGTACAGTTGATTCTGTGCTTACTTGATCTAATATATATATATTTTTTTTTTTAATGTTCTAGATTTAAGTAGCAAATTAGAATCGCTAAAATGAATGCATATATTACGAGACAAAGGTCTTCTTAACAATGTTCAGTTTTGTTTAAGATGATTAAAGCAACAGTTTTTAAATAAGAAAAGAATCTGTAAAAGTATGGTATTTGGGGTAAAAAGCACCCCTGCTGTTGGGGCTAAAAATTAATAGATGGCTGACTTTTCCATTTGTTGACATGACATGGTTAGAATCAGATGGTTAATATATTATGTTGGGTGTCCATATTAGAGATAATCACCATGTTTAGAATGAAACCATCATATTTAAAAACATGATATTAATCATATCATATAATAAAATATCATTTGTTGTTACTACTGTAAATATATATTCAATTATTATTGGATCTCATTCAATGCTTTCAGAATCTTTACTTATTAAAATGATTTTGTTTCTGTATTTTAAAAAATATATATATTTTTTATATTAACATATTTTAATGACATTATATTTATTGGACAAAAAATAATTATTTTATTTTTTCAAAATAAGCAGAAAATAGTACAAACTTTGCTAAAGTCATTGTTTTGAATTAGTATTAGACATTATTTAAAAAAACAAACAAACAAAAAAAAAAAACAATATTTTAGCTGAAGTATTTGTATCAATACCATGTGCCTTTAACCCCATGCTGATGAGCCTTTTACCCCGTGTGGGGTAAAAGGCCCCCTTGCAACCTCATACATTTATAAGATTTTTAAACAAAATAAACAACTTGAATTATTTATTTTCACACAAAATCTGTTGCTCCATTAATGTTCAATACAAACATACTGCATATATATTTTTTCAGCAATTATACATTTAGGCGCAGTGAATAGCACTTTTTTTTTTTTCTTAAGGTGTGCCTTTAGCCTCGTTGTACCCTATATTAAAAGCACAACAAAAGTCTAATTGAAGTCTAATGGTTATGAACATGCATAATTTTAGTATAATGTCTATATTAAGACATTATATAGACATGGTGACCATCAAAATAAAACGTTAGCAGATAAGCAGACAGTTTACTAATATTCTAATGACTGGTAGCTAATAAGACAGTTACTTATAGTCAACTGAATGTCTAAGGGGACCGTCAAATCAAAGGGTCACACTTTAGTTTAGGATCCAGTTCTCACTATAGTTACTTATTAGCATGCATATTGCTAGCATATTCAGCATCAATAAATAAATCCATACAAACATACATAGACAGACTCATTGAGTACCATGGTGCACATCTGACACAATGGCTGCATCCAAAATGGCATACTTGTTGTATGGCTGAATTCACAGTATTTGTAAAACAGTCAAATAGTTTAGTTAGCTAAACCCTAAATTTACGGTCCCCTTTAGATATTGGGTTTAAACATTTCTGCTGAGAGTTCATGTGATGTTCTAATCTTTCAATAAATAGACAACACATTTAATGACTAACATCCTATTTACCATTTTTGATTATGATATTTTCATTCAATTTAGTTTATTAAAAATAAATAATTAAATAAATACAGTAAAATACATTTGACACACAAGTATATAACATTCACTTAGAACTCAACTACTTTGAACTTATTGTGAAATTAAAAGAGACAATTGTGTGTAAAACTAGTTTGACCTAGTGCTTTATGTATTTCTGCCTTTACCTAAAGCCATCAAGGGGTTATGTGTGATGGTCCTAAAGTTTGATAAACAGAGCAGTCCTAAATGTAACACTCTGTATGGAAAATACCTTTTCCTAGGGGCTACAAGCGCACATGGACAAAGTAGACCATATGAACACACATTGTGTGACCAACACTTTAAAAACCATACCAAACAAGAACAAAGATATGCAACACTTGTAGACATTTACTAAAGCAGTCAAACTAGTCTTTAGAATTTACGGAGCTTACCAGCTATGATGTCATCCATCTGCTCTAAGGCGGTATCCAGCATAAAACTAACATCTGATGCCATTCTGACAAATTATCAGATTCTCTACTTTAACACTGTAAGATGCACAGAAAAATACAGGTATCCACCCTCACAAGAAAAAAAAAAAATCCCCTCTGCATCAATTCAGAAAAACAGCAGATGTTGATGCGAATATTCCCTTTATATTCACTATGGATGTGGCTCATGGCTTTAGAGCCTTCTTTCATTATGTGGCCATCAGTCAATCAGCTGTGGGTCCTTCTGACCAATGAAGATTTAGCAGGGGTGTGGCACCTCTGTGTTTGCACATAAATGCACATAGTATGCAGAGGTTAGTCAAGGAGTCAAACCTTAAAAATGAGCATACCTATAACTTCATGATGTGGAAAGTAATGAAACTTTGACTTACCTTACACAGAAATCAGGAATTACAACTACGTTTTTACATTTTATGAATAAAACATTAGAAGTCTTTAGAATAATTTGGTCCCTAGAAATGAGTCATATTATTATTTCACTGTAAGTATATAGGATTTGTGTGATCTCTCCTCAACAATTTGATATATCATTCATGTCTGTACATCAAATGGTATGAGCAGAATTAGGGGTTTGTTCTAGTACCAAACCCTAACCCTGAGCAATAATAGTGTTACTTGCCTTAGCAAACAGCACTAACGAATGATGGCGCACAGTGTGACATTTGTCTTGTTTTCATAGGTCATTAATTGACGGATTGACAGTCTGCTACATGGGACTATAAGAATTTAACAATGGATTCAACTTTATGAGTCTTGGAACAATGAAACTTCCTGTCAAATGTAAACCTTTGCAGCAGCAGGGTGACAGTGTAATCTTGTTTTGTTCTTTGTGCTATTCCCTGCTGATTTACTATTCATAACAGCATATTTATTTGTTAGGAAGCTTGTTTCTCTGTTATTAAGGTGGAACAGCATGAGATTGCAATGTCAACATGAACTCAGCCTAAGGTAATTACTCTGGTAAACAAATAACCTGGCTTCTTAGAGATTGTGTCTGCCAGTCAGCACTGTAACAAGCGTGACACAACTGACATTTGTGCTGCCTTAAATGATCACCATACCCAATCTAACACACACAAACAAACTCAAAAGAACTATGCTATTGGGAATGCTCCATTCTCTTGGATGTCACAGTATGGCCACAAGTAGTAATTTTCCATAATACCGTAAACAAAAATCAATGCTATTTTTGAGAAGAGAGAGAGAGAAGGCTGAGTTTAGTCTGATTCTGTTTAGAGAAAGATAGAAATAAGCAAACACAGCATACTCAAATAACATGCTACATATTCCAAACTGAGGAGAACATTCACCCAAAAATGACATTTCTGTTATCATGTATGCACCTTCATGTTGTTCCAAACCTACATGACTTTTTCTTTTGTGAAACCAAGCAGATTTTTTTTTTTTTTTTTTTTTTTTGAAGAATTGTATGGAATTGTACAAAATAGTTGTTTTGTAGGATCTGGTACAAATTACCAGGTTAAATTAATTTTCGGGCTACCAAAATCTGAAGAGTACCTGCCCGAAGGGCTACCAGGGATTTTGAAATTTTGCGAGCCCTTAATAGCTTTGTGTAAGAAATTGACAAACATTTAGGTTATTTACTTTCCCCCTAGTAAAATGTTAACCATCTGCAATAAAAGTCCATGAACAAATTTCACAAACTTGCTCCTTTTGTATACCACAGAAGAAACATTTACTGGCTTGGAAAGACATGAGTGGGAGCATGCAGGGCATGCTAAGAACAATTCTCAAACCGAAATTCGATGACGTCAGTGGTCACATGGATTTCAGAGAACGCAAAATTGTCATATGATTTGAAGCAAATAGTTTAAATTACTCCAAAAAACTTAGTTTTACTTCCAGTTAACTTACTGTTTTACTTTAGTTCAATGACAAGACCGAAAAGTACATTTATTAAGTTGGATCAAGTGTAAAATGTGACCCGTGCTGGCAAAATGAGTCGGAATGCGCACTGACTAATTTTGAGCTACAGGCAAAAGAAGTGAAAAAAAATTCAGTTTTGGACGAATTTTAGGTTTTCTCAAAAATGAGTACATTAAGCCCTCTTCTAGCGATCCAAATGCTCCAAATAGTTATTAAACATCTAAAATAATCTTTATTTGTACGTTTTCTGAGAGGATTACCTTTTCTCTGCTCGCTTCTGGACGACTGCTGCTGCTTCTCACCACAAGTTGCAAGTCTATTGTTGCAAAGCGCAGCATTCCAGCTTTGTGAATATTCATATCAAATTCTCGATGACATGAGTCCAATCTAGTGAAATATGATTTTTAAACCCATGCTGATGAAAACAAAATCACACTGACTGACATTTGCAAAGCGCGTGCATAAGACGTGCCTTTCCGCGAGCGTGCGATCTCTTATAAAATACATTATTGCGAAATATGTATTGGCGAGATTCACACAATTTTAATATGTTATGTCTTACATGAACGTTTAGTTAATGGTTGGGGGAAAATCTGATGTATAACTTTATATTTGATCCATGCATTACAGTAGGTCTTAATATAGATCTGTCTCAATGTTAATCAAACATTAAAAGAAAAGACGAAATCACTTGATTAAACTACTGTTTATTTGCATCTTTGTTCTTGCTTTTAATAACAAAGATAAAATAAAAAATAGCTATATTGTGATTAATAATATAGTAATTATTACTAAGAAAAGAATTGGAGGAAAATATGCAACGTTGCTTGGTGATTTTGCTTTGGAATCTTTAACTCGATTTTTCTCGAAAACAGAACTGCTGCCTCTATTGCCTTCAAACGTCTGTAGCTCAGTCATTTTTTTTGTCCGATTACAACAAGTCATATATTATTTTGAAGATATTTTAATGGAGAATTTGAAAATAAAACAAACTCATTTTTGAAAATATGCGCATTCCGACTCATTTTGCCAGCACGGGTCACAAATGTTCTTTAGAGTAACAAGGCATATAAACTTTGTCCAGTGTAGACACAAAATACTGAATACAAACATTTTTAAAATCTTACCTGTTTATATCTTAAATCCATTACAGTGTACAAAACACTGTAAGTATTCCAGAGAGCTGTGTAATAAAACAGGGGTGTCAAACACATGCTGAATTCGGTACCATTCGGTACTATTCAAGTCATATGCTAGTATGCGGTTCCAATTTCAGCCAAAGTCCTGCAGAGTTTAGCTCCAATGCTAATAAAAAATACTTAATCCAGCCATCACAATTTCCTGAACGCTAATTCTGGCAGGTGTGTTGGAGCAGGACTGTTCTGCAGGACTGTGGCCCTTAAGAGTTTGACATCCCTGTGTAAGAAACTAAACATAATTGGTCAAAGGTGTCCAAATCAACCATATCTTTTGTGCTTTAAATTCTTAAGGCCTACACAGTGGCAGGATAGGCTTGTGGAGTACTGCCCACCATGGCAGTGTTGCAGGCTTAACAGGCCGGTCTTCTGAGCGACCTTGACCAAGGCGAGGGTCTGTCTCGAGAAGCAGACCTGGAGCTCTGCCAAGCCACAGATCTGCCCACTGTGCAACCAAGCAAATTGCCCATGGTATTGTCTGTTCTATGACTGCAATGGTTGCCACAGAGTAACATCTGTGGTTGAACCTCTTGGGGATCAAGGGGAAGGAGAAATTATTTGTCCTGAGGCCCCAATCTCGCCCTCTGACTTCATTGGCACTGCCTTAAATCCTTTCAATCTGTACCCAGCAAACACAGAACGTTGTGAGGACGTTTTGGTAAAGTTCAATTTTTTAGAATCTTGGCTAATGTTCCAGAAACGTCATGGGCATGTCCTCAAAAGATGTCGCTTGTTAGTCCCAAGAAGAACGTTGTAGTGACGTGGTCAGCTGGTCTCATGATAACTTTTCATATTATTGCACTACATGTATTATCATGTTAAGATACCATTTGGATAGCCTATATTTTGGGAAATATACTTAATTCATCAAGCATTTTAAAAGATAGCATGAATTATTATATTTGTAGATATACAAAACAAAAAACAAATAGCTTGCTTAGCAAATGGTGATCATTGTTAATGACATGCTTGTGAATGACTGAGAATGAGATTTATTAAAAGAAGGCACGGGACGAATTAACATTTAAACCAGCAGCGCGCGTCACTGTCTGAGTACCGCGCGAGTGCGTGTGCCCGTCATTTGTTCTGTAACGGTCAACTTCCAGCGGACGGACATGTAGGAAAAGGTAAAGCGCTATAAATCTACTTGTATTCATCGTTTTTTACTGATATAACGTTAGGTGTCACCAAAGATGAGTAGTGTTTTGTATTTTTTGTAGGTTTTCCAATTTAATTTAATAAATAACTCTGTTTGGTTAATTAGTTCACGAGCAGTCTCATGAGGCGGTCTGAGGTAACGTTAACTGTTAAAACCTTGAGATAAAATGTTATACCTTTCTTTTAGTTATTTGAAATTTAACACGATAAACTATACAGTATTCTCTTTCAAATTCTTTAAACTTTAACCGTAGTAAAGTTAATTATTTTGTTTGACTGCCTGCCGTTCGCGCTAGTCGATGATGCTCATGTTAGCCATATTGTAAATTGAATATAAACCGTTGTATAAAGTTTAATTATTTCATTTTATGAAACCTTACTAAGTATATGGAATAACCTTTTTATAAAAGCAATAAGCCTTGTGGGGCTGCTTGGGGCTTATTGCTTTATTAGACCGAGGCTGCCGAAATCATGTTCAGTGTCTGTGGGATTAATAATTTCCACCTTTCCCCCTCAAGTGACAGGCCTGTAAATTGTGTTGTCTGCTCGTTAATGGTGTTAATGGTGTTTTTCACATGCATGCTTTTTATGCTAGTTTCATTCTCAAAAAGATCTGATACCTTACCCAAATAGCAAATTGGTTGTGGGCCTTAACTGGTTGAATTTAGGCTGTTGTTGTGGGGCCTCCGGCCCTCAAATGGCCCTTATGCTGCTTGCCTAAAGAATACCAGAACCATGCCTGAAGCAGACCAAAACTCACCCACAACTCCACAGTGTCCCCATAAATCAGCCATAACTGGCCCACAACAGTGCCAGAAACCTCAGATGTCAGCCAGACAAAAGCCAAACTGCCACCACCTTTACCCCAGAACTCAGCCACAACTTATCCAGCCATAATTGGACCAATATTATGCCAAAACTAAACCAGAAATTACCCTGTGTAATATTTATATATTGTGCAAGGTAAAATAAAAGAACAAAACAATGCAAATGCTTTATAGTGGTTTATTGATGTAGAGGGAAAACAATCTCAGCCAGGTAACAGTAAAAGTTCCAGAAAGACTTACAATAAAAATGCACTTACCAATAACAATGTTTTTACGTTCCAAACTTTAGTTTAGTGTTTTCCCATTTCCACTTCTCCATCACCGCTTTAGCCAAGTCATTTTTGATTGCCTGCCTCATAATTCACCAGATCATGTCCTTCACATCCACTCCACCTGGCGATCTAAGTTCAAGTACCTGAAAAATACAACACAAAATATTAAACACAGGAATTAGAAGGTTTACCACACCACTCATGCTGTGAAATGAGCCTTAAACAACAGTGAATAACAAAGAGAAATCTTACATCTCATGAATGAGTCACAGCTTGAGAGGACTTTTCTCTGGGGTCTGGGTGTTTCATGATGCCACGGTGCCTGCAGTGGGTGGTTTTTTCTTTGTTCTAGATGACTAGAAGCTGAACAAATCCTTTTGGATTGTGGTTGTATTTGAGACACTTGTGGTAAATGTTGTAGGGGTGTGGAGGCCTCCTCATCAGTGTATCATTCATCCAGTAGGCGCTTGTTTCATCTTTAGAGAAGGCAGAAAATTTAATGATTACTAAATTTGATAAAGCGAGGGTGTTATGTTCATGTGAATATATTATTCAGCGAAATGTTCCTTTTTTGCTGATAAAAAAATAAATGTGCATGTTAATTTGTTAAATTTCACAATGTTACAAAGACCTGTTAGAAAGGTGTGTGTCAAGGAATTACATAATACACACTATCTTACTTTATTTTGTGTTTGGTGGCATCAGGTAGTCAGGCACAGCCTCTGACTGGAGATCGGTCTGTTCTGCAAGAGCTTCCAGCATGCTTCACTGTAATTATCTGTGAAAGATGAATATAAAAAATCAGAACAATCTGAACAGTTTTCTACCATTTAGCCTTTTAAATTAAACATACTGTATACAGAAAGGATGTATACATACTTGCAGAATACATCATTTTAACTTTATATGCAGAAAAAGACTCCAGAGGTTGCCTGAAACACTTGGTTTCTGGGACTGGGCTTAAACCTAGGGAAAAAGATTTAATTATATTATTGTGATCCAGGTGAATAACTACCTCAAACAATAAAATTGATTTAAGTGTTTATATGGAGGCCATAAACACACACAATTCTTCACCCAGATTGCAAGCACAACCTCAACTTCTTCAGTGTCAACAAAGCTGTGTGGCACGTGATTTCTGCAAGCAAAACACAAATGTGAATAAACTTATTAAAAAAAAAAAAAAATTATATATATATATAGATACTATAAAGGCCAATACAGAACAGAAGTTATGACATTTAGTTGTCATACTTGTGTAGATTGTGTCCAAGCATAGCACAAAATCTCCATTTGCAATTTTTTAAAATTCCTTTTCCCCCAGATTCAAACATCTTATTGACTCTTTTAACAGCCCTTTTTCACGTTACTTCACTCACTGTAAGACCATGTTTTCCGTTATGCACTGTAAGTTAAATGGGGACTGAGAATAATTGTAATACCTTTAACATAAAAACAAATGAAATCCAATGACAGAAAAGAGTTAAACGAACAAAAAAGCCAATCAAGTAACGCACTGTAGAGGTGCGTGGGTGGAACCTACGTTAATGTTAGTTGAGATTTCAAAAAAAAAAAAGAATTAACTTACATTGA
The DNA here is from genome assembly GCA_039654775.1 of Spinibarbus caldwelli. Taxonomy (NCBI): domain Eukaryota; kingdom Metazoa; phylum Chordata; class Actinopteri; order Cypriniformes; family Cyprinidae; genus Spinibarbus; species Spinibarbus caldwelli. Next base: position 24,749,210 of record CM077238.1, read on the forward strand.
TGTATTAAAGTATTAACGTATTAGGGGGAGGGGGAGGGGGGGGATTCAACGCTCTCCATTGACTTTCTATTGCGGGAAGCTGCCTCATTGTCATTTCTGACTTATAACAAAAAACAGAGCGATGCCTGAAAGCTGCTATGTGACAAGGTGTACAGTAAAGAAGCTAAAAAACCCAGAACTACATTTTTATAAGCTGTTGACCCAAAAAAACGAGCGTTTAGGACACAAATAGTTGTAGAATTTCACGATGGGCCGTTCAGTTGGATCATTTCTCAAACAAAATGAAGGTTAGGAAAAGGGGCACTGACATAGACCAATAACATTTAGTTTCTTAATATATCTCCTCCTCTCAGATTCACATCGGGTGGTGAAATAATCCTTTGACATGGATAAAAATAATGAATGGTCTTGTCGCTGATTACGTTTCCCGCCAGTGGGCGTAGTTCTCTGAGTAATATGACACGTTGCGCTCTACTTTGTGTCCTAAATGCTCGTTTTTTTTGGGTCGACAGCTTATAAAAACATAGTTCTGGGTTTTTTAGCTTGTTTACTGTACACCTTGTCACATAGCAGCTTTTAGGCATTGCTCTGTTTTTTTGTTATAAGTCAGAAATGCAGGGCTCTCAAGTTATAGCGAAAGTTTGGAGTGAGATTAGGGGAGGGGCTACGCAAAGGGGAGGAGTCACTCAAAGGGGAGGGGCAAGTCAAAGGGGAGGAGCAACGCACATATTTGCAGCACCCAAGTTTTTGCTAGCAGTTCAGTTTTACCTATTGTTCATAATTGACCAGCACAAATAGAAGTTATAACATTTGGTAAATCTGATGAAAGACAAATTCATTCTAATAAAATAAAAAGATGTATGTATTTAAAAATACAAATGTATCAAAAATAAAAAGAAATTTTGCCTGAAACGAGCCAACTGAACAGCAGTACTCAATGTACATACTGTACACATATACATTACAGTACTTATCCTGAGCATGAATGTCAAACTGTGTGTGTGTGTGTGTGAGAGAGAGAGAGAGACACATTTCAGTTTATGTTTCTTTTTTCTGTTGTAAATGTTTGTTGCACATTTTGATGCCTGATGACAGGGGTAGAGGACTCCCACATAAAGCACTGTCATGATAATAGCGTTCCATCCAGAGCCAAACTGTTTCTAGTTTTGGTTTTGTTCAAACTCAACATGGAAAACACTGCATCTGAATTTGAATTTGGGGAAGCCTCAGTGCTTTATATGGGAGCCCCCTACCCCTATCATCAAGGCATCAAGATGTGCAACAAACACAACAGAAAAAAAAAAAAAAAAATCATAAGCTGAAATGTGCTCTCTCTCGGAAACAACAACATCCTAATTTCTGATTGGCTGGTAGGTGGCATTTAACTCTATAACTCGAGAGTCGAGAGAGCTATGAACTCGGCAGAAAACTTACCTCCGTATTCCCTCATCTATTAATAGTATATTAATTGTATAGTAATTGTAGCGGGACAAGTTATCCATTCTCAGTGTGAGAAATACAACGTGTGGCGTGAGAGCGTGTGAACTGGTTGAAATGCGTGAGTCTCACGCTGAATGCATGAGACTTGAGAGCCCTGGAAATGACAAGGAGGCAGCTTCCCGCAATACAAGTCAATGGAGATAGTTGGATTGTTTCCCCCCCCCGGTGGGGGTGGTATTCAGTTTATGACGCGTTGCGCTCTGTCTCTATAGCGTGATCACAAAAGTTCGAACGATAGTTTGAATTTCACTGCCAGACTGTGTTGGAAAATGTGATTGGCTGGCTGACTGCTACGCAAATTCCGGGTCCTGTGGTAGGCGGGGTGCGCGCGTCTTCTCGTCTTGGTGTGCGCTCTGAGAAAAGTACTCCTTTTTGTGAAGCGGATTTAACGCCGCAGATGTAAATCAACTACTATTTCCAAGATGCATTGCAAACTACGTCATCGCATTGGCCCGTCCGCCACATTACACCGAGCAGTACCAAAGTCCCTTTTAAGGAAACTCCGTTCACTCGGCGGCTGTTCCGCCCAGAGTTATGTAGTTTGAGTTTGTACTTGAGACTCTTATTTTGAAAATTACCTGACTAATCAAGAGAGCATCCATCTTAGTTCAGTTTTGCTCAGCTCTCTCAAGCATTACGCTCCATGTGACTGCTGCTACAGTTTTTTGTAATGTTCATGCCTTCGAAAGCATTGTCAGTAAGTATTTTTTTTGTAAAATGTGTGAATTAAGAACATTTTCTTTATTTCCTATGCTGTATTTGGAACAATTAAGTGTTGTTATATACACTAATTCTGCTAACTGCTTAAATGGTTAATTCTGCCTTTTCAGCCTTTATATGTGAATATATTTTGCATTCTGTTCACTAATAGCACTTTATTCCTGTATTGTTTTTGATAGTTTCACTCTCATTCAATGTACATCAGAGTAAAAATCAGGAGTTTTGGAAACTATATCCTGGCTCCAGTCTTTATCTGAATGGAGTTTGGCTTGCTGCTTAATTGTGTTCACACTTATGGAAACACACAAAGAGGGCAGTACAGTGAAATGACACAAACTGGCTGGCTGAACATCCTGACAGGATCATATAGCAGCAAGTAGCGAGCATCATAGCTGAAAGGTATCCAAAAGACACCACACGAGGAAAGACACAAAGTAAAAGTAACAGAACATCTGACACAACCTCTAAAAGTTCCATAAGAACTTCAAGATCCTGTAGATCTTCAGTTGGTGTTGCTGCAGCACGTGCTAGAGCTAAGGCAGAGGCAGCTCGAGGTACCTTTGCAGAGATAGAAATTGCAATTAATGTGGACAAAGCACGACTAGAGGCTAACTTGGAAACCCTACATCTAGAAAATGAGGCTGCAGCTACTAGTGCAGAAGCAGAGATACTAGAAGCGGCAGCAGAGTTTGAGGATGAGGAGCTGTATGACAGGAAAAGTCACTCTTCATCAGCACGAAGCACGATGTTTGTGATTATGTCAGGGACCAAGCTACATATGTCATTGAGCAGACTGACTTAGCTCCTGATCAGGCTCAGGATTGCAAATCTGAACCAGACCAAGTAACGGAACAAAATATAGTGCATGTGAATGATAGTCATTATGTCATACTTGATGCATGTTCCTCCTCTTCATCTCTAAGAGAGATGAAAATGCAAAAAGTAAAACTCCCAAGAAACACAAAAGAGGAGTCAACAGAAAGACTAGTCAGTAACAAATGGCAGCAACAGCCCGAGTTCAGTGGTGTATCAAGCTCTTTGCCACAACACTCAGACACTACAGGCATGATGGACCTAGTAAAATATCTAGTACGCCGTGAGCTGGTCAGCAGTGGTTTAACACGCTTTGATGATCGCCCTGAAAGTTACAGAGCCTGGAGGTCCTCATTCATTAATACAACAAAAGACTTGGGTCTTACAGATGGTGAGGAGTTAGACTTGTTATCAAAGTGGCTCGGCAGAGAGTCTTCTGAATATGTGAGACGTCTCAGGGCAGTTCACATAGGAAACCCAGACGCAGCTTTAAAAATGGTCTGGAATAGACTTGATGAATGTTACAGTTCACCTGAAGTTATCGAAAGAGCACTGTTTAAGAAATTAGACAGTTTTCCCAGAATTTCAGTTAAAGATAACCTCAAACTAAGAGAGCTCGGAGATCTTTTAATGGAGATGCTCTCAGCAAAAGAACATGGTTATCTGCCAGGCTTAGCCTATTTAGATACTGCTCGAGGCATCAGGCCAATAGTCGAAAAACTGGATTACTAAAACTGGATTTCTCAAGGCTCAAAGTACAAAGAAGAGTTTGATGTTTCTTACCCTCCTTTCTCGTTCTTTACTCCGTTCAGCTGCAATCACGGCAAAACATATAACTATCCCAGCTTTGCTTTTTCCAGTAGTTGTCATACACAGTATGAAAGACTCCCTCAAAGAAGCACTAATCTCAAGACACCAATGTTGGTACACAAAACTGAAATCTCGCATGATGCACCTGAAGACAAAATGCCTTCTAAAGATGACCCAGCAAACTATTGTCCCATCCACAATAAACCCCACCCTTTAAGGAAATGTAGAGGCTTCAGACTGAAGACAATCGATGAACGAAAAGCTTACTTGAAAGAGCAAGGGATCTGCTTCATGTGCTGCTCATCATCATCACATTTTGCTCGTGATTGCAAAGCTACTATAAAGTGTGATGAGTGCAACAGCGACAGCCATAATTCAGCTCTGCATCCCGGTCCACCCTCATGGATGCACAAAATGCAAAGTTCTTCATCACAGCATGGCAGGGAGGATGAGGAAGAAATTCCAAAGACTCAAGAGGTGAGCTCTCTTTGCACTGAAGTGTGTAACGGCCTTTCAATGAAATCTTGTTCTAAAATATGTCTTGTCAAAGTGTTTCCTGAAGGATTTCCTGAGAAGGCTGTTAGGATGTATGCTATGCTTGATGATCAGAGCAACAGATCTCTGGCCAAGTCAAAGTTTTTCGATCTGTTCAACATCAATAGCAAAGCATCTCCTTACAGCCTAAAGACATGTGCTGGATTGATTGATTGTTATGGAAGAAAAGCAAGCGGCTATCGGATTGAGGCAGCAAATGGTGGAATTAGTCTCACACTTCCAACATTAATTGAATGTGATGAAATACCCGACAACCGTGATGAAATTCCAACACCTGATGCTGATCTCTATCAACCTCACCTCAAGCATATTGCGCCTGAAATTCCAGCTCTGGACCCTGAAGCCCACATCCTCCTGCTGCTTGGGTGAGACATACTCAGAGCGCACAAGGTGAGAAAACAGATTAATGGCCCACACAACACTCCTTTTGGCCAAAAACTAGACCTAGGATGGGTTCTGGTTGGTGAAGTATGCCTAGGAGATGTGCACAAGCCCATTGTTTCCAGTTTCAAGACAAATATATTAGAAAATGGAAGACCCTCACTGTTTATTCCTTACACAAGTCATGTACATGTCAAAGAAAAGGTCAACAGCAACTTAACAACTCCGTATACAGCTCATGACTTTGAAACCCACTGGAACATAAGCAAAGACAACCTAGGCAAGACTCTATTTAAAAGAACAGAGAATGACAGTAAGCCTGCACTCTCCATTGAGGATGAAGTCTTTCTAAAGACTATGGAGAGAAGTTTTCCAGGATGATTCCAACAGTTGGATGGCACCTCTTCCCTTTAGGTCTCCAAGGCCATTTCTTCCAAACAACAGAGATCAAGCTTTAAGCCGCCTCTCTTCCTTGCGATGTACCCTAGAACGGAAGCCAGATATGAAAGAACAGTTTGTAACCTTCATGCAAAAACTGTTTGACAATGATCATGCAGAACGTGCAGCTCCACTACCAGAGGGAAATGAGTGCTGGTACTTAACCCTATTCAGAGTCTATAACCCAAAAAAACCTGATCAAATCAGGGTAGTATTCGACTCCAGCGCACAGCATGAAGGTATCTCTCTCAATAATGTACTCCTCACTGGACCAGATCTCAATAACAGCCTCATTGGTGTTCTGATGCATTTCAGGAAAGAGCGCATAGCAGTGATGGCAGACATACAACAAATGTTTCATTGTTTTGTTGTGAGAGAAGATCATAGAGATTACCTACGTTTTCTATGGCTTTGCGATAATGACCTCAGCAAGGACATCGTTGAATACAGGATGAAAGTCCATGTGTTCGGCAACAGCCCTTCCCCGGCAGTAGTAATTTACTGCCTAAGATGAGCAGCAGAGAAAGGTGCACAGCAATACGGCTCAGACACCAGACGATTCGTGGAACGTGAGTTCTATGTGGATGATGCATTAAATTCCTTGCCAACTGAAGAGGAAACAATAGATTTATTAAAGAGAACACAAGCATCCCTTTCTGAATCAAACCTGCGGCTGCACAAGATTAAATCTAATAGTGTACGAGTACTCAAAGCATTCCCAACTGAAGACTACGCAAGAGATATCAACGACTTTGATCTTAGTAGAACAATCATGCCTACACAACGCAACCTTGGTTTGAATTGGGAAACTGCAACTGACACATTCACCTTTAAAGTAACAGTCAACGACAAACCATTCACACGCCGTGGTGTCCTATACATAATCAATAGTCTCTTTGATCCTCTCAGATTTGTTGCTCCTGTCACCGTACAGGGAAGGTTTCTACTTCGAAAGCTATCTATTGAAGGAACAGACTGGGATGCACCATTACCACAAGAGAAATGTGGTGAGTGGGAATCATGGAGAGATTCACTAAATAATTTGCAACACCTTCACATTCCACGTCCTTACACGCCCAACTCCTCTTCAAAAGCAAGTCACAAAGAAATGTGTTTTCTCGGATGCATCAACGAAAGCCATAGGAGTTGTAGCCTATCTCAGAACAGTGGATGGAGATGGTCAGGTCAACATTGGCTTCATCTTAGGAAAAACAAAACTGACACCAAAAAATAAACCAACCATACCCAGGTTAGAGCTTTGAGCAGCAGTCTTAGCAGTGGAGGTAGCAGAACTCATTGTCCAAGAGATTGACTTCAAACCGGATGCTATCACATTCTACTGTGACAGTAAAATTGTGCTTGGCTACATCTACAATGAAACTAAACGATTCTATGTCCATGTCCACAACAGGGTACAGAGAATCAGACAATTTTCAAAACCGAAACAATGGCAATATATACCCACAGAGCACAATCCTGCTGACAATGCTTTTAGGTCCATCCACGCATCAAAGCTTGTGAAGTCTACCTGGCTTACAGGTCCAGAATTCCTGCGTAAGCCACGTGAAGATGAATTCATTATGACAGGCAATTTTGCACTTGTGGATCCAGATTCAGATGTGGAAATCAGGCCAACTGTGACAGCTTGCACCACAGGAACGAAGGATGAAGAACTCCCTTCTGACAGGTTCCAGAGATTCTCCTCTTGGAAACCCTTACAAAGAGCTATTGCATCGCTCATACATGTAGCTCACTCTTTTAGATCCACCAATGGATCCAACGCATGCAGCGGATGGCATTTGTGTTCACAACCACACAGTGTTAGTGAGCTGTTAAAAGCCAAGAATGTGATAATCTGCTCTGTGCAAAGAGAATCATTCAACAAGGTCATTGAAACTCTCTCTAAGGGAGGAAACATAAGTAGCAAAATTCCACTCTCAAAACTGAATCCTTTCATAGATGAGGAAGGCCTACTCCGAGTCGGAGGCAGATTAAAACAGGCAGATTTAAGCTACCCAGAGAAAAACCCAGTCATCTTCCCTGGCAAGCACCACGTCTCTGCATTACTCATACGCCATTACCATGAACGTGTAGAGCACCAAGGCCGCATATTCACAGAGGGGGCCATTCGTGCTGCTGGAATATGGCTTATCGGAGGCAAGAGATGCATAAGCAGTATTCTTCATTTATGTGTAACCTGTCGAAAACTTCGTGGCAAACTAGAGTTGCAAAAAATGTCAGACTTGCCACCAGAACGGCTGAGTGTATTACCACCCTATACTTACACTGGTTTAGATGTCTTCGACCCCTGGACAGTGGTAGCTCGCCGCACAAGAGGAGGTCAAGCTCACATTAAATGCTGGGTGGTGATTTTCACCTGCATGAGCACCTGTGCAGTCCTCATCGAAGTCATTATGTCTATGGACTCTTCGATTTGAATCAATGCACTTTGCAATCCGTGGTCCTGCAAAACAGCTGCACTCTGACTGCGGAACTAACTTCATCGGCGCCTGTAATGAGCTTGAATTTAACAAAGTGGTAAAAGAATCAAAGGTGCAAAGGTACATCAATGACCAGGGATGCACATGGGTTTTCAACCCACCACACTCCTCCCATATGGGAGGTGCATGGGAGCGCATGGTTGGTCTGGCTCGCAAAATTCTCAACTCAATGTTGATGCGCGAAGGACTCTCCAACCTCTCCGATGAAGTACTTTATACTCTCATGGCGGAAGTGTCAGCAATTATCAACAATAGATCTCTAGTACCTGTCTCCATGGATGTAGACTCACCCTTGATAATTACTCCTGCAATGCTTTTAACACAAAAAACAAGCGCACCACCCCTAGCAGGAAACTTCTCAGAGAAAGACATTTACAAACACCAGTGGCGACAAGTACAGAGCCTAGCCAACCAATTCTGGTGTCGCTGGAAACAAGAATACCTTCAAACACTGCAAGTGCGTCGCAAATGGCAGGAACCATACCCAAACATCCAGGAGGGCAACATAGTACTATTAAAGGACAAACAAGCAGTCCGAAATGAATGGCCCATGGCACTAGTCACAAGTGTTTTCCCTGGTCAAGACGGAAATGTTCGCAATGTTGAACTTAAAGTGACTAAAGAAGGGTCCAGCAAAACTTTCCTAAGGCCTGTATCTGAAATTATTCTCCTGCTAAGAAAATAATAAAATGCCTTTAAATAATTTGTTACAGATGACATCTTTATAGATGTCAGGCGGGGAGTGTTCCGCCCATTGAGTTATGTAGTTTGAGTTTTTGCTTGGGACTCTTATTTTGAAAATTAGCTGACTAATCAAGAGAGCATCCATCTTAGTTCAGTTTTGCTCAGCTCTCTCAGGAATTACGCTCCATGTGACTGCTGCTACAGTTTTCTGTAATGTTCATGCCTTCGAAAGCATTGTCAGTAAGTAATTTTTTGTAAAATGTGTAAATTAAGAATATTTTCTTTGTCTTATGCTGTATTTGGAACAATTAAGTGTTGTTATATACACATTCTGTTAACTGCTTAAATGGTTAATTCTGTCTTTTCAGCCTTTATATGTGAATATATTTTGCATTCTGTTTACTAATAGCACTTCATTCCTGTATTGTTTTTGATAGTTTCACTCTCATTCAATGTACATCGGAGTAAAAATCAGGAGTTTTGGCTCCAGTCTTTATTTGAATGGAGTTTGGCTTGCTGCTCAATTGTGTTCACACATATGGAAACACACAAGGAGAGCAGTACAGCGGCCATATTTGCAACGCCTCCGGCCAGCTCAGACAAGACCAAGTCCTATCTAAATGAATGGAGGAATCCTAAAATCTCAAAAACGGCTAGCTGAATTCGCGATTAAATTACATATTTCAAATCAGCAGTAAAATCTGAAATTAAATGCCCCATGAATGTTGTTTCTCATGCTCAAATATCATTTAAAAGGCTTATTCAGGCTAGACCAGCCAATACGCATGCATAGCTCCAACGCGCATATGACTGTGCATGCGCAGCTGCTGGTCCATCCCCAGGTTTCTATGGGAACCGGAGCTTCTAACAGCCGCTGCAGTGACGCAATGACTTTACCAATCAACTCTTTCGGTTAGAAGGCGGGACTATCCCGCCATATTGCGCGTTGCACTTTCTCCCATTCATGAGTATAAGAGTGAACTGTCTTTGTATTTTTATAGTCTTTGGCAGTACTGGGGAGCTGCGTTTTTATTTTTATTATTATTATTATTATTATTATTATTATTATTATTATTTATTTTTTTGGATAAAAATACAATTATGTTTTATTTCTCAGTCGATTTCAGTACATAAACGTTTCTTTAATTATAATATCCAAAAGCATCTGCTATTTGAATAAAAAAAAAAAAAAACGTAAAGGATTTATAAAATTAGGAAGACAGATCTTACACAAGTCTGTTTTACTGTAAATCACATTCATGCCAGAGATCTCAGAGCTCAGCCAAATAGACACAGTTTGCTTTTAGTTTCTTTTGGTTGGCCAGACTCCAGCCAGAACTCAGCCAAATACTGTTTCACACCAGACTGTGAAAAAACAACGCCAGAATTAAGCCAGAAGTGCCGAATGTAAGCCAGTTTTGGCCCACACTTTGTTGCTATCTGGGTAACTTAGTTTCAACAAATCTTTAATAAACAAATGGTTCACTTTTTTTAGGTCTTGACTGCCACCAGTTGAGTCAACGATTCAGTGAGTTGCTTATAAGAAAAGATACACATTTGCTACCACCTAGTATTATAAATATTTTATTCATTGCTGTAAAACCAAGTTTTTTTTTTTTTTTTTTTTTTGCTTTTGTTTTTTTTTGTCATTAGGTGGAGAGACAGTCTGGGCAGCAGCAACAAGACAACTATTACAAGTAGAGATGGGTTTCAAGAACTGGTACTACTTTGGTTCCTGACTTGTTCAGTACTGAAAAATGGATATAAGCTACAGGATCAATAGTGCTGCTATCAGTATTTTTGTAACGTTGATTCATTACCCCTTTAGACACAACCACATATCATCCAAACCATCTCCAAGTGGATGGCGGCAAGGATCCAGGATCAAGAGATCATTCATCATCAAGACTGTTCCATAGGAAGCAGCGAATCCTGGGTGAAAAACTAAACCTGGTTGTTTCAGCATCACTCAGGCAAGACTAAATACATTTAAATTGATTTCAGTTGGTTATGTTTCAGGTCATCCTGACCATTCTGTTGTCCTGGATTTGAAGACATGCTGGAACTGCATTTCTCATGGTTGAAAGATTTGTGCAGCAGTATCCAGACATACAAGCAGCCTTCCTGGACCCACACGACTAAAGGCTCAGGAGGAGAGACAGGTAATCCACAGGGTTGGCTTTAGGGATTCAACGAAACAAGTTTTTCAGAACCGATCCGATACCAAAAATTCTGAGTATCTTCCGATTAGGGCTGCTACTAATGACTATTTTTATTTTGATTAATCTATCGTCTAATTTATCGATTAATCTAAGCGATTAATTTCCCACAAACAAAAAAAAAAAACAAAAAAAAACTCTTTTACTTAAGAATATTTTATTAAACTATATTTTATTAAACCAAATGAAATCCAAATTATATGAAATCCTTTTTTTAAAGCAAATGTAAAGTGCAACAAAGAGTGCAAGAAGCAAGTGTCCATCTTATAGTTCAAATCACTGAAATCAAAGTTCAGTATTATAGTGTAAGAATGACAACATATCCACGTGTTCCAGTCTACTAATAATAAAATTATAATCAAAAAAACACTTTTTAAAGGCGTATTTACCAGAAATATTATTTACCAGAATTTATTTAGGAGAAAAATGTAAATGTGCAGTATATCTGGAAAAAAAAAAAAAAGAAAATTATTATTATTATTATTATTATTATTATTATTATTATTATTATTATTATTATATGTATGTATGTATGTATTTATTTATTTATTTATTTACATCAATTAATTGGAGATGCTTTTATTAAAATTTAATGGAACTATTCAAATGGAATCCAGAAAATAATAGTAAAGATAAAACTGTACAACTCAATTAATTAGACAGGCTTTTTGACTAGTAAAATTTTATTTAACCATTAAAACAGAGTATAGAAAAATGAAAATGGAAAAAAAATTGAATTTGGAAATAAAACGTATTTCATAGGGCTCTATAATTATAATAATTTTTTTGTGGTAATAAAAATAGATGTAAGTGAACAATAGCCTTTAAAATAACTTAAAATGCATATATAATAGCAATGAGGCAATAATAATTAGTTCAAATAAAGTATCAAAACCAAGAAATCATATAGTTTTATTGAACCGAACTGTTAAAATACATAATGTATTATAAACAATAGAGCTAATGTGCATTACACATTACAACGAAGGCCTGCAGGGGGCACCAATGGACTGACGATTGTTTTACACATTACTGTGCGATCTAATCCTTGTTTAATATTGACCAAGCACCATTTAATTCAAATATCCACTTAATCTTTAATATTTGGTCATTTCTTTAGGACAGAAATGCTATAGCCACTGTAATTAAATGAATATGTGGACATCAAAATGTGTAAACTCAGAGTGAGGTTTTGAGCTTTTATTTTGAAACCGCGATGTATTCTCCTGTGTGTGTAGATTTATAAATGATTTACCTTACAAATCTGATGAAATGGCGCACGTTGCGTTTCCCAGGTGAACGTTAATAAACCCAAACTCAGCATGCAGAGATGGAGTTTGAGATGCTCCACACATGTAAATGATAACAGTTCCTGTAGAACTACTGTGAACGGAGCCACTGTGAGACGCACGTACTTAATCCAGGGTTCCCACGCTTCTTGAAAGTACTTGAATTTCAGACATATGGATTCAAGGCCTTGAAAGTACTTGAAAACAAACATAGGTCCTTGAAAGTGCTTGAATTAAATTTGAAAGAAATTTTTATGGCGCTATTTCAAAAATTGTCCTATATGTTCTGTCAAAGACAGAACGAAATGACACTAATGATTGGGGTGGAGATGTGATAGCGCAAAAAAAAAAAAAAAAAAATAAATAAAAAAACTTGGTGTGTTGATGCGCACCCTAGAGCCCTGCGCGGGACAGTTTTCTTAAGCCCGCTCCCGCTGAGTTTCTGACCATTACCGCCCACGCCCGCAACGCGTGTGTCCCGCTCCTGCAAACATTCTAATATTGCATATAATTTCCACACATCAGGGATCCGCTATATGCGGGGTATTGAAATCGCATTTGAATGAGCGTTTGCTGTTCATTTTCAATTTAACAATTATGCGCACTCTGTGTTAAGTGAGCACATCTTACAGTGCGTGCATAATTATTCTGATCATATTTTTTTTCCCAAGCACATTTTACCAATTCCAGACCACATCAATCTTAATAAATACTATTAATTTTGTATTTAATCATTTATAAGTGATATGTAATTGTCCATGAAGGCTGAAAGTGAAAAACACCTTATATTCAGGTGTGCAGAATTATGAAATGAGCCAAAAAAGAGATTTAACTCAGACTGAAAAGTCAAAAAATTATTAAATCCCCATGAGAAATATTCAAAACTAATGCAATACAGAAATTGCAAAGTTAAGGCATGACCATTGGTCAGCAAAATTCTCATTGGTTCAGCGGGGTCAGAAAAAAAACAGGTGGAGAAGAAAAGACACATGTTAACTGCAAAAGAATTAAGGTGAAGAATTAGGTGTAAAACCATCAGGAACCATTTCGTCTCCAGCAGCACCATTTTCCAGAACTGCAACCTTCCTGGAGTCTCCACACTCTAAAAAATGCTGGGTTAAATACAACCCAGCGCTGGGTAACTTCTGGACGAACCCAGCGATTGGGTTGTTTTGACCCAGCGGTTGGGTTACTGCCCAGAAGGTTGGGTTAAACATTTAACAACCCAGCATGTGTTCTGTCCAATATTTACCCAGCACTGGGTTGTATTTAACTCCGCATTTTTTAGAGTGCCGAAGTGGAACGTGTCAGGTTCTCAGAGACTTTGCTTAGGTAAAAAAATGGCCCTAACTTAATAAGAATAACATGCTGAAGTGTTGTGAAATACATGAAGACTAATTTTTTATAGGCTTTATGGACAGATAAGTTGTGAGTGACTCTTGAAGGACCAGTACCACATCCTCTTGTACCACTGTTTGAAGAATTTATCTTCCAGAATCTTACAGTAAGTTTTAAGAGCTCATTTTTAGTCAGTCTCTGCAAGACAGACTTTTCAGGATAGATGGACTAAAAATTAACTCCCAAAACTTACTGCGACATGGAGCTAAGAAGAAAATGTAGAACTTGAAAAATTGGAAAAACAGCTTGGTGAAAAGCGTTTACAGTTTAAAAGCAAATAGAAAGTTCCTTTTTTATTTTTATTTCTTTTCTTTATATATATATATATATATATATATATATATATATATATATATATATATATATATATATATATATATATATATATATATATATATGTGTATGTATGTGTGTATATGTGTATATATATATATATATATATATATATATATATATTTTATTTATTTTTTTTTTTTTTTTGCAGATTTGCACATGTACAAGGTTTAAAATGTTCAAAAAAATATTTTCAAACAATATTGAAGTTTTGAGCAGCTGCATATTTGAGCACCTGCATTCCTCTAGGTCAAAGATGAAAAAATGGGATTTACAACATAAAGTGTTTTACAAAATAATTTTGACTTGAGTTTTTTTTTAATAATGAGTAATGTCTCTATTGAGAGAATGTGCAATTTTTTTAATGTTAACAGGTTTTACTGTGTTATCACAACATTTAACTACTTTTTATTAATTTAAAAATTGAGAAATTATTTCAAATTTAAATCTTGTACAAGAACAACAGCAAAACCAGTTTGATGCATATTTTATAAATATTTTAGAAATTGTATTTTAATATTACCAGTACTGATGTCAATTGATTTCATTAAATTTCTTTAAGCACGGCTGCTCAAAACGGTCTAAATTTATGAAACCTACACATTCAAAACATTATTACTCTAAAATTTTTAATGTAAATGTTAAGTGTAAGTGAAATGTTAAGTACTGTAAGGTCTTTCATGACGCTACATATGATGGGGTGTGAATTTGATAGGTGCTTAATATAAAATAAATGGTGCTTTAAAAAGTCCTTGAAAGTCCTTGAATCTGGTGTTCATGAAAGAGTGGGAACCCTGTTAACCAACATGCATGTAAATAAAGCACATATACTGTATTAGAACTGCATTGCATATAATTATTTAATTAAATCGTAGCATTTGTGAATTCACAATTATGTTTAATTATGATTTTTAAATGAGTTTAATATATCACGCAGCCTTGGAAAACAGTCTAAGGGACCATTCACACAAAACGCGTCTTTGCGTCTAAAAATGCGAGAGACAGCGCTCAGGAATGGTTTTAAAAAAAGCGCAGCGTAGAGCGCCTCCTCCGCCATGTTGCCGTCAAATAAAGCAGTTGTCATGCCAACTTGCTACTCTAAACAGAAGCTGCAACGCTTGCCCCGCCTCTGAGTTCTTCTGATTGGTCCACTGCTTTGGAACTGACATTGATGAGCGGCGCTGCGTGTAAAAGTTGAAATTCTTTTAACTTGACATGGCATCTTAAAAATGCGGCGTTCATGCGCAAGGCGCTGCAAAAGACGCGAGCGTAACGGTCATGCACGTCCATAAAGCATGTGTTTACATAGAAAAACAATGGAAAAGTAGCTCATTGGAATGGAAAAACGCGTTCTGCGTCTTTGCGTCTAAAAACACGAGACACAGCGCTCAGGAATGGTTTTAAAAAAAGTGCAGTGTTAGAGCGCCTCCTCCACCATGTTGCCATCAAATAAAGCAGTTGTCATGCCAACTTGCTACTGTAAACAGCTTGACCCGCCTCAGAGTTCTTCTGATTGGTCCACTGCTTTGGAACTGACATTGATGAGCGGCGCTGCGTGTAAAAGTTGAAATTCTTTTAACTTGACACGGCGTCTTAAAAATGCGGCGTTCATGCGCAAGGCGCTGCAAAAGACGCGAGACGCGAGCGTAACTGTCATGCACGTCCATAAAGCATGTGGTTACATAGAAAAACAATAGAAAAGTAGTGCATTGGAATGGAAAAATGCGTTCTGTGTGAATGGCCCCTAATAATGTGTTTTATGGATTCTCGTCTGTGAAATGCGCCACTTCCAGTTTTTTGCCGGTTAGTTGACGCGAGCAAAATGAAGTCGAGGATTTTTAAAAATCGAATAGCCGAATAAAATCGACAAATCGCGACAGTCCTAGATCCGATACCAGTGCAACTTTTTATTTTATATATATATATATATATATATATATATATATATATATATATAATAATATTTTTTTTTATTAATATAGAATGTCTATACTTATGTGTGTTGACCTGATCATCGCTCTTTTGTGTGTTAAACAAAAGATATCAGTACAAAGTTGAGTTTGTGGTAACACCTTTGATGGTGCTTGCATTATATTGTTCGGTCTTTTATTGCATGTGCTGTTTGTTTGGGTTTCATTTGGGAACGCGTATAAAGTCTGACACGCTTTGTGTTGCGCTGTTATCATTTACAAGCGTGGAGCGAGTCTGCATCTCAGCAGCTCCGTCCACAAACTCTTCCTCTGCATAATGTTGTGAGTTTGGTTTGCTTAACCTTCATCTGGGAGAACAGTGTGCGTTATCTCACTAGATTTATAAAGTAATTCTTTTAGAAACCCATGCCAGAACAGGAGAATACATCAACATATTTCTATATGCGATTTGTTGTACATCGCGATTTCAAAATAAAAGTTGAAACCCTCGCTCTGAGTTTGCATGTGACCAAATATTAAAATGATATCGATTTAAACGTCATTGAATCACGCTGTAAAGTGAAACATGACAAGGCCGCTGGTGCCCTCTGCAGGTATTTGTTATAAACTTATAATACTTAAATTGGTTGTGTTTATTATTATGTAGTATAGGCATATTACTTTATGTATTTTAACAGTGTTGTTCAATAAAACCATGCGATTACTTGGTTTTGATACTTTATTCAAACCAATTATTATGGTCTCATCGTTAGTTTAATATATATATATATTAAACTATGTATGTAGTCATGCTAAAGCCTCTTATTCACTTAGGCCTATTTTTATTACTTAAAAATATCAGATTACTCAATTGTCAAAATAATCAGTAGATTACTTGATTACCAAAATAACTGTTAGTTACGACTTTAGTTAAAATATTTCAAAATACAACTACATTGTTTTGCGGAGCTCAGCGTCTTGCTTTTTGTGATTAAAAGACAAATATTTTGTCATTGAAAATTTCTTAAAAATAGTATTAAAATATTGTTTCGTTCTAGTGAACTAAGTATCTTTATTTTGTCTCATCTTGCGAGATAAATGTATTGTCACACCCCTAGTGTCCATGAAAGTGATATTGCTCATAATTTTCCAAGTGTATGATGAGGCTTTTACTCTTCAGGTTAATCATATATTTACTTTGAATAAGGAAATTGATAACTTTGCCATAGTATCCTTTCAAATGTTAAAGTTGCCACAGCCATTGCATGCTTCGCATGTGCTGCATATTATTTCTACCGTTTTGTTTTATTCATTTATTTATTAGAATTTGAAAGATAATGATATTGTGATCTCTGATTTTAGTCCTTGAAAACCAAAAAAGTAGTGCTTAAAGTCCTTGAAAGTCTGAAAGTTTAATTTTGCAGTTTCTGTACGAACCCTATTCTAATATGCTGATTTGCTACACAAGAAACATTTCTGATTATTTTCCAAGTTGAAAACAGTTGTGCTGCCCAATATTTTTGTCTACACCAGTGTTTCCCAACCTTTTTTCTGCCGCTGCACAGTTTTGACACGGCACTTCACTAAGTATTATAAAAATAAAAAATAAAAAAAAGGGGAAAAGTGTTTTTTTTTGTTTTTTTCCTCAATTAAACATTGCGTCATCAGAGTTGGTATTTTGGCTTTATATATGATCAGACACTTGCACTTAATTTCTGAAAATCATACTCAAAAGGAGTTAACAAGGGTTTTGATGAGTGATTGACAGAGATCTGTGTTTTCTCCATCATTAGAATGGGCGGCCATTCTAATGATGGAGAAAACACAGATAAGACAAAGGAAAACATGAAATCGCATCATGTGACCCCTTTAATTTACTGTCTCAGATGCGGATCTGAGACCGTAAATTAAAGGGGTCATATGATGCGATTTCATGTTTTCCTTTGTCTTACAGGCTGTTTGTGCATATACAGGTGCATCTCAATAAATTAGAATGTTGTGGAAAAGTTAATTTAGTTCAGTAATTCAACTCAAATTGTGAAACTTGTGTATTAAATAAATTCAATGCACACAGACTGAAGTAGTTTAAGTCTTTCGTTCTTTTAATTGTGATGATTTTGTCTCACATTTAACAAAACCCACCAATTCACTATCTCAACAAATTAGAATATGGTGACATGCTAATCAACTCAAAACACTGGTGAGTTTGCTGGTGAGTTTGCTGGCCAGTCAAGCACACCAACACCATGGTCATTTAACCAATTTTTGGTGCTTTTGGCAGTGTGGGCAGGTGCCAAATCCTGCTGGAAAATGAAATCAGCATCTTTAAAAAGCTGGTCAGCAGAAGGAAGCATGAAGTGCTCCAGAATTTCTTGGTAAACGGGTGCAGTGACTTTGGTTTTCAAAAAACACAAGGGACCAACACCAGCAGATGACATTTCACCCCAAATTATCACAGACTGTGGAAACTTTACACTGGACTTCAAACAACTTGGGCTATGAGCTTCTCCACCCTTCCTCCAGACTCTAGGACCTTGGTTTACAAATGAAATACAAAACTTGCTCTCATCTGAAGAGAGGACTTTGGACCACTGGGCAACAGTCCAGTTCTTCTTCTCCTTAGCCCAGGTAAGACACCTCTGACGTTGTCTGTGGTTCAGGAGTGGCTTAACAAGAGGAATACGACAACTGTAGCCACATTCCTTGACACATCTGTGTGTGGTGGCTCTTGATGCCTTGACCCCAGCCTCAGTCTATTCCTTGTGAAGTTCACCCAAATTCTTGAATCGATTTTGCTTGACAGTCCTCATAAGGTTGCGGTTCTCTCGGTTGGTCGTGCATCTTTTTCTTCCACACTTTTTCCTTCCACTCAACTTTCTGTTAACATGCTTGGATACAGCACTCTGTGAACAGCCAGCTTCTTTGGCAATGAATGTTTGTGGCTTACCCTCCTTTTGAAGGGTGTCAATGATTGTCTTCTGGACAACTGTCAGATCAGCAGTCTTCACCATGATTGTGTAGCCTAGTGAACCAAACTAAGAGACCATTTTGAAGGCTCAGGAAACCTTTGCAGGTGTTTTGAGTTGATTAGCTGATTGGCATGTCACCATATTCTAATTTGTTGAGATAGTGATTTGGTGTTTTTTTTTTTAAATGTGAGCCAAAATCATCAGAATTAAAAGAACCATAGACTTAAACTACTTCAGCCTGTGTGCATTGAATTTATTTAATACACGAGTTTCACAATTTGTTGAATTACTGAAATAAATGAACTTTTCCTGACATTCTAATTTGAGATGTGTGTGTATGTGTGTGTGTGTGTATATATATATATATATGTATATATAAGTGCTCTCAATCGATTAAAAAAATTAACGAATTAATCGCACATTCTTTTCTGAAATTAATCATGATTAATCTCACCTAACAAGTTTTTAAATATAATTTTATATTACAATAATTTCACATTCAATCTTCAAATTAATGTACAAACAACATTTTTAATATTTGTTTAATGGCATCTTTTTTTATGACTGTAGGCCAATATCACTGATACCAAGTAATACTGATTTCCCTATAAAAAAAAAAAAAAATCCCCTAATATTAAACCATTGACTATAGCCATTAGACATTACATTAGAATTAAGAGCTATCAATTTTAACCTTTAGTAGACTTTGAAAATAACTTCTAATTTAAGTGAACTTAAAACAGTCTTCACATAAACCCATTATAATAAATGTTATATTTAGCTAGGCTACTTGTGCCCCTCAGCAGAAATATACAGAAATTGAATAAGGTTATCAAACACTAAATTGTAAACTAAATACAGAGATATATATATAATACACACACACACACACACAGACACACACACATACACACACACACACACACACACACACACACACATACACATATGCTTCAGATCCAGGCAGATAATTGCAAGTAATTTATGAGCTTTTTAAGGAATTATATGTGTTGGACAATAGTGGTTTTCCTCTAGAGGGAGACAGATGTTGTTTTGAGAACATGAGGAGAACATTTTTTGGTAGAGCTGTTCAGTTTTTAGACCTCAGATCTGCTAAAGAGTTAACGTTTTCAAGCCATGTGTTTGCTTTTAAATTTCTAATGAGTTTTAACAAAATGTGTTGTCAGGACCGCTGCTGGCCAAATGGGTGCCCTAAGCAGAATTGTATTGTTGTGCCCCCTCCCTTAAATATTATGGAAGATTTCCCAGGGAAAGCAAGAGCTGATAAAATGTAAAAAAAAAAAAAAAAAAAAAAAAACTGTAACTTGAACGCAATGTCGGATAAAAGCGTCTGCTAAATGCATAAATGTAAATGTAAGTTTAAAAAAAAAAAAAAAAAAAAAAAACCTACTATAGGGGTCAAAATAGAACTTTGATAAAATATAAAAGTAAATCAATAAATAAATTGTCATTAAATTGTATTATTTTCAAATTACAATTGTAATTGTAGCATTTGTAATAACATGTAATGTACATAAATTATTTATTTTGTATTACATTATGTATTTTAACAATGTTATTCAATGAAACCATGTAATTATAAATTAACCAATCATTATTGCCTCGTTTTATATAATGCATTTTAAGTCATTTTAAAGGCTGTTCGTTTAGGTCTGTTTTTATAACCACACACACACACACAAAATATATCTTAATACTTCTTTGTAAACTATTATTTGAAGTAACAAAACCATGGTTAATTTGTGGTTACCATGGCTACAAGAACCACAATTTTTGGTTTTATTTGTAGTAAAACCATGGCTAATTTTCGTAAGAGAACATGGAAACTCAGAAAGAATATTAGTTGCGTTGGTGATGGTGAAATTATTACGGACATTAAAACAGGTTATTAACGTCAACAACCAAAAAAGTTTCACAGGATTATGAATGTACCTGAAAGTGATGCACGGGCTTCATCTTCATCTTTTTTTCTTTTTCTTTTCTCAGTGCCGGATTGGTGATGTCTTTTCACGGGTATAGTTGTCCATCAATTATCATCATTTGCAGTCAGCCGTAAACATGAGGCACGGGCGCGGATGCGGGAATGGCGTGTCACTGCCTACTGCATTCACCGTAAAATGCATTTTTTATAATGTGAGATATATATATATATATATATATATATATATATAATGTGTGTCATGTTTCTATTTTTATGTACGGTGCCTTGCGAAAGTATTTATACCCCTTCATTTTTTTTTTTTCATGTATTATGTTGCTGCCTTATGTTAAACTGCTTTTAAATTACTATTTTTCCACATCAATCTATACTCCATACACCATAATGGTAAAGCATAAAACAGGTTTTTAACATCTTCGCAAATTTATTAAAAATAAAAAACTTAAATGATTCCATTGCGTAAGTATTCATACCCTTATCTGGGACAGTTGGAATTTAGCTCATGAGCATTCATATTGCTTGTAGATGTTACTACACTTTGAGTGGAGTTAACCTGTGGCAAATTCAATTGAATGTGTATGATTTCGAAAGGCACACATTTCTTAATAAAAGGTCTAACAGCTGATAATGCATATCAGAGCAAAAACCAAACCCTGAGGTCCAAAGAACTGCCTGTAGAGCTCAGAAACAGGGTTGTGTCAAGCCACACATCAGGGAAGAGTTGAGAAAAAAATTCTGCTTCACTGAAGGTTCACAGAAGCATGTAGTCTCTGTTACCCTTAATGGAAGACGTTTGAAACAACCAGGGCTCTTCCTAGAGCTGGCCTCCTGGCCAAACTGACCAATTGATAGAGAAGGGCTTTGGTTGGTGTGGTGACCAAGAACCTGATGATCACTCTAGTTGAACTCCATGATCATATGTGGAGACAGGAGAAACTTACAGAAGGACCACCCGCTTCGGATGTTATCACTCGATTGAATGGGCGTTCCCAGTGGTTATCAGCTCATAGATATGGGCCAGAAGGGTCCTGCTGTGCCTACTGGTAGCCTGAGAAGGCTGTTATCATCAATCCACATGGTTAATCACCGCACACATGCATGAAGCTGAAGTTACCGCTGGAGTACCAACAGGGGTGATCGTTTCCCCAACGCCAACAACTGCACACAGACCAAACACCAGCGAAATAGCGCATTAAAAGATGGATTTAAGATGACTTCACGATACATATATAGGTACCGTCTCGTAAAATACTCCATTCCGTTTTTATGAATGAAGTTAATTTAAAATTTGTCTATGGTGGGAAAGGGATAATTGAAAAAATCCACACATTTACCATATTTTTACCATAGTAACTGTCGCTCGACCATGTCATGTGTAGTCAGTGCACAGTAACCACAAAATATACCATGCTTCTCCCACTGTAACCGTAGTTTTACTGTGGTATTTGTTGTTAAAGCACAATAACCTCGATACTGTGAGTTTACCTGAGTAACCGTAGTTTTACTGTTGTATTTGTAGTTAAAGCACAATAACATCAATATTTACTATGAGTTTACCTCAGTAATCGTAGTTTTACTCTGGTATTTGTAGTTAAAGCACAATAACCTCGATACTGTGAGTTTACCTCAGTAACCGTAGTTTTACTGTTGTATTTGTAGTTAAAGCACAATAACCTCGATACTTAGTATGAGTTTACCTCAGTAACCGTAGTTTTCTCCTTTTTTCTCCCTCATGTGTTTATGATGTTAATTAATGTATGATGGTTTTATATTGTGGCAGTTAAAGTGGCTTGCAAGCTCTCTCTCTCTCTCTCTCTCTCTCTCTCTCTCTCTCTCTCTCTCTCTCTCTCTCAGCTTTTTCTTTCCTATTTTTCCAAACTAATCCATAATTCATTTACACATATTTAGCTCTCTCTCTTTCTGTGGTTCATCATGGCATATTTTTAAAACTCAGAATCAAATTTTGACCAGTTCTTTCAGAAAGCTGCTAGAATTAACAGGGAACTTGAACTCGAAGCTCCCAATGTTGATCTTGAAGAAGCTGCCAAGGAGGCTGAACAAGTCCTTCAAAGGTTCAACCCTTCACAGGTTTTGTTGAACACTTTTAGTAATAACTGATTTGCTTTAATGAACACATCCTTATATTATGTGTTGATCATATCTTTCCTTATAGTCCTTCTCAAATGTTTTGGTCACAGATCATTTTTAACACACTGTCTCAACATGTATATATTTCTCTTCATTTCAGCTGAAAGGAAGACCAGAGGAAGGCCTGTCATGGGATTTGAATTTGGCCATATTGTGCGTTTACGGAGAAGACCAAAAGCTGCAAAGGCAAAAACTTCCAATGGTACGTCTTGACTATTTGCACAGCCTTTGATGTTTCTTTAACTTTGGTTTACATACCCCACGGCCCCATCAGGAATAACCCTCAACAAAGTGTCATGTTGAAGTAGTAATAATTCATACAATTTACCAAATCAGCAAATTCATATGATATTGTACAAGCGTACTCATACAAAATTCTACGACTTTTACTCCTACTGCTGTCATTGGGGGGAGGTTAGGATGATTCTAAGGGCCCGACGACTTATTCCTTTACTCCCTCACCCACTTACATATTTTTTTGTGCTCTGTTGTAAGGTAGAAACTGAGAGCTTGCATGATGGCCTTTTCTCAAACTCTGAATCTGATGTATACAGATGAACTCAGGAGCCCGCTTAGAGTTGCCAGGGAACTTGAGCTTGAAGTTTACTATTATAACTGCTTAATTTATGTATAAAAAAATCAATAATAATTAAATATGGGGTCAATAGATATTTTCTTGTTTTACAGCTGAAGTCACAGCAAGCCAGTCAAACCAGTCCTGATGAATGAGGAATGAACATGGCCTTCTTGTGAGGTGGAAAATTGCACATTTCCATTGGTGTGTCTGTATTCAATGCAGTTATGTGTGGTACAGCATTGATGTTGATCTCTCAAAAGACAACAGTTATAGTTACTTCAAGTCAGCAGTTTTTCACACATACATCTTTTTATAGCTCCTAGAATGAGCAAATCAGCTGTGCCATCATCTTTGGAATTTAGGCAGGAAATGACTGAATATGGTGAGTACTGACACCTGCACCTATTCACCAACACTATTTCTCTGGAGTTATTGTTGAGTTATTGTTTTTTTTTTCTGTTTGTTTGAAGGAGGATGAAGCCAGTTGATGAAGATATTAATTCAATGGCCACCAAGTGCTGCACTGCTGCCTGAACCCATCAGTTATCTGTTATGAAGACTGCATTCACGAACAGCTCTACTGTGACATCGCAGATGGTACGGCCCATAAAAGAAACTTCACAACTGTACAACTGCAAGATAGTTGTGGAGGGATTATTTTGGCCCATACCTCCAACAACCTCCAACAAGAATCAATAGTAAGTCCAGTCCAACAATTATAAATAAAAATACTATATATTGTTTATTGATTTACCACACCATAAATACATGTTTTGTCCCTCCAGGACATCTACACCAGGTGGTGTGTGAGGAAAGCACGGAGGACCGTCAGAGACTCCAGCCACCCGAGCCATGGATTGCTCTCACCATCGGGCAGATGTTATCGCAGAACCTTCACTAGGAGTCTGCGAGACAAGTTCTTTCCACAGGCAATCAGACTGAACTGAACTAGTACCATTAACACCACACTAACTTCATATGCACTGCACTCTACTGCTTACACTGACTGGACTCTGACTCACTATTATTCTGCACCCTGATATTCTGTTTGCACTAATTCATACCGTACTGCACTGCAAAGGTATAGGTGTACTGTGATTATTGTGTTTACTATTGTTTTCATTTCATGTTCTCTGTATAGTATAATATTTACCATATGTTGTTCTCTACCTGTAATGAGTCCCTTATGTGTTGCATATATATTCGGTACTTGTCATCCATACTGTCATGCTGCAGTTTGCACAAAAGACTTTCACCACCTGTATACTTGCGTTCATGGTATTGTGACAATAAAGTGATTTGGTCACATGTCTTTTGTTCGTCAGTTGTACTGTAGGGTGCTGGATAACTGCAAATTGTTTATGGCATGGAAGAAGAAGATTATGATAGGGACACGGACAAGCAAGCAAGAGGAAGAAAACCAGGAGAGCTCTGATGATGAGCAGGAAACTGAATGTGATTCTATGATGCTCAAGATGGAAACATGGCTAGATTCGTCTGTAATTAATAATGAAATAAAAGTAGATAATTATAATGTTATTAGGAAGGATCGAAATAGACAAGGAGGAGGTGTTTGTATTTTTATTAGATCGGATATTAATTTTAATGTGTTAGACATTAATGTGGAGCAGGAGTTATTGTTCTTGGATTTATTGTTGCCTGCGACTAAGCCTATACTGTTTGGAGTTTGTTATCGTCCACCCAGTCAAAATAATTTTTATGAGGGACTTGAGTTTGTTCTGAACAACAATAACGATGATTTGGCAAAAGAATGTATTATTATGGGGGATTTTAATACAAATATATCTAATAGAACAGGGGATAATTTTAAAGCTTTGCAGTCATTATGTCAATTATTCCATTTAACTCAAATAATAAACAAATCTACCAGAGTTTGGGAAGGTGGGGAAAGTACTGTTGATCTTATTTTGGTATCTGATGAAAAATATATTTCCCAGAAGGGAGTAATTGAATATGGTGTCAGTGATCATAATATAATTTTTTGTACAAGAAAACGTAGTAAAATAAGATTTAGTAATCATAAAACAGTACGAATTAGATCATTAAAGAAATATAATATTGAAGTATTTAAAGACTATCTTAATAGAGTTAATTGGAATGATATTCAAAATATCTCAATAGTTGATGATGCTTGGAATTTTTTTAAAGTTTTATTCCTTAAAGTAGTGGACAAAATTGCCCCCCTCAGACAGGTGAGAGTTAAGCAAAGAGCTAGTCCTTGGATGGATCAGAAAATATTGGAAATATTAAAAAACAGGAATAGGGCTCTTTCGATTTATAGGAGAACTAAGAATCAAGAAGACTATCTAAAATTTAATGCACTTAGAAACTTAGGACAGAAAAATATAAAGGAGGCAAAACGTAATTTTATTAAAGAACAAATTCAAGAAAACAAAGAAGATCCTAAATCTCTGTGGAAGGTGTTGAATAAATTCCATTCAATTGGTAAATCAAAATTTTTTGTATCAAAGGTAGGTTTGGATATTGATGGCAAGACAGAATTTGATAAAAATAAAGTTGCTAATAAATTTAATTCATTCTTTTCATTAATTGCTAATAGTTTAGTTGATAAGCTTCCTCCGTCCAAAGGAAATTATGGGATTGATTTTGTTAAGAGATTTTATTTAAAACAAGGGGTGTTGCCAAATAGTTTTTCTTTTGCTAAAAGTAGTGTAAATCAAATTACTAAAATGCTCGAAGAGCTTCAAGTGTCTAAGTCAACTGGGCTGGACGATATTCCAGCTAGATTCTTAAGAGATGCTGCAGATATTATAGCTCCAACTATTACATTTATTGTTAATCTTTCCTTGGAAAATGGCATATTTCCATCTGATATGAAGTTAGCTAAAATCATTCCGTTATTCAAAAAAGGTAACAGATGCGATCCTGGAAACTATCGTCCAATCTCCATTCTTAGTGTGGCCTCAAAAATTTTAGAAAGAATTGTGTATAAACAGATGTATGAATATTTAAGTAAGAGTAGTTTAATTTATGATTTTCAGTCAGGTTTTAGGAAATCTTATTCGACTGATACTTCCTTACTTTATTTAACAGATTTTATAAGGAGGCAGATAGACGAAGGTAAAATGTGTGGTATGGTACTTTTAGACCTCCAGAAAGCATTTGACACAGTAAATCATTCAATACTTTTAGATAAGTTAAGTGTCATGGGTTTTTCAAGTAAAGTGATAGCCTGGTTGAATTCTTATTTAACTGGGAGAGTTCAGAGGGTAGAAATTGATGGGGTTCTTTCTGAGGAAGCTTTGGTTAAAAATGGAGTCCCTCAAGGAAGTGTTTTAGGCCCTCTTTTGTTTCTTTTATACATAAATGACATGCAAGCAGTTTGTGATTGTAATTTGTTTTTATATGCTGATGATTCTGCTTTATTAATTTCAGATAAGGATGTTGGTAGGATACAAGTGAATTTAGGTAAGGAGCTTTGTAAGGTAAGAGACTGGCTCTCTGAAAACAAACTCATGTTGCATTTAGGTAAAACGGAATCCATTTTATTTGGGTCTAAAAAAAATTTGAATAAGGTTTCTAAGTTGTCTGTTAAGGTGGGAGATTGTTTAATATCAAATAGAACTTCCGTTAATTATCTTGGATGTATCCTTGACAATGATTTAAGTGGTGTAAGTATGGCTATGAAAGTCCTGGGTAAGGTTAATGCTAGAACAAAATTTCTTGCCAGACATGTTAGTTTTCTTGATAAACAGATTATAAAATTACTTGCATCATGTTTAGTGTCATGTCATTTCGAATATGCATGTATTTCTTGGATGTCTGATTTGTCTCGTGGTTGGTTGGATAAGTTACAAAAATCTCAGAATAAACTGATAAGGTTAGTTTCAGGGTTTAGTCGTTTTACACATGTGGAGGTTTCCCATTTTAAGTGTCTTGATTGGTTACCTATAGAAAGTAGACTTGAACATATTAAATTAAAAATGGTATATAAGATTATCAATAATAGAGCTCCTTCATATTTTAATGCATTTTTTTTTAGGGTAAATGAGCAACATTGTTATAAAACTAGGCAAAGTCTTATGGATATTACATTATGTCGTTTTAAAACTATGTATGGTCGTAGGTCTTTTAGATATTCTGGGGCACTTTTGTGGAATAAATTACCCCTGGATATTAAAGGTACTTCGAATATGGTTAGTTTTAGTTTAAAAGCTAAAAGTTGGCTCTTAAGTAAGTTGTTTTGTTGATGAATTTGTATTACGTACATGGTTATTTATGACTGTAAATTTTTGTAAATGTGGAATTTTATTGTAATTTTTGTATTTATAATGCAGTGCCAGTGTACCTGTTACCGGGAGTGGAGTTTGTGCTTTACATCAAGGACCACAATGGAAACAAGTTTTATTTTAAACTTTATTGTGTTATCCTTGACGAATTGAGTGTATTCACTACTTTTTTTGTCAAATAAAAAGAAAGAAAGAAAGAAAGAAAGAAAGATATTTTACCATGCATGTATTTGGGTGACTTCATCTGATTAAAATAATATGGTTTGAAATAACTCATTTTTATTTCTCTTCAATATGATTTGTCTTCATATGCTACTTTAGCTGTCTTTATGCTGTATTCTCCAGTAAAGTATTGCACGTGGTGTTGGATAATAAAGTATGGTGACTCTTCTGTAATAGGGATGGTGTTTGGTAAATACACCATTTAATTTTGTAAACAATACACATAATTACTATGATTGTTTTAAGACATGAACATTTGGTCATATTAATGGCTCCGTTATGAAGGGAATGCTGAAAGATGCATTAGAAGAGACTGGATGGACTATTGCTACAGGCACAACTGTACTCAATTTACCAGGGAAAGATCAACATGAATCCTGAACTGTATTATAAGTAAGATGAGCATGCACATTAGCACCTGAAGAGGACAAGACGAGACATTTTTGACACAGAGATACAAATTTGGTCTTTTATATTATGACTCTTTGCACTGAATGAGTTGTATGGCTTTTGCACCATAAACCACACACTGTCTGTACCTTGTCTTACTGAATGACACATTGGCATTGTGTAACAGTACAATGAAGTGTCACAGTATGTATTGGTTGTTTAAATTGCTGTCTTTGTTTACTGTCAACACTTTATTCATATTCCTGATATAATGAAATAAATGGAGCCCATTCCAAATAGGCACTGATGTAGATTTTTTGGGGGTCTATTCTTATTCTAAGATAACTATGACTTGCAACTTACATACTGGCAAGTTGTTGAAAGACAATCAAAAAAATGTGACTCACCACAGTTTGTTGTGATATTGAGAATTAATATGTGTATGTTTTACTGCCCTTCCATCCCCAGGGACCCAGTAGAGTCCCCTGGAAGAGAAAAAAAAACAAAAAAAAAAACTGAACATTTCAAATGGCTGTAAAACAAAGTCTGATTATAGTTTCAAGGAGAAATTTGGCAGGACAACTACTTATGCTCTGTTAATTAAATAATGTTGGACAGAGTTTTCAAACATATATGGAAAGGTGGTATAAAGGTGTTTAAAAAAGTGGTCTTAGTAAAATACTAAATTTCAGCCTGCCTCTTAAATATGTCATAAATGTTTGCACAATTAACATGTTTAGATATACCTTTGTTCAAAAAAGGTTGTATTTTTCCCCATTATTAAACATTTTAATCTACATTGCCCATAAGCCTCTGCCGTTCAAACGCGAAAAACATGGCACTGGTATTTGTAGTTTAAGAAAGTTATGCTCAGGGTTAGGGTTACGATCTCGGTAAAGTGGTACTTTCTCACGACATAACAACCCTGCATTGTTAACTGAAGTTATTTCTGACGTAATAATAACAGCAGAACGAACTTTGAAATATTAAGCGTTTTTTTTTTTTTAATTTGGGTTAAAAGATAGTCCAATCACAGCGGCGTCTGCAAGTGCCAAGAGAACTTCAAAGCCAATGGCAACCCAGTTGAGCAGAGGCGTCACACTTACTTGTCCATATAGGGTCATTTATGAGAGGATCTTCTGGGTTCTTGTGGTGAATGGACACATAATCTGTTAAAAGATTTATTTGTCTCCACTCAATATAAAACTGCAACAACCGATTGCATCATGTGGTTAACCTGATGCAGCAATAAATTTGTTGATTAGTGGTTTATTTTTTTGCTTTTCAAACAAAGGTGTAATTGTTCCCATTGCATACATTGTTTACACTAATATTAATTAATGAACAATATTTAAACTCAAAATTGTGCATATACTGTGTGAAAAATAAATAATACATTTCAAAATGTTGCATTTGCTTACAAGAAACAAACACCTCTGATATTTATTCAAACACTACTATAAACTATTACCTTCTATTAAATTTTGCTTCTGTAACATTTACAGTGTACTGAGGTTACTGAGGTAAAGGTATACAATTAATCACTTTTATGTTTCCTGGAAATGGACCGTACAAACTTGCTATTTTTAACTCTGCCAGTTGAACTACATGAATATTAAAAAAAAAAAAAAAAAAAAAAAAACACACACACACACACACACACATTACGAATTTCCCAATGTTTATTGATATGTCAAACTTTTCCAAGACAAACATAGTGCCCAGAACAGCACTCTCTCTCTCTCTCCAGTTTGTGCCACTATGAAAAAAAGCAGTTATAGTGAAATATAACAACTTAAATCAATGACTGATTGATAAAGGAATTTGTGGGTATATGGAAACAAATATGTAACTAAGAAATATGCAATATAAAACCCCTTTAAAAAACATTGTCTAATATTAAAAAAAAAAAAAAAAAAAACTATTTGTTTACAGAAAATGTCATAAGATGCCAAATAATATTTTACAAACCGGGTGTTTTGAGGCTCTAGTTGAAAATATATCTTACCTTTAATGAACAAATAGGCAAAAATGATTAAGAACAATATTTTAATATTTTACAATTATTATTCTACTGTAATCATTGTTTGTTTCTACTGTGACTAAATGCAGGACCAATTAAAATGGTTAACAATTATAATTTTTTTAGACAATTATAATTTTCATCAAGAATATATATATATATATATATATATATATATATATATATATATATATATATATATATATATATATATTCTTGAGAGAGATGTGGAAGCTTTTGGAAGGGCATATATTGTGGAGAGCTAATGGAGAAGGCCTAAGTAATCTGTGAGAAATCCTGCAAGACAGGAAGAAAATAATTTATTACATGATGAACAATAAAAACATTGACAACAACAAATAGCAGACAACAACATACTGTAACTGCAGCATGTCTAACAGTAAACAGACCATTATCGTCTGTTGGTGTGGATGCTAAAATATTTACCATTATATTTCTTGTTCTTGGTGTGAACAGCTTTAAGTGATCTGATTTGGCCAAATTCATTGAAGATCTGATTTGTCACATGAGAAGTTAAACTAGCATTTCCAGACTCTTGTTCCTTAGACAGATGTGTTCAATAAAAATCAGGTGTGGTTGTGAACAGATATCATGTACTGTTAGAACGGGAAGAGATGGCGACAATTTGTAAAGGTTAATAAAGAATACAATGGACTTAATATAAACTTTATGATATAGACACTCTGACTACTTACAATGGGCACAATCTGCATGAGAGTTGAGGCAAAGGCCAATGACAGCAGTAGGACTAAAAGTCGTAGAATTTTGTATGAGTACGCTTGTACAATATCATATGAATTTGCTAATTTGGTAAATTGTATGAATCATTACTACTTCAACATGACACTTTGTTGAGGGTTATTCCTGATGGGGCCGTGGGGTATGTAAACCAAAGTTAAAGAAACATTAAATGCTGTGCAAATAGTCAAGGTGCTCAGACCAACAGACGTACCATTGGAAGTGTTTGCCTTTGCAGCTTTTGGTCTTCTCCGTAAACGCACAATATGGCCAAATTCAAATCCCATGACAGGCCTTCCTTTGGTCTTCCTTTCAGCTGAAATGAAGAGAAATATATACATGTTGAGACAGTGTGTTAAAAATGATATGTGACCAAAACATTTGAGAAGGACTATAAGGAAATATATGATCAACACATGATATAAGGATGTGTTCATTAAAGCAAATCAGTTATTACTAAAAGTGTTCAACAAAACCTGTGAAGGGTTGAACCTTTGAAGGACTTGTTCAGCCTCCTTGGCAGCTTCTTCAAGATCAGCATTGGGAGCTTCGAGTTCAAGTTCCCTGTTAATTCTAGCAGCTTTCTGAAAGAACTGGTCAAAATGTGATTCTGAGTTTTAAAAATATGCCATGATGAACCACAGAAAGAGAGAGAGCAAAATATGTGCAAATGAATTATGAATTACAGTTTGGAAAAATAGGAAAGGAAAAGCTGAGAGAGAGAGAGAGAGAGAGAGAGAGAGAGAGAGAGAGAGAGAGAGAGAACCTTTACAAGAGATGGCTTCTTAAATAGCTGCTAGAGTGATCTGACGTAACTGCAAGACAGAAAAAAATATTGAATTACAATAACTTCACAAAAACATATTAAAGGCGTGGAAAGCATTGTTGTTACTGTGCTTTACAAATGGTATACAGTAAAAACAGTTACTGTGGTAAAAACAGGGTGAGTATTTACTGTGCTTTGACTACAAATATCACAGTAAAACCGGTTACTGAGGTAAACTCAGTAAATATTGAGGTTAATGTGCTTTAACTACAAATACTACAGTAAAACTGCGGTTACTGAGGTAAACTCATAGTAAATATTGAGGTTATTGTGCTTTAACTACAAATACCACAGTAAAACTACGGTTACTGAGGTAAACTCAAAGTAAATATTGAGGTTAGTGTGCTTTAACTACAAATACCACAGTAAAACTACGGTTACTGAGGTAAACTCATGGTAAGTATCGAGGTTATTGTGCTTTATACAAATACCACAGTAAAACTACGGTTACTGAGGTAAACTCATACTAAGTATTGAGGTTATTGTGCTTTAACTACAAATACCACAGTAAAACTATGGTTACTGAGGTAAACTCATAGTAAGTATTGAGGTTATTGTGCTTTATACAAATACCACAGTAAAACTACGATTACTGAGGTAAACTCAGAGTAAATATCGAGGTTATTGTGTTTTAACTACAGTAAAACTGCGGTTACTGAGGTAAACTCATAGTAAATATTGAGGTTATTGTGCTTTAACTACAAATACCACAGTAAAACTACGGTTACTGAGGTAAACTCATAGTAAATATCGAGGTTATTGTGCTTTAACTACAAATACTACAGTAAAACTACAGTTACTGAGGTAAACTCATAGTAAATATCGATGTTATTGTGCTTTAACTACAAATACCACAGTAAAACTACGGTTACTGAGGTAAACTCATAGTAAGTATCGAGGTTATTGTGCTTTATACAAATACCACAGTAAAACTACGGTTACTGAGGTAAACTCATACTAAGTATTGAGGTTATTGTGCTTTAACTACAAATACCAGAGTAAAACTATGGTTACTGAGGTAAACTCATAGTAAGTATCGAGGCTGTGCTTTAACTACAAATACCACAGTAAAACTATGGTTACTGAGGTAAACTCATAGTAAGTATTGAGGTTATTGTGCTTTATACAAATACCACAGTAAAACTACGATTACTGAGGTAAACTCAGAGTAAATATCGAGGTTATTGTGTTTTAGCTACAGTAAAACTGCAGTTACTGAGGTAAACTCATAGTAAGTATTGAGGTTATTGTGCTTTATACAAATACCACAGTAAAACTACGATTACTGAGGTAAACTCATAGTAAATATTGAGGTTATTGTGCTTGAACTACAAATACCACAGTAAAACTACGGTTACTGAGGTAAACTCATGGTAAGTATCGAGGTTATTGTGCTTTATACAAATACCACAGTAAAACTACGGTTACTGAGGTAAACTCATGGTAAATATCGAGGTTATTGTGCTTTAACTACAAATACCACAGTAAAACTACGGTTACTGAGGTAAACTCATAGTAAATATCGAGGTTATTGTGCTTTAACTACAAATACCACAGTAAAACTACTGTTACTGAGGTAAACTCATAGTAAATATCGAGGTTATTGTGCTTTAACTACAAATACCACAGTAAAACTACGGTTACAGTGGGAGAAGCATGGTATATTTTGTGGTTACTGTGCACTGACTACACATGACATGGTCGAGCGACAGTTACTGAGCAGAAGGTACACCTTCCAACAGGACAATGGACCTAAACGCACAGCAAGAGTGGTTTATAGACAACTCTGTGAATGTCCTTGAGTGGCCCAGCCACAGCCTGAGCTTGAACCCAATCAAATATTTCTGGAGAAACCTGAAAATGTGCATCTTCCCCCGTCCAACCTGACAGAGCTTGAGAAGTGAAGAGGTGAGGAGAAAAATGACAGATAATTGCCAAATGCTGATGAGCAAAGCTTGTCGCATCAAACAAAAAAGGCTTGAGGCTGTAAGGGTGCTTCAGTTATATATTTAATTAAGGGTATGGATACTTAGCAATGTACTAATTTCAGTTTTTTTTTTTTTTTTTAATACATTTACGAAGTTGTGACAATTCTGTTTTTGCTTTGTCAATATGGTGTATGAAGTGTAGATTGATGTGGGGAAAAAAGTAATTTAAAGAAGTTTAACATAAGGCAGCATCATGAAAAAAAAATGAAGGGGTATGAATATTTTCACAAGGCACTGTAAATGTTAATTTTAATATTAATATAGAAGTTTTATTTTATTTATTTATTTATTTATTTTTTTTTTTTGAGCAACTGGGATGGTGCCCCCCTGGGAGTTGGTGCCCTATGCAAACTGCGAACAGGGAGCGGCGGTACTGTGTGTTGTTGATTTAAATAGTAAATCGTAGTAAATTAACATTCTTTGAACAGTCTTAAATTATTATATGGACTACATACCACAAGAATGTTATGTTCATTGATCGATGAATCAGACAAACATTGTAGTCCTTATGTAGTAACTAAAGCAAACAACAGTTTCAGGATTCATGTTTGTGGAATGACTGTGTAATTTGTAAAATGTAAAATTTGTAAAATGTGTATAAAGAACAGGAAAGTCTCTTCAGGTAATGTTAATCATATACCTTATTTTACTCATAAACCAGAAAACCAATATTCTACCTATTAGCAATTCATGAGGGAACACACTGCAAATTAGCCTTCTGGTTGGCCAGCAAATTGAATAATAAATCTACATAACTCTTCAACTGGTTTTTCAATTAAAAAAAAAAAAAATGAAATGAAATGCCAGTATTTTCCAATAAATGCCATAACCTTCAGTACCAGTGACTCATTTTACAGCACTGATAAAGAGCACGTGTTACTTTTTTTTTTTTCACTTTTTTTTTTTCTTCTTTTCCCAAATTAAACTTTGACAAATTTACAGGGAAATATCACCCAGTTGGACTGGGAGTTTAGAGAAAAGGCAATGACATGTTCACCTCTATATACTGTAGCAGCCACAGTGAAAACTGAAAAATCACTCCATATTAGCATCCTTTAACAAAAGTAATATAGACTCTAAAGTCTGATTCTTGCACATGGGATGAAATGGCTTATGCTGTAACATCATATTTATGATTTGATTTACTTTAGAACAAATCAAATGTGAAATCAGTCTTTTAACTGCCATTTCTATGAATGTGTCTAGACAGTTTACAATACATTCTGTCAAAAAAAAAAAAAAGAAAAAAAGGTTTTGATGACATCTCTATTATACAGTAAGTAACAGCAGAGGGAATTGTTGTCTTATAAAGTGACCTTGAGACTAAGAAATGTTCAGCTCTGTATATTGAATTGATTCATTACTTTACATATTAGTCAGAGTCTCTTCATGTCTAAGGGGGACGTTCTTTGCCAGAATAAGCTGCAAAATGGACTGAAGTTTATGCCTGTTATAGCGGAGACAAACCATTCGTGCATATAGTTATGTCCATATATATTTTCATAATTTCGGCTCTTTATGCTACCAGAATAGAACTGAAATGAAACAATCAAGATGAAATTGAAGTGCAGACTTTAAGCTTTAATTCAAGGGGTTGAACAAAAATATAACATAAAATGTTCAGGAATTACAACCATTTTTATACACAGTCCCCCTATTTTCAGGGGCTCAAATGTAATAGGACAAATATCCATAAATAAAATGTTAATTTTTTAATA
Organism: Spinibarbus caldwelli; assembly: GCA_039654775.1. Taxonomy (NCBI): domain Eukaryota; kingdom Metazoa; phylum Chordata; class Actinopteri; order Cypriniformes; family Cyprinidae; genus Spinibarbus; species Spinibarbus caldwelli. The sequence goes on from CM077238.1 coordinate 24,784,612, forward strand.
AATTAAAAAAATAATTTTTTATTTTATTATTTTTTTTTTCGGCAAAGTCCAATCTGGCCTTGTTTGCACCTTGTGGTGAACCCACTGAATTTTCTCTGATGAAGTCTTGTCTTGATTGTAGACTTTTTGACAGTGACGCCTACCTCCTGGAGAGTGTTCTTCACTTGGCTGGATGTCGTGAAAGGGTTTTTCTTTACCATGGAGAGGATCCTCCAATCATTCACCACTGTTGTCCTCCCTGGACGTCCAAGCCTTTTTATGTTGCTGAGCTTGCTAGTGCACTCTTTTTTTTTTTTTTTTCTCATAATGTACCAAACTGTTGATTTGGCCACTCCTAATGTTCCTGCTATCTCTCTGATGGATTTGTTTTGATTTTGAAGCCCAACAAGTGTCTGTTTCACCTGCATGGAGAGCTCCTTTGACCACATAATGTGGTTCAGAGCAAGAGCTTCAAAATACAAACGACACACTTAGAATCAACTCCAGAAATTGTACCTGCTAAACTGATGTAGAAATAATGAAGGGATAACCCACGCCTGTCCATGAAACAGCTTTTGAGTCAATTGCCAATTACTTATGGTCCGTTGAAAAAGGGGGAGGTACATATTAAAGAGCTGTAATTCCTTAACCTTTCCTCCAATTTTGATGTGAATACCTTCAAATTAAAGATCAGAGTGTGCACTTTAAGCCCATATTCATTATATACAGAGCTTGACATTAACTTTTTTGCTCACCGCCCACTGTGGCTAGTGGTTTTCCAAATTTACTAGCCACTCAGCATTTTCACTGGCCACAATTTTGTTGTTGGGAAATTACGTTTTATACGTATATACTGCATACAAAAATGTATTTAAATTGATTTCCAGGTCATTTTTGACCTATTTAAAGGGAATTTTTCCCTAACTGTATTAAATGCATGCATCAACTTTCATATCAAATTCTTACAATTTATTAATAATTTAACTTAATATAATAAGGTAATATAGGGCTGTTACCAATTATATGAAATCACTATCTACAAAACCGATCTTTCCACTGCAAAAGAAACAGAAGTGACTGGAGCGGCATTCAGATGCATTTACACAGACAGTTCAGTGTAGCTGAAATATAGCACGAATGCATTTACACTGCATGCAAAATTATAACAGCATAAATAATGTTGTGAGCTCTGTGTTAAAAAAAAAAAAAAAAAAAAAAAAAAAAATATATATATATATATATATATATATATATATATATATATATAATTTTAATATACAAATATGAAATGTTGGAAAAACTGCAGATAGGCTACTATAAAAGTAAACTGCCAGTAGGTGACAGCAATCTTAATTAATGAGTCATTGAAGCATGCGTTCAAACGATTCATTCAGACAGATGATTCATTCAAGAATGAAGCAAGTGCCTATCCTTATGAATGGACCACTGAATCATTGACTCAAATGATTAAAAATTCAAAAACGTCATTCATCATTCATTAACAAAACACCGCTGTGTGTTGATCAGACCTGCGCGACTGTTCTACTGTGATCTTTGTTTGGAACCATTTTCATTAACCAAATGGAGCAAAAACAGTCAACATTGACAATATATTCTTTCAATAAATTCAAATTCAAACATCGAACTAAAATGTATATTAACTACTCATTTGCAATCGTCGTTTTCAGGGAACTTCCCTCTCTTGGTCGTGTCATGTTGCTTAGGCTGTATGTTATTAATATAAAAACTAAGTTACATTTGTATGTTTCTTCTGTGTGCAGTTGCGTTCATTTGTTTTGATTTTTCCACGAGATTCTCTCACATAGGCAGGCTGCGTGAGCTTCAACTGGCGCGACCTTGTTGTTACTGATTATCCATTATCAATCGCCGTTTACACCGAATGTAATAAAATGTAGAAATTGTAAATATATAAGTAATATATATATAAGAGAAACAAGTCAATTTAGCTCAAAGGGAATCATTTATGATTTTATAGGGAATTTGAACAGAATCACTGTTTCACGGCTGATCACTGCAGCGAGTCACTGAACGAGCCGTATAACATCAACTCTGCACTGGATATTAAAATCCAAAATATAGTGAACACACTATTAATAAGCACAGTAACAAGATCGGCAGTTTAAGACATTAACTTGTAAGCACAAAACACAAGATACTTCTCTTTTCAATATAAATAAGACTTTATTTATATAAACCTAAGACATGTAAACTAATCTAATCTAACACATGAACACACGCATTCACACATTCACACGTTGCAGAAAGAAAGTGAGGAAAGGATGAGTTTACAGAATGAAAATGTGAAATCCCAAGTTTACAGCAATATGTGCAATTGCCTATAGACCTGAACCATCAATCACGTACTTAACCCTCACATTGAGTTTCTCAATGAGGCTAAAATTTATATTTAACTGCACCGACTCAGTAAAAGTCTGGAGGTTGTACTTGCTTGTGTTGCCTTAAGGGATTCCCTTGTGTCCTTGTGGTCTTTGGAGAAAGGGGTTTCCCGAGGTTGCTGATTGGCTGAGTTCAGTGGTCTTTTGTAGTAAAGTCTTGGGCGTTGGCTCTTGAGTTGGTCTGGTTGAAGTTTGAGCGGGTGCAGTCGGAGCTGGACTTTGCGGCAAACTTAACTTAACAAAACTCTCACGGAAAGACAAGAAATTAAAGTAAAAGAATAAAAGAATGCAACGAGACTAGGTGGGTTTTCTTCTCATTGTGTTGGCAGCTGGCATGTAGGCCAGAGCACGCTCAAAGAGCAGCATCTAAACGCTGTAGCAAAAGAGAAGAGATCTGAGAAGCAGAGGAAGAGAAGAAGAGTTAATTTTATGGTGTCTTGAGTATTTAAACTCGGCTTCTAGACCGTCCTATCTGGACGTCTTGACCAATTAGAAATGATCTTGGCTCGTGGTGTTGTATGTTTCTCCTCCCCATTCATAAATCTAACATGTTATCTTATCAGTCATATGGTCCAAATTTTCCCGCTCTTACAGAGTACAATTTTGGACATGATTTCTCTAACAAGACTATGGTACATTTGACAAAGAAGTGATTGGAAGAAACATTTAAAGCATGATTTTTCAAACTCATACATACCAAAGATGAATATTAACTCTTAAACTATTCCCTAGTTATTAAAAGACATACATCATATGTGATTAAAACATGATGGTTAATCGTGTGGGTTACATACATGATATGGGGTTATGCATAAACATGATAAGTCTCATAAGTCCTTTTAAGATGATTTTGGTGCATCTATATGTGAAAGGCAGTTTCTGTACCATTCTGTGAACATAAGGACATGTTCTGTGAAGACTAGAGAGGTTAAAAGGTCTCTTAAGGAATTTCAGTCTCCGTCTTTGTCTTCTATGTGGAGAGCTGGGGTGACCCACCCAATGAAGTCTCTAGCTCGTGATTTCGATCACAGATTTTCAAGTGACAGCCATATCTTTGACCATCATTCCTGATTACTTGCCCCAAATTTGATCGTCTCCTTCCTGAATTGGAATTATCAATAAGTGTTCTTTTGTTTGAATGTTGCAAGCTGTTCTGTGAAAGAGGCTTGTTGGTTTGCTTTCTTCAGAGGGCTGGAGCTAGGAATCTGATTTATGACGAACATCCTGTTGCAGCCTTGGGATCCTCTCTGGAATTTCTGCTCCTCATGTTTCAATGTTCGGATCGAATCTTAACTTTGTCTGACTCGTTCTGATCCTACAAAAATCAGAACCATTCTTGCTGAAATTTCGGTGCAATTAAATGTTTTAATCAGATTAGTTGTCCAGTCGGTCAAGTAAAATTCTCTTCTTTCACTTGCCCCTTCAAAAAATCTACTTGTCCCGAACAAGCATTAAAGGGGTCATATGATGCGATTACAAGTTTTCCTTTCTCTTAGGAGTGTTACAAGCTGTTTGTGCATAGATAAGATCCCTGAAGTTGCAAAGACTAAAGTCTCAAAATCAAAGAGATATTCTTTATAAAAGTTAAGACTCGACCACGCCCACCTAAAACAGCTCATTTAAACACGCCCCCACATGTCTACGTCACGATGTAGGGAGATTAGCAAAACACCGCCCAAATGTATACGCAAAGAAAGAGGGCGTGATTTTTATTGTCGCTGTAGTATTGTTGCTGCCGCCGGCACCATGTCCTGGAGACGCTGTGTTTTGTTGTGAAAGCGAAACTACTTTGTTTGGGCTTCCAAGAGAGGACACAACTAGAAATCAGTGGTTAAGTTGTATTTACAACACGGTTCCAGAACAGTTCAACCCAAATATTAGAGTGTGTGCAGCGCATTTTACAGAGGACTATTTCCTGAACCTTGGAGTAGCCTGCAAGCTGTGCTCAAAGACTGTTTCTATAAAGTGGGGCAATTCCAACTTTGCAAGGACAGTCTGGCACTTCTGATTCACAGCCTGTAAGTACATTTGCCACTGATGATTCAAACGCACGTTTTGAGCTGTGTAGAGTAGTGCTTGTTGTTTGTCGTTTCTCCGATCACAAATGTGTAATGTTTACGCGGTGCGATGCAACGCGACGCATAAAAAGACAGTATAAGTCATTATAATCAGTAATTATGTCTCCATTGGATGCAACAAATGCCTCGTTTATAATGGATTTTATTGTTTTTGTGTCGTCGCCCCGGGACACGGTATCACAATACGGTAAAGGGCGTAACATTTCCATCTCATGCTTGAGGTATTCAGCCAATCACAATGCACTGGATAGCTGGCCAATCAGAGCATGCCTCGCTTCTCAGAACGATGAGCTTTGTAAAAATCAGCGCGTTTCAGAAAGGCGGGGCATACAGGAGCAACGATAATGTACAGTATGTGGAAAATAATGTGTTTTTTGAACCTTAAACCACATAAACACATTACATTACACCAAATACACAAAATAATGTTCTTTTTAGCAACGTCATATGACCCCTTTAATGTTGAGCTCTGTGACTGTATATAAAATTCAACCCGCCAGAGTGGCTAGTGGGAGTTGACTGTGTTACCCGCCACAGCTGAAATCCACCTGCATTTGGCGGGTTGGCGGGTGTTAATGTCAAGCTCTGATTATATAACTTGGATATGGTTTAGTCAGCAGCTAAAATAATAAAAATTGTCCCTGTGTCCAAATATTTGAACCTAACTGTATATAAAGTTAAAAATTGTAACAATAAACTGCAAAAAAATAAATAAATAAACAAATAAAAAATTGACAACAGACTAAGAAACCTATTTAAAATGGTGTTTTATAGATAAGTTTAAAATAAAATACTTCTGTATGATGTTATGTTTTGATGATGGAGAGATTGTCAGTGATGGAGAGATTGTCAGCGTAGATCCTCAACACCACAGAGAGTACCAAGCAGTAACTAAAAATGGCAAGACAGCAAAGTTGTGCCAAAAACTGCAAAATGAAAAGAGAAATCGAAGCGGCCAGAAGAGAACTGAAAAATCGTGACAATGCATAGAAAGATTGAGGGGGTCAAATGTCTAGGAAGCAAATTGCAAAATATCAAACTAAAGGGAACAGAAATAATAGGTCAATGTGAATAGTTATTGTATTGAATGCATTCATTTTCATTTGATTATTTATCTGCTTTCTCTGTAGGGTGGTTAACATAAAAATACAGTCAAATAATAATAATAATAATAATAATAATAATAATAATAATAATTTAAATTGCTTTGAAATACTACAAATAATTTGTTTTAGTGACAGAAGCTCTACAGTGCAACAGAAAGACAGCAACAGGACAGGACACAGATAATAAAAGAATAATATACAAATATACAAATAGGCAATGTACAAATAGCAAAAACACAATATATAATATAAACAATTATGGTGTACAGGTCTGATATGTGCAAATTTGAAATTAAAAAATAAGTATGTGTGGTGAATAAATAATTTATAATAGTGTTGTGTCTTCCATGTTTCATGTCAAGTGTTCATGAGATGGATTGCCTGAGGGAAGAAACTGCTCCTGTTTCTGGCCGTTCTGGTGCTCAGAGCTCTGTAGCGTCGACCAGACGGCAACAGTTCAAAGAGGGAGCGTGCTGGATGTGAGGGGTCCAGAGTGATTTTTCCAGCCCTTTTGCTCACTCTGGATAAGTACAGTTCTTGGAGAGTGGGGAGGGTTGTACCAATGATTCGCTCAGCAGTCCGGACTACCCTCCGTAGCCTTCTGAGTTCAGATTTGGTAGCTGAGCTGAACCAGACAGTTATTGAAGTGCAGAGGACGGATTCAATGATGGCGGAGTAGAACTGATTCAGCAGCTCCTGTGGCAGTTTGAACTTCCTCAGCTGGCGAAGGAATTACAACCTCTGCTGGGCCTTTTTGACAATGGACTCAATGTGATTGTCCCAGTTCAGGTCCTGAGAGATGATGGTGATGTCTCCACTGCAGTCACAGTGCTGTTCATGATGGTGAGTGGGGGGAGAGCAGGGGGGTTTCTCCTGAAGTCCACGATCATCTCCACAGTTTTGAGCGTGTTGAGCTCCAGGTTGTTAAGACTGCACCAGACAGCCAGCTCCTTAACCTCCTGTCTGTAAGCAGACTCGTCACCGTCCTGGATGAGGCCGATCAGTGTGGTGTCATCTGCAAACTTCAGGAGCTTGACAGAGGGGTCTTTAGATGTGCAGTTGTTGGTGTAGAAGGAGAAGAGCAGTGGGGAGAGAACACAGCCCTGAGGAGCTCCAGTGCTGATGGTGCGGGAAATATGCCGTGTTTAACTAAAATCTTTCTTTCTTTCTTTTTTTATTTTTATTTATTATTATTATGATTATAACATTTATTTAAATATCTTATAACAGTCGGAGCCGATACCCTTGTACCCAGTGCTTTGAGATGTAGTGTGGTTGTGCTTGGGGACCTTTCGTGATCCGATAAATAAATATTTAAGAGGTTAAATATCTTCTAATTAAAACAGTAAGGGTTTCTATGCAGTTTAGAAATATGGAAATTGATTTAAGTAATTTCCAGGAAATTACTGCAACACTGCTATTTTATACACTCATTTACTTCACACTTGTTACTGCTTTGTAATTTTAGAGGTTTATGTAAAACAACATGCTTTGCTTTGACTCACCGGTTCCTGCGCAGTTTGGAAAAGTATTTCACTTAGCCTAAGTAATTTGCAGGTCTGGAAAAGTATGAAAAAAAGAGAACAAAGTATGGACAAGTATTTGTGTTTCTACTATTTGCCCTATTTAGTGTTCTAAAATATAAAATTAATAATTAAAAAAAAAAGTATACATGCAGAGCGATTTCATGACAAACGTTTAGTGATCATTTGAACGCGACTGAATTAGATTAATTCAAGGCGCACTTACATTTTCATTATGCAGAACTCTTTAAACGAGTCTTTTTATTTTTTGTATATATATATATATATATATATATATATATATATATATATATATATATATATATTAGTGCTGTCAATCGATTAAAAAAATTAATCGCGTTAATCACAGTCATGGACTGTGATTAATCATGATTAATCACAAATTTAAAATACTAGGATTTACATGTAAATGTGTTGAAATGAAATGCATGACAAACTAGTTTAAGGAAACAGAACCTTTCACACCTCCGCCAGGTATGAGACATAATCCTTATTATTCTTTTATCATTATTCATTTGTTTTTATTCAGCCATTATCAGTCTTTATACTGGCAATACAACATTTAACGTTACCAAGCCACATCGCTTCAATTCCATACATTTACCCAACTATTATCAAAAGTATTTCTAAATAAATACTACAACATTTTCTTGCGACCTTACGTGAAGTATTATGACAAAATGCATTAAGAAGAATTGGACCTGTTCTGCAGGTGCATTAGAGCTAACATTAGCATCATGCTACATAAGACAGTTTATGAGATTAATAGTACACTTTTACTCAGAACTCACTTCAGACCACCATCGAGTGTTTGTAATAACTTTCTTTTACGATCACATGTGGAGTTTGGTCGTTTATTGTTGTTAAAATATGCTATTTATAGCCTTTTATATCGCTGCACAAATTAGCATTTCAGATGTACACATTCATCTCAAGAAAATCACATACAAATCATATCCTATCGTAATCGTGTGTTTATTATCTTGTATAATATATAGTGGCTGTTGTCATGTTTATTTCTGCTGTGTAAAAGCCTTAACATGTATGTTCTGGTTGAAATTCACGTTGTTTGTGATGTTTACAATCGCCTCCAGTTCTTAAGTTGCCAGGGATACATTCCAAGTATAATACACATTAGTAAAAGGATCTATTTTCATTTCATTTTATTTGGCTATATACACTTTGGGCGGCCGCGGTACATTATAAAAGTAACGTTAGCCCAAAAACCCGCGGCTCTGTAATTTTTCCCGCGACTGTATTTTCAAAATAGCACACGGCCAATTGTGCCGCTGCCCTGGCAACACTGGTTCGCTGTACCCTCATCACACAATTATAGATAACCTTCCGCGCTGCGATGACGGGAAGTTGGGGTCGAACATTATCACATGATTAATTTGCGTTAAAAAAATATTAACGCGTTAAAAATTTTTGATTAATCGCATGCGTTAACGCGTTAACGTTGACACCCCTAATATATATATATATATATTTGTAACTTCACTAAACAAATGTGCGTGTGCAGTACCGCCGCTCCCTATACGCAGCGTACGCAGTCTGCGTAGGGGACCAACTCTCAGGGGGGCACCATCCCATTTGCTCAAAAAAAAAAAAAAAAAAAAAAAAATATATATATATATATATATATATATATATATATATATATATATATATATATATATATATATAGTTAAATCAATAAATAAATAAATGATTTATATATTATTATTAACATATACTTACGCATAAATAAAAATCTAAACATGAACATATATTATGTATATTATTTTTATATAAAAAAAAAAAAAAATTTATGATGAACGCTGTAGGCAGTATAAGCGCACGTGACGCGCCATTCTGCGCCTGCGCCCGCGCTCGATCACGCTCACCTCATGTTTGCGGCTGAATAGAAATGATCATCATAATTAATGGACAACTAGGCTATATCAGGGAAAAGACATCAGCGCAGTCCGGAGCAGAGAAAAGAAAAAGCCCGAGATGAAGCCTGTGCATCAGGTAAATACATAATCCTGTGAAACTTTTTTCTTAACTGTTGACGTTAGTAACGTCTGTAATAATTTCACCACCACCAACAACGCGTCTGACTTAATATTCTAGTTTCCATGACTTTTATGTATTATATAAAAACAACCAGGCAATTGGTTAATTAATAATCATATGGTTTCATTGAATAACACTGTTAAAATACATAATGTAACACAAAATAAACAATTTACATTATTACAAACGCCTGCAAAGGGCACCAAAGGCCTGATAATTGCTGTTGTTACTCTTACTGGACGATCATATTCTTGTTTAATATTGACCAAACATTTAATTCAAATAGGCCTATCCACTTAATATTTAATGTTTGGCAACCTTTGCTATAGAAATGCTACAGCCTCTTTAATTTATTCAACAAAAACATGTGGACATCACAACTCTTACCAAAATTAACCATGTCATCGTAGTAAAACAGCTTAATTTTATTTTGTGTGATTTCTGAATGCTTGACACCATAAAATCAATCAGACAACTGTATTAATAAAATCATAGCCATAGTTAACTGTCTAGACTCTAGAGCTACAAATGTAGGCTAATTAATAAATAATACAATTTATTTACTTTATATTTTATTTAAGGTCTATTTTGACCCCTTATAGTAGGGTTTTTTATTTTATTTTATTTTAATTTTTATTATTATTATTATTTATTTTTTTTATTATTATTATTATTATTTTATTTATTTATTTTATTTATTTATTTATTTATTTATTTATTTATTTATTTTTGAGGGAGGGGGGACAACAATACTATTCTACTTAGGGCACCCATTTGTCCAGCAGCGGCCCTGTACGTGTGCCACGCAAACCAGTAAATGATATAGAAGCAAACATGTAGGCCTAGTAAAAAAAAAATATATATATATATATATATATATATATATATATATATATATATATATATATATATATATATATATCTGTATCTAAGTTGATTATTAGCCTACCCTTGACAGAGAGCTGGTTTGGTTTTTGAGAGACGGAAACGCGCAGAGACGAACGAGGCTGTATGATTGGGGATTGCGCTGTGCTTATTCCATTCATTCGTGTATCCTATCGTACAAGATTTAAATAATTGCCTTTTAAATATACATAAATAGTAGAATGTGTATGATGTTAATATTTTAGTTAATATTACTCTTGCCAAGCTCTGATTTCTGAGAGATGCACGGAGAGGCAACAGCAACGCGATTGTTTGATTTGCGCTCTTATCATTTATAAAGTTTACATTCATTCACTTCACACACTCATTATTGCGTGACTTTAGAGGTTTGTGTAAACTATTGCGCTGATCCCCTGTTATCCAGCAAACACGAAATTCCAGCTTCAGCTGAATAGTCGGGCAGAATTATTCGTTATCCGTTATTTGTTTTAATTTGAAGCCATTATCCGTGCCTTTCCGAATAAGGTATTCGGCTTCGGGCACATCCCTACATTAAACATTGCATTACTCCAAGGTTTACCAAACTGGGGTTGATGTAAGAACTGCAGTGGGTTTGATTGAGTTGATAAAAATATAATAATTATAATTCACTCATAAAAATTTTAAATACATATCAGTCATTTAAAAAAAATATATACAAAACCCTTGAACACTAAAAATGCAAATATTTAACTTGTTTACCTGCAAAAAGGCGTAAAAAGGTTAAATGTAGGGGTGTAACGATTCACTCGTTTTCTCGATGCATCGACTACAAACCCTGACATGGATTTTTGAATCGTGAATCGTCGATTTCGGACAGTAATCGATTTAAAACGCTAAGAATCGAATGAATCGCGATTATAGCGATTCAATGCTTTCAAAATATACACACATTAAATTACTACAAGCACGAATTAATGGAGACTTTGAACAGCGTTCGTGCCTCACATCTCTCCTTCACGCGCTCCACTATATTTACTGCCTGTCACAGGATTGTGCTCGTGCCCCTTTCGTCTCACGGACACATTTTTTGAGCAGCTGATGTGTGATCTCTCCTTAGTACTCGTGGCCAGTACTGCTAAAGTGAAGTAGTGTAGTTTTCTGTAGTTTTTCAATGGCTCTCGGTCATAACGTCGACATTACCTGAGCAGTCGAAGGCTGCGCATTTATTGCATGGACGGAGCAAAAATGTAAGTGTCTAAAGCATACACAGTTCTATTGAATGATTAATGTATTTCCACAATGTCGTTGAAACGAATGTATGAAGAAAACTGTTAAAATAACCACAGCATTAACAACAACCTTGAAATAAGAGCGGGAGGTTTATCTGTTAATCAGATGCACAAGTAGCATTAGTTGCTATAGGAAACAGACATCAGGCGCTTTTTCTTTCAGAATCATCATTCACCGATGGAGAGGAAAAGTTAAATACCATAGCATTTTATTTTATGAAAATGAGATAAAGAAAATTTTGCACTGAAATACAAGTGATCTTGGCTTGTAGAACTTAAGACGTGCCAGGAAATGCCTAATATGGACGAAGGCAGCTGCAGCTAAGCTGAATGAAATGAACTGGTGAAACATTAAGACAATAAACACAATAAATAAATAAAATAATAAAATAATTGTTTGTAGTATATAAAACAATCATGAAATTGCCATTAGGAAAAAAAATATATATAGATTACAAATGATTTATTATTGTCCAGCAGTGTATTTGATTTATTTATAGCAAATTCAAAGTAAGAGATAAGAAAATAATTTCTTGTAAAAATAAATAAATAAATAAAAAATAATACATACATAAAATTATTGTATTTGACATTTCTGTCACTTCTGAAATGATGGCTACAAACCTGGTGTGACAAAATGTTAGCCTATACATAATACTTTTAAAGCTCTTTTGGCCTACATAAATTTCTGCATATACCATGTCACACCATAGCATCATTAAGCTAGCATCTAACAATGGACAAAAGTTTTTTTTTTTTTTTTTTCACTAATCTATGGTTCCCTCTCAGTCGGTCACTCTCGACGTCACGTCGGTAATGACCGACTATGGGATCTCGCTTCGAGAGACCAATCTATTTCGAGTGTATCAAAACGAGCCAATGAATATTGGCATGCGCTGATTGCATTCAGCTGCCGCTGATCACAGCGTGAGTATAAAAGGGCAGCTGGTGCATCGCATATTCAGCTTTTCGCTTCGGAGCCGAGCGAACACATCGTTTTGCTCCTGACTACTCTACTGAGAGAAGAAGACTGAAAGAATTCAGCGCGCTCTTTGGAGCTCTTGGTGTTGGTGGTACGGCGCTTCAGCGGTGGTGGTTTTCCCGTGTCGAGTGGGTTGCACACAGCAGGGTGCACTACTCCCTGTTTGTGTTGCAGGCAGCCATCTCCCCTGTGCGCTTCAGCACGCTAAAAGAGTTTTTTTCCTAAAAGAGCATTCACGGGTGCGTCTTTTTAAAGACGACGTTCCGTCTGGAAAACTCGACGTTACGTCTTTATAAAGACGAATTGGGTCTTGCTATAGACAACGTACCACCCGTGCGTTTCTGGATGCGGTCGTTACCTGGCGCTGGGTGATGGTCACGATCACTGCCTCACGTGTCTGGGCATAAAAGGACACTGAGGTGGCGTTCGTGGATGAGTTATCTTCTCCTTGTGGGAAGGTAATCATCTCAGAGCTGCAGACCTGGCTCCGTTACCTCAAAAAGGGGCGGAGCTCCGTTTCCTGCCTTGATCTGGTTCTCGTCCTGGCTGCAGACAGGCGAGAATTACTTCAGGCGGTAGTACGGGTGGTCTGAGGGTCATAGTGGTGGCAAACCCTCCAGGGAACCAACCCTCGAGGGACCATCGCTCCTCTTGCGCTCCGTAACCAAGGGAGTGGCCGAGGGAACGCACTGGGCCCTCTCAAAGAGCGTACCAGTGGTATCCTTCGGCGCTCCTCCTGACGGCCGGATGTCGATTGCTGCATCGGAGGGTGAGCCGGAGCTTTCTGGAGAGGAAGATTCAGTTGCGCTGCTCTCCCCCGGGACTGTAGCAATGCCTGAATCAGATCTGGAAATGACGGCTATGCTTTCCCGGGCCGCCGTGAGGGTAGGGCTCGAGTGGAGACCTCCACCGTGTCCCGAGCCCTCAAGGTTGGACGATTGGTTCTTTGGGGTGGTCTGCGCTGGTTCTCAGCGCCCTGCCCCAATGCCATTCTTCCCGGAGGTGCATGAGGGGCTTACCAGGTCGTGGATGGCACCTTTTTCTGCCGGAAACCGACCTGCTAACTCCTCCTCCCTCACCACTCTCGACGGTGGTGCAGCTAGGGGCTATACAGGAATCCCCCCGGTGGAGCGGTCGGTTGCGATGCAATTGTGTCCTAATACCGCCTCCGCCTGGCAGGGTAAACCTTGCCTCCTCCCCCGGGTCTGTAGGTACTCGTCTGGCCTGTCCGGCGATACCTGTGGAGAAGCTGCCTCCGCCTTATACGCTACGGCGTTACTGCAGGTTCTTCAGGCTAAAGCACTGGGGGACCTGCACGAGGGTGGTCACGACCCGGAAGTTCTAAAAGGAGCTCCGAACCACACTGACCTCGTGCCCCGAGCGACAAAGGCCACTGTGAGTTCTCTGGGTCGTGCGATGTCCACATTTGTGGTCCAGAAGCGCCATTTCTGGCTGTGTCTGGTCAACATGAGGGACGCCAACAAGGTCCCTGCGTTCCACCTCGCTGCCCCACCGCGGGTATGTCGGTGGTCCCGCTGGTCCAGTTTGTGAGGCCCAACAGTCTCGCTGGCTCCTGCAGACCATCAGACTCGGCTTGCGATTCAGTTCGCCCGGCGTCCCCCTCCAAGCTCAGTGGCATCCACTTCACACTGGTGAAGGCGGCTGATGCTCCTGTCTTGTGTGCGGAGTTCGCAGTCCTACTGGCAAATGATGCGATAGAGCCGGTCCCTCCAGCCGATATGGGGATAGGGTTTTACAGCCCCTACTTCATTGTACCCAAGAAAAGCGGTGAGTTATAACCGATCTTGGACCTGCGTGTCTTGAACCAGGCCCTCTGAAGCGGTTACCGTTCAAGATGTTGACGCAGAAGTGCATCTCCGGGTGCATCCGTCCCCGAGATTGGTTTGCAGTGATCAACCTGAAGGGACGTGTACTTTCATGTGTAGATCCTTCCGCACCACAGACTATTGCTGCGGTTTGCATTTGAAGGACGAGCATATCAGTACAAGGTCCCGCCCTTCGGGCTGTCCCTGTCGCCCCGTGTCTTCACGAAAGTTACGGAGGCAGCCCTTGTTCCCCTGAGAGAACAGGGCATTTACATTCTCAACTACCTCGACGACTGGCTCATATTAGCTCAGTCTCAGGACCAGTTGTGCAAACACAGGGACCTGGTGCTTCGGCACCTCAGCCAGTTGGGCCTTCGGGTCAACTGGGAAAAGAGCAAACTCTCCCTGATGCAGAGGATCTCTTTTCCCGGTATGGAGTTGGATTCGGTCGATCAGACAGCACGCCTCACGCAGGAACGTGCTCAGTCGGTGTTGAACTGCTTGAATACGTTCAAGAGCAGGTCGGCAGTACCACTGAAACAATTTCAGAGGCTCCTGGGGCATATGGCAGCTGCAGCGGCAGTCACGCCACTGGGGCTGCTTCATATGAGACCGCTTCAACACTGGCTCCATGGCCGAGTCCCGAGGTGGGCGTGGCAACGCGGCACTCACCGGGTCCGAGTCACACCGGCCTGCCGCCAAACCTTCACCCTGTGGTCAGACCTCTCTTTTCTCTGGGAGATCCCAGGTCGGTTTCTCTCGTTCAACGGGCTTGAAGTGTCGGGGGTTTGGACGGGCCCCCAACTGCAATGACACATCAATTGGACAACACTGCGACCGTTGCATGTTGCAACCCGCCCGCCACCTCCTCCTCTGGAGTCAGAAGCATCTGAGGTCGCTTCGTGCCATTCACATTCCGGGCTTGCACAACCGGGCAGCCACGAACTGTCACGAGCTCCGCTTCCTGGAGAATGGAGACTCCATCCCCAGATGGTCCAGCTGATCTGGAGTTGTTTCGGAGCCGCTCAGGTAGCCTGTTTGCCTCTCCGGAAACCTCTCATTGCCAGCTGTTTTATCCCCTGACCGAGGGAACACTCGGCACGGATACACTGACACACAGCTGGCCGCGGGGCCTGCGCAAGTATGCACCCGCGTCCAGACATCTGGAAACTTCACGTCTGGTCCCTGGACGGGACGCGGAGGTTCTAGGTGACCTACCCCAAGGGGTAGTTGACACCATCACTTCAGCAAGAGCACAGTCTACAAGACATGCTTACGCTTTGAAGTGGAACCTGATCGTCGAGTGGTGTTCCTCTCATCGAGAGGATCCCCGAAGATGCCCGATCAGAGTCATGCTGTCCTTCTTGCAGCAAGGGTTGGAGCGAAGGCTGTCTCCCTCCACCCTTAAAGTCTACATGGTTGCAATCGCTGCTAACCACGACCCTGTAGAAGGCAGGTCAGTGGGGAAGCATGACCTGATCATCAGATTCTTTAGGGGGACGAGAAGGTTAAATCCTCCACGGCCCCCCTCTGTACCCTCTTGGGGCCTGACTCTAGTGCTTAGGGCACTACAGCAGGCCCCATTTGAGCCTTTGCAGGCAGTCGAGCTGAAGTTTCTATCAATGAAGGCTCTGCTCCTGCTTGCATTGGCCTCCATCAAGAGGGTAGGGGACCTGCATGCATTTTCAGTCGACGAATCGTGCCTAGAGTTTGGGCCGGCTGACTCCCAGGTAATCCTGAGGCCCCGGCCCGGCTATGTGCCCAAGGTTCCCACTACTCCCTTCAGGGACCAGGTGGTGAGCCTGCAAGCGCTGCCCCCGGAGGAGGCAGACCCAGCCCTGGCTTTGCTCTGTCCAGTCCGAGCCTTAAGATGCTACGTAGACCGGATACAAAGCTTCAGGACCTCAGACCAACTCTTTGTCTGTCACGGAGGCCGGCAGAAGGGGAATGCCGTCTCCAAGCAGAGGATGGCCCACTGGACAGTGGACGCCATCACCCTGGCTTATCAGGCACAGGGTGTGCCCTGCCCGCTCAGGTTGAGAGCTCACTCTACTAGAAGTGTCACATCCTCCTGGGCGCTGGCTCGTGGTGCCTCGCTGGCAGATATTTGTAGAGCTGCGGGCTGGGCGACACCTAACACGTTCATGTGGAGCCGGTATCCTCCTGTGTTCTCACCTCAAATGGGTAGAAGCACTGAGTGGCCCCGGCTTCGGGTCGGCTTGCTATAACTGCTCCAGAGAGTCCATACAGTAGACCCTGTCGAGCTCCTCCATCCCCTCGGCAGCCAGACGGCAAACACCTCTAATCTTCCATATGCACCTAAACGGTTGATTCATATGTGTAAGTGCTTCCGAAACCTCCTTCGGGAAGGATGGGGCTTCCGCACGTTCCTGTTCCAAGTAGAACGGGTACGTTTCCCAGTGTTATTCAAGTTCACTGAGTGGGTAGTGCTACGTCGACAGTGACTGGCCTTCTGTTGCGAGCCCTGCCCTACACCAAGGGGGCGAAGAAGGCTCGCACAGGACACTGGAAGGGGCAGCATCCGTGGCGCTTTGGTAGGGATCCCATAGTCGGTCATTACCGACATGACGTCGAGAGTGACCAACTGAGAGGGAACGTCTCGGTTACGTATGTAACCCTCGTTCCCTGAAGGAGGGAACGGAGACGTCCCATCGCCACGGCTCCTGTACCACCGCTGAGCGGCCGAGTCACCAGCTTGCCTCCTCAGCGAAAACCTGAATATGCGCTGCACCAGCTGCCCTTTTATACTCACGCTGTGATCAGCGGCAGCTGAATGCAATCAACGCATGCCAATATTTATTGGCTCGTTTTGATACACTAGAAGTAGATTGGTCTCTCGAAGCGAGATCCCATAGTCGGTCATTACCGACGTGATGTCTCCGTTCCCTCCTTCAGGGAATGAGGGTTACATACGTAACCGAGACGTTCTCTAACCATAAAGGCTGTTGTGTAATTTGCCTCTGACTAGGCATTTAAAGAATTTAGGGGAAGCATTTACATAATCCTGTGAATGCACTGAAAGAATGCAGAATCGAATCGTTAATCAAATCGAATTTAATTGTGAATTGAATCGAATCGAATCGTTTTGAATTTGCAAAAATCGTGCTTGAATCGAATCGAAAACCTATGAATCGTGAATCGAATCGATTCACTGTCTACCCAAAGATTCACAGCCCTAGTTAAAAAATGCATAAATGGGGACAGCGCCATCTGTGGGGTGCGTGATGGCATTTGACCTGTGGAATAAGGACCGCCCACAGCACAGCCAACGAGACACGCTGTCGATAAGTTGCACATTTAAAGCTGTCAGAGACTTTAACTTTATATCAGTTAAAAAGTGATCGGAACACACAAATAACCATTTTATTGTGTATTTATCCCTTTGTGAACTTGTTGGGGAACTGTTAATATGCATTTGGTGTCGAATGTGTCATTTTATGTTGAGTTATTTTGACTTTTTCACAATCGTAATTAATTTGTGTTATCTTGTGTTTTATGTAGAACTGATTTATTCTTCATGCAACAAAATCCTTATTTCCACATGTTATATCTCCATTGTGCAGGTATGTTACAGAAAATGTTGTTTTCATGTGTTTAATGGATTGTTTAATTTGTGTAGAGTTGCGCGTGTTCGCCACTAGGTGGGGACGTTCTCCCTTAAAATCTGAATTTAATTGAATTGTTCTGTGAGTAATTCATTGAAAATGTTTATTGTAACTGTTCATTTTAAAAACTCATCCTCTATAAGATCACAAGACTAAAATAATTAAAAAAGAAGAATACTGTTTTTAATAAACAGCAGAGCTAATGAGACACGCTGTGGAACTGATTTATTCTTCATGCAACAGAATCCTTATTTCCACGTTATATCTCCATTGTGCAGACCACCCAGGTAAGACCGTCACACGTCTATGTGACCATTAACCAACAATATACATCAACTATAAACATGCAAACGTCATGTTAAATTATTAAAATATATTAACTTCCTCAGTGATTTTTCAACTAAATATTTTATGTCAAAAGTGTTTAGGTCAAGCTTGGGAATCCCTGCATTACATGAACAAATATGAATAATGAACATGGAAACAGCAATAACATTACACATCCAAAGTTTTTAAAGCTAAATGGTATGACATACATGATTTAAAAGATAAAAAAAAGAATTAGGGGAAATCAATACATTGTGTAAAAGTGTGATAAAAGATCAATAAAAGTGTGTGAATAATATATAATCATGTAATCCATAAAAATTACCTGTAATCTGTTTACATGCATTTTAATAAACATTTTTTTTTTCATGTAATATAATCTAATTACAAGTACTTAATTTTTGGAATCTGATTACATAACCCAGATTACATATATTTAGTTACTACCTAGGACTGCTCTTCACTCCTAACGTATTAGGAGTGTCTGTCCAAAAAAAATGATCTATCTATCTATCTATCTGCTTTCATGCATGTGGCTACAAAATCTGATAGAGATAATTATGCCTCCTTTCATAAATTTTTGGCAAATTTAATGGCACCTTTGTATATAGACTAGGTGCCAACATTCACTCCGATGACCTGGTATTGGTCACGCAGTAAGAAGTACTGTTGTGTCTGAGGTGTCTTTATGATAGTAAATTAACGTTCATATTAATGTTCATCATTAAGTGGAAACAAATGCATTTGTACACACATTGACACCAGTGTCTTACTGAGTCCAAAACTGCCAGTTGTGTAGAGTCACCAAACAGCTGGGAGTTGCACCTGGGGTGTCAAAGCAAAATTCCTCCTGGTGGTATTCATCAGCATAGGTCTAATGGTATTATGCAGTTTTATCATTATTTTCCCCAGTGGCAGTTAGTATCTCTCCATGTCATTCCTAGCCCCAGCCATATTGTTTAGTATGTCCAGGTGGGTTTTCATGATGCCTCTTGAAGGCATATATAGTACACCGCAAATTTAAAAGAGTGAGTTTAACTCCCTCAGAGTTAAAATTAACACTTACCCAGAGTATATATGGGAATCACTGCTAAAGTGTTAAATTAACACTTTTAAAAGAGTTAACATTTTTAACACTCTGACAGTGTTAACTAACAAACTCTTAAAATGTAAAATATTAACACCAGAATTGATAATGAGAACACCAAAGTTGGTGTTGAAAGTTAACACTTATGGATTAACTGGTCAACACTGCACCAGTGTTCAGGTGAAATTATTAAAAAATAAACTCACAAAACAATACACGTTTACATTTATTTTATTGAAACATTGTGAATCCTTTTCCCTGCACCAAAATGTCTTCACACTCAATGTTTTCAATACATGTAAAGAACATGTTCTTACAACAATTAAACATACTGTAGACGCAAATCAGTGCAAAGACACAAAAAACATTCTTATTTGGTCCATATGTACTCTTAATGTCATAAGGTTTATAATGCTGACATTTAGGAGGTTAAACAACGGCATTCCATTCATTACCATAAAAGCTGAATGCATGTTAATGCTCACTAATCAAAGTCTGTGCTGGTGTTTGGACCTCCTTGGAGAGAATAGTCTCATTCTTTTTTTCAGCACGATATGATGCGTTTCTCTGCAGTTTTCAGCCAAGCAAGATATCCACTCCTATTTGCAGCATCACAAAACTGCCCCTGTAAAATTGACAAATAAATAAATATAAATACAAAACCAAAACAGGATCATTTCACATCCATTTATCAAAACTATTATCAGGTGAAATGTCAGAGACAAATATGAATTGCAATACAAGAAGTTCACCGAAAACTGAAACTTCTGTCATTATTTATTTTTCCTCATGTGGTTCCAAACCTGTATGACGTTCTGTCTTCTGAGGAACACAAAAGGTTATATTTTGAATAATCTACAGAAGAAATACATGGGACCACTCTAATCCTTTTGCATCTTTTTTAAAAGCTTGATATTGACTGGCATATAGTGACATTATAAGGACAAGCAGGTCCGAAAAAGAAAAAAGGGCATACCGCATTAGAACAACACAAGGGTGAGTAAATAATAACTTAAAGGGTTAGTTTCACCCAAAAATTAAAATTACCCCATGATTTACTCACCTGCAAGGCATCCTAGGTGTATATGACTTTATTCTTTCAGATGAATCCAAACAGAGTGATATTAAAAAATTTCCTGGCTAATTCAAACTTTATAATGGCAGTGGGTGTGTGTTTCTGTTCAACAGTCCAAAAGAAGTGCAATAAAGTGCATCCATCCATAATAAAACATGCCTCACACAGCTCTGGGGGGTGAATAAAGGCTTTCTGTAGCGAATCCATGTGTTTTAGTAAGAAAAATATCCATATTTATAAACGTTTTATACTTTTCTCTAGCTTGTGCAAAATGTTGTACGTGTAAGCCCTTCTGGGTGGATGACGCAGGACGTCGGTGTAGTGCATGCACCGGTGAGAAGTGACAAACGCGGAAGAGCAGAGGAGAGAGCAAAACAAACAAATCATGAATTAGAAATACTAAACAAGGATTTGTAATGAGAAATGTCAGAGGATTTCGATGTAAGCCAAGAAGAGAGTGGTTTTTCTTTGCTAAAGTAAGGAAAATTTGCTTCCTTTGCACTTGTAAACAAACGTTGGTTCTCGCAAAACTAGCATATTTCACTGGAGCCAAAACTTCACTAAAGTCCTATGTCATCCACCCGGAGCGGTTTGCGCACACGACAGTTAGTGCAAGCTAGAGGAAAGTGTTTGTTTTAAATATGGATATTTTTCTTACAAAAATGCATTGATTTGCTACAGGAGGCCTTTATTCACCCCCCGTAGCCATATGAGGATGGATGCACTTTGTTATGGATGGATGCACTTTATTGCACTTCTTTTGAACTGTTGAACAGCAACACCCACCCACTGCTATTATAAAGCCCGGAAGTGCCAGGATAATTTTTAATAAAACTCAGATTGGATTCATCTGAAAGAAGAAAGTCATCTAGGATGCCTTGAGGGTGAGTAAAATATAATTTTAATTTTTGGATGAACTAACCGTTTAATTTTCATTTTTGAGTGAACCATCTCTTTAATGAAAAGCATTTAATTCACTGTAAATGTATTTTGTAAAAAGAAAGTCAGTCTTACTAGAAAATGGGTCTTCTGATGACAATTCCAAGTGCATACTGATCTCTCTGCATCGAGGTTGGACAACTCCTATCAAAATTAATGCACATAAATGGGACAGCACATAAATAAATGACAGTAATCAAAAACTTACAGTTGATATTTATTTTTTAGAAAGATATCAAGACTCTTTATTATTGTTTTTTTTTTTTTTTTTAAATAAACATGACAATCAATAATCTTAAAACGTGCAATTGTAACTTACCCATGTATTGGTGGCTTCATACTCTTCAAGCACATCATCTCCTTTTGATTTTTCTGTTAAGCCAGCATGAACCATCTGTAACAATATTAAAGAACTAGTTTACTTCAAATTAAACTAAACACACAAAAAATTAAAAATTAAACACAATTTAATGCTTAAAGATTCACTCAGTATAAAGAGTTTGAGTTTACTGAAAGTGTTATTTTCAAATTAATTAAATGAAAACAGCACTCAAATCCAATATAAGGCCACATCAGCATCATTAAAACTCAATTCATGCTTAATGAAATCACAAAAATTGGTCATGTGACACACAAGAACAAATGACTTATATTGCCATTTAGATTTGAGCAGTTTACAATGGTTTGATTTGACAATATGACGTTGCAATATACATACTGTATTATAAATGAGGTAAAACACTTTTGGCATTTCCCTTCAAATTCAAATGTCATCTGTGAGAAACGTTTCGGATCGTTTAGGCGCGCACAACTATACTGTCATAAAGTAATATTATTTTATAAAATACATATCGTAAATGAAGTAATCCAACTTCCTCATCTGCTCCGGAGCATCACGAGTGAACGAAAATATCTCTGAGAAAAAGTTTAAGAGGGTACAGCAGATAAATATCACTATAAATTAATATGATGTTATAAAATACATATTTTAAATGAGGTAAAACGCTTCCTTCAGGTGTTTCTGTTAAAAGCGACCTCCGCGTCTGCACTGCATAGCAATATACGTTAATATAAATCTGTGAGAAACGGTTAACTTAGGCTCGTTTAGGTGCGCGCAGCAAATAAATATCGTCATAAAGTAATATTATCTTATAAAATACATATAATAAATGAAGTAAAACACTTACTTTCGGTGTTTTCCTTGTTAAAACCAACTTCCCAGTCTGCTCGCACCGCGAGAGAAAGAAAATATCTCTCTGAGGAAAAGTTTAGGAGAGCACAGCACATCAGTATCGCTATAAATTAATATGATGTTATAAAATACATATTTTAAATGAGATAAAAACAGTTACTTTCGGATTTTCCCTTTTAGAAAAGTCCTCGTCTGTTCCGCATCGCGAGTGAAAGGAAATGCCATTGATAAAAGTTTAGGCGACCACAACACATTAATATCATTATAAAACGATATGATATTACAAAACACACTTTGTGAGTAAGATTAAACACTTTATTTCGCTGTTTTCCGTCCTAATATGCTCCGCATCGCGAGCAAAGAAAATGGCGTCTGTGAAAAATACTTCAGACGGATTAGGCGCGCACACGAGAAAATGTCCCAGATGTGACTAATAACACTCAACAGTGTTAATAAGGGTAATTCTCTGTATTTACTCCGGCCAAAGGGTGCTGTTTACACTAGCTAGTGTTAATCCTTTAAAATTCAACACCACAACTTTAACTCTTTACTCTAAAAGTCCTTAACACCGGAATTCCAACTCTGGAGATTTTACTGTGTAGTCTACTCTGTGTTCATCTCTGTTTTTGTTTTTTTGTTTTTTTTTTACTTTCAGTTGAAGAATATGCTGTAGTGCAGTGGTATCCTCTACAATGCAGCTGAAGTGTAATCCAGTTTTTTTTCTCAACCCTGTTCCTGAAAGCACATCAACAGAACTAATTTTTCAAAGTCTTTCCAATCAAAAAGTTTTATTCAACTCATCAGCTTGTTAGTAGTGATGGGAAGTTCGGATCATTTTACCGACTTGGACCTTTGAGTCTCGTTCAGCAAAATGAACAAATCTTTTTTTGAGTCATTTCGTTCATTTCGTTAATTTTAGCAAAACATAATTAAAATGTTACGTGTTACTTCCCTAACATATCTACTACTTATGCAAACATTGATCACACTATAAACAATACAAAACTTTAATGCTATAAGAAACAGAAAAGATTAATTCATTGTTTACCTGGGTCTTTAGTCTATGATTAGCTCACCTCACCTCTTATCTGACAAGTCTTTGGGGTTTGAGTCGTTCGTTCATCACGTGACAGCCTCATAAGCTTTAACCAGTGCAGTCTGAGCTGGAAAGAGAATTGATTAGTTCATCTCTCGAGTCTTTCATTCTTTTGTCACATGACGTCACAGCATTGGATAGAGACATTAGTTAATTTACAACCTTCCTTACAAATAGTTGGAAGATGCATAGTTATTATTATTATTATTATTATTATTATCATCATCATCATCATCATCATTATAATATTATTTACACTTACAGTTACGTGATGCGTTTCTGGTCTCAAATTGTAACTTTTTATTTCTTACAGTTTATAAATGTGTGAATTTCTGTTATGATTTTTTTTTTTTTTTTTTCTCAACACTGAATGTGGTAACAAAGGTAATAAAGAGTTGGTTGTTATTATTAAGTCTCTTTCCGGCTCAGACTGCATTGGTTAAGTTTATGGGGCTGTCACATGATGAACGAACGACTCAAACCCGAAGACTCGAGAGATGAACTAATCAATTCTCTTTCCGGCTCAGACTGCATGGTTAAGCCTATGGGGCTGTCACGTGATGAACGAACGACTCGAAAAACCAGAAGACTCGAAACAGGTGAACTAATTCCAGTACAGAACCTATAGGATGTTGTGCATGCGCGAATGAACGTATCACTCCCCGAGATGACTCGTTCTTCCCGAGTCACATTAAAGATTCGTTCAAAATGAACGAATCATTCAAGAACGACGGTCATTCCATGTCAAATCAACCAAATTTCAGAAATGTGTATAGTGGTGAAAGCCATAATAAATGTCATGGATGTATATTTACTGAGTAATCAACTATTTTGTAGAGGGGAGTCAAAATGGCAATTGACACCTAATATTTGAAGCTAGTAAAAATGACTTTTTTTTTTTTTCGTTTTATATATATATATATATATATATACAGACGTTGGTAGGTCTGTTAGTAATATCCCTCATATCCACAAGTGAGTAGTAGTGAGGTTTCAGTACAGCTTTTCACTGACATGAACATCAAGTAGCTCAATATCTTGTTGTCCATTCTCATTTTCACTCTTTTCTTCACACAGAAACATTGATTTTAAGCCATTGAAATAAACTTATCACTTCACTGTGTGATATTGATCCAGTCAATTGTGAGCAATCAAAATGTTGTAGTCTGTTCGGGTATCGTCAGCAATTAATCAAATCAAATTTATTGTAAAGTGATATTCACCATTAACCATTCACCATTAACCACATTTTTATTCAGTGACAATTTACACTGACTGCAAATTGCCCAACTGTGAATCATCGGCATATTTTAATTTTAGTACAACAGCATATTACTTTTGTTTACATTTTGTGTGAATAACAATACACTTTTTGGACTTAGTGAATGCAAGATGTTGTATGTTACTATACTAGGATTCTACAACTATTTACACTTAGTCTAAAAAGTAGGGATGCATGATATTAGATTTTTGCAGATATTTTTCAAATCACTTTGGCCGACAGCTGATGCCGATACTGATATATATATATATTTCCCTTTGTTTTGAAAAGACACCAAGTCTCTTCTGTGTCTTTCTTCTTTTTTCTTTTTAATTTTGGTTAGTTTTGCGGAAAAGCTTATTTGTTTGAAGTAATAAACATTGAAAGCCTTGAAAATAACTGTAATAAAATCTCTGCCTTTTTTTTTTCTTTTTTTTTTTTTTCCTCTCAGACAGATGCAGTTGAAACCTTAAGATTTTATTTGTGGATTTAACATTAATAGGTGTAAAGCAAAAGAAAATTGCTGTGGAAATTAAAAAATAAAAATAAATAAATAAAATAAATAAATCATTTAGAGCACCTTGTATTTTTTTTTTTTTTAAGTTTTCATAATCCATTTGAAAAAAAAAACATTAATGAATAAATATAATATTAAATTATTGTACTGTATATATTAAATTATTTAATTTACAAGTGTCATGTTTGTGATTTTTATTCATGTAAGTTATGGGCTCTGACCTTTAAATCAAAACAGACTTGTAATTTTATGACATCGATATTGCCATATTGTTATATTTATTCAGAAACACAAGTATCTTAATGATATTTGTGTATTTTACTATCATTTTATTATAAGTAGGCCAACAGCGCTCCCTTAGTAAATTAAATGCCTTACTGGTCAGGCATCACCGTGCGTTCACCGAACGCGGCGAGAGCGTCAAAATTCGCCCTCGCCGCCCTGCCAGCAACGCTGTAGAAAGATTCGTGGACGCTCTGACGTAGATCGAATGCTTGTCTTGTATTTAAAGGGGCCGCAAAGCAAACAAGTATGTTGATCTTGTGCAGACTGACCATAAGGAGGGTATAAGTTAAACTCATGAAATATTTTAAATGTGAAAGAAATTGATCGATCTTAAGAACTTTATTGTAGTTACATGTTTGCTAACGAAATAAACTAATTAAAAGCCAATTGTGTGGTGTGGCTTTTGTGTTCATGGTTAAGTGCTAGTCTAATTTCAACATTATAGGAGACATTTACTAGCCTTGGTCTTTAACATTAACATTAATTTGTGTGCAACCTACATGACAAACTCTCCTGGTTGAAGTGAAGCTTTAATGCAATTGGTCAAATCGGTGTTGTTTTGTTTGGCTAATGATTATTGATGTAAACCAGGGTAAAGGATTTCAGAATTTTAAGAGGCTAGTAGCATATTAGGAGCATTTTATTTCTAGCAAACCAAAAAACAAACCTTATAAAAATGAACATTCTGACATGTCTGAGAATAGGTGGTTAAGAGTCTCAAATGGCAGTTGTGGTTGTCATGAAATGTATCAATGCAAAAAGTCTTAATGGTCCTAATAAAAAAAAAAAAAAAAAAAAAAAAAAAAAAAAAAAAATTCCACCAGTGTTTTCTAACCCTCCCCCCTGTGTCTTACAGGCTCAGGCTTCAGTTTCCTGGCAACAGAGAGGCTGAGCATGCACTGCCTCACACACATACACAGACATGCACAATAAAGATGATAGCTGTGAGTCAAGGCAAGAGAATGAATGTACCTCCATCACTACTGTGTCAACAGCATGGCTGTTGTATAATTTATTTATTTATTTTATGAAATGTCAGCACATATGTCTCTTAAGGTCAGCATGCAATCAAATTCTCTTTACTTAAGTCTTTGTGTCTGTACGCTGTGTGCAAATAGCCAACCTTATTGGCAAAGGCTATTTTAACTAATTCTGCTCACCATTCCCCAGATATTTTACCCATTTTTAGTCTTTGTGTGAATAGTACAGTATGTATCACCATTTTATCACACAAAAGAAAAGATCTTCCTTTTGTATTTTACATCAAAAGTAATAATAAAATAATACAAATAAAAATACTTACAATTACAATAGGGTTTCAGCACTAATTAATCCTCCGAAGCCTGTCCTATTTCCCAGTGCTTTTGAGTAGCCGTTTTAAGTCTCCACTAATGTCTGCACTGGTGACTTGACAGTGAACTTCATACCCAGCAGTTGTTGCTGCATTATATTACAAAAGTGCGTACTCAGATGGCGACCACATGGTTTGAGGAACTCTTCTTGTATCAAAAGTTGCACGTAGTATTTGTTGCCTTTCTAGTCCCTTCTTTTACCTCATTTAGAGAACAGGGGTGATTCTAGTATTTCAGTTTTTGGGAGTTTTAGGCTCATATGTATGAGAGGTCATAGGTTCAAATTTTCAAATGAACAAATTTAAATAACATTTCCTTAGTGAAAAATAAATATACTAAAATGTATTTAAAATACTTTTTTTTCATGTTAAGTATACTACAAATGCATTTAAATATTTATGTACTCAATAAAATTATCCTGTAATTGTACTTTTAGTATACTAAACTGGTGTACTTAAATTCTGCTAAATTGAAAAAAATTATATATATATATATATATATATATATATATATATATATTAGTTCTTAATGCACTTTAACAGTCCAACTAAAGATAAACTAAAGTGTACTTGATTGTGCTAAAGTGGAACTATTTCAAGTATACTTTAGGTACACTTTAAATATATTGCATTTAAAGACTGATATTATTCAAAGATCATACAATTCTTATCAATAGTGACATTAAAACACATTTTGGGCTTAACATTAAGAAAAGTGCATTGTGCACAAGTAGTTCTCCAAATAAAGTTTAAATTTAAATTTGTTTATCAGTAAGTCTCAGATGATATATTAGAAAATGTTAATATATTTGAACTATACTCAATATGAAATAAATGCATTTTAAATATATTACTATTTTAGGTTGTTTGTCACTAGATGTGATACAACAAAGATATGAACAACAAAGCCATATTTAGTTGCATTTCACTTTACACGTATGATTTTACTGGAGCCGAAAGTGTCCAGCTCTTTGCTAAACATTATTTAAGCTTCTAACAGTGTAACAATGCTTATATTAAACAGCCAAACTTTTTCTGAGGCCAGATATCATGATTTGGTGGTCTTCATTTAATTTATCCAGTTTCCTGTTCTAGTTGTTTTTTTAGATGGGTAAGAAAAGAGCCAACTTTCATATTTATGATATTTTAGTCCCTAGATATCTCTATTTGTTTTATTTATTTATTTATTTATTTTTTATTATTCTCCGCCAGACAAAAACCCTGTGTATGAGTAATAGTAACACTGATGTTTGCCTTAACAAGCATCATTAATGTGAAGTGACTTTGAATCAGTTTTATTGTAAGTAGTCATTTTAGCACATTATTTCACAACTGATAACTCCACAACCCATGAAAGCATAAATGCTATGTGAGTCATCACAGTCTGAGTGTTTTGGTTAGAATTTGAGTGTTGCTTGACAGTGAATTAATTTCATTTTAACCTTTTTATCATATGAAGCAACACACACACACACATACACACACACAATGGAAGAAAATCATCTCTCACTACACTTCTACAGCACAGTAATGACTCTGTCTACCCTTAACAAGACTGTAATGAGGTTTTAACGAGTCTCTGGTCAGCACTTACATCTCTGACCCATGACCTTTTAATGTCACAGACGTGATCAGAGTGCTGGAGAGAGAATGGCACTGTTGCAGGGTAGAGGTCCATGAGTACTGAGCAACCTGTTAACCCCATGACAAGCCTGGAATAATTGCTAATGTGCTTTGTAGAACACAAAGCCAACAAAACAAATAGAAATCTATTTGACATTTAAGCTGAGCTCCATTTGTGACTCCACTGGTCTAGTGTTATTTCATCTGAGTGCAGATCACATTAAGTTTGATATTGGTGGCTACATTGGTAAAATTGGGCATGTGGAAGTGTGTTCTTGTTATGTTATTCATGATAAATGTTGATTGTAAAGCTGCATACACATTTCCCTAACTATTACACGTTGGTAAATATAATGTATCTATACTGGCTAGCGAAAGAAAGAAAAAAAAAAGAAGTTATTATTACATATATTTTGAATTCTGTGCGTGAAATTAAGTGCTAACGATAGAGGTCTATCAAAATGTATCTGTATTTCTGTCTATAAAGTGCTTAAAATGGCAGAAGGGCCAGAAGGGTTTTGGAATGTTGAGGGGGGGAAAAAAAGTTATTTTTCTCCAAACTGATCAGGCATTCTATTTCAAGTCATCACGTCAAGTTTTGTTTCAGTAGCTTAAAGTGCTTAGAAGATACAACCTCAATTCCTGCTTGACTTTTTGCTGAATGCATATTGATACATTATACAAGAAAAAAAAAATTATAAATAAAATAAAAATAATAATTAAAAAATGGTGAGAAATCTGAAGAAAGGTCCATTCAGTGTAGTATTCCCACATCAAAATAAAGCTTATCTGAAATGTATAAAGAAGACATTACATTTTTGGGGGGAGCAGGAATTGCAGTGTGCCAGTCTTTTTGCATTTCAACGAAGATCTGAAGAATGCCAGAGAAAAACTTCAAAAGAGTAAGTTTAAGAGATTCCAGATTTTGGAGGTTGGAGACTGGAAAGTTTGGTAATTTGTAAACTCCAATGAAATAATAATAATAAATATAGCTGCAAGCATCAATTACGGGGCCAAGCACTACAGAAGCAAGCATCAGACCAACTGCAGAAATGAGTAATTGAAGCCATTTTAGGATGATTTTAGTCAAAATGGGTGAAAAATCTATAAACCTATAGCAATATGATTTATTGGCTTATCACGTTTGAATAATAGGTGGCGCTGTTATCAAATCGATGTGGTGTGTTCTGTGTGAGGTGACAATGGCGCACACAAAGTTTGGTGTCAATATCCCAAAGTATTGCAGAGATACAGCCTCAAGTGTCATCTTGGCATCATGCCTCAAATTCGTTGCTGTGGTATGCGAAAATGGTTTTGTCTGTCGACATGAAATCCATAACTTTTGGTCAGCATTGTCCGATTTTCACCAAAATCGAATCTTATCTTCAGACAAACGGTTTAGGAGGAGTTCGAAAAAGTAGGTTTTCAACATCAAAATGGCAGACAGGA
Source organism: Spinibarbus caldwelli (assembly GCA_039654775.1). Lineage (NCBI taxonomy): Eukaryota > Metazoa > Chordata > Actinopteri > Cypriniformes > Cyprinidae > Spinibarbus > Spinibarbus caldwelli. The sequence goes on from CM077238.1 coordinate 24,814,586, forward strand.
AGTTCAGCTTACTATGACATAATTGGTATGTATGTTGTCGGCATGACCCAAGGAATAATTTGAGACCAGTTTCATTACAATAGGCTAATGCAGTCAAAAGTTATTAGCATTTTTGGAAATTTCATTATTAATGATTAATGAATGGTTTATTACTCTTGACCAATAAGTGGTGCCATTACCAAACTGACGTGGCGTGGTCAGTGTGAGGTGGCAATATCACATACAAAATTTGGTGCGAATATGTCAAAGTTTCGCTGAGATACAACCTCAGATGCAGTTTGGCATCTTTCCAGCAAATTCGTTGATGCGCTAAATGAAAACCGTTTAATATATTGACACAAAATCCATAACTTTTTGCCAGCATGGTCTGAAGATGATCCGAGTCAAATTTGGTGAAAATTGGACTAACGCTCTAGGAGGAGTTTGAAAAAGTAGATTTTCAACATTAATCAAAATGGCGGACAGGAAGTTAAGCCAATTATGGCAAAATTGGTATAGATGTTCTCGGCATGAACCAAGGAATCTATCAACATGAGTTTGATTACAATAGGCTAATGTAAACAAAAGTTATAGAATTTTTAGAAATTTCATTATAAATTTTGACCAAAAGGTGGCGCTCTCCCCAAACTTTTTGAGTACCATCAGGGCATGGTGCCGAACAAGCATACCAAGTTTCGTAACGATACGTCAATGTGTTCGTAAAATATAGCATTTCACGACAAAATTAAAAATGGCCGACGCCCAAAATGGCTGACATGGGAAAATCGTATGTGGTTCAACTCGGCATGATGCACTGAATCTAAAGAGACCAGTTTTGTGATTTTTGGCCAAACCATTGAGAAGTTATAAGCAAAAATATGCATTTTTCATATCTCCTGACCACTAGGTGGCACAGCGCCGAAACACTGCAGGTAGTCTCAGGTCATGTTTGTTATAACACACACCAAGTTTGGTCTCAATACGCCAAACCGTTGCGGTAGATACACATCCACATCCATTTTTGAGTGCTTTTCGTAGAATTCGTTCGCATGCTATTCGAGAACGGTTTGACTACTCAACTTGAATTCCATAACTTTTTGCCAGCATGGTCTGGAGATGATCTGGTTCAAATTTTCGTGAAAATCGGCGCAACGGCCTAGGACAAGTTCGAAAAAGTAGGTTTTTCAGAAAATTCAAAATGGCGGAAAAACTATCATGACGGAAAATTACGTTATATAGTGCGTTTGAATCGGCTTGAGCCAAGGAATCAGAGGAAAAAAGAATTTTGTTCCCTTACGGTTCAAATGTTATTAGCATAAACATGAGTGCAACTTTGGACAAGTGGTGGCGCTAGAGACTTTGAGTTAGAGACTCCAAATTTGCTGTGGTTACTATTGACACTATCATCTATCAGTGTGCCAAATTTTACAACTTTCCCGCAAGCGGTTCTATGGGCTGCCATTGACTTCGCGGCGGAAGAAGAAGAATAATAAGAACGCAAACAGATATAATAGGTGCCTACGCACCTTCGGTGCTTGGCCCCTAATGATAAGAATCCTAATGGATACAATAGGTGCCATTGCACCTTCGGTGCTTGGCCCCTAATAATAATAAATTGCTAAAAGTAATTTTAAAAGTAATGTGGACTTTCTGTATTTGCCCAGTAATTGTAACAAAGCCATAATAAAACAGTCTGTGATTAATTGAGGCTGTATGGTTCAAATGTTTTCATTATTAATGTTCAGTAATGGTGTGATTCTGTATAATTCAAAGTACAATATAACACCACATGTAGACAGGCTTCCAACTGATAAATGTGAATTCGCTGATGTTTACTCTAGGCTATGTAAGCGCATGATGTCAGGCAACATGACAACTAGGTAGATGAGGATTTTTTTTTATTTTTTTTTAATGCAAATAAAATGCATCAAGTAAAAGGTCTGGCATTATATGATAATTAACCCAGTTTAGCAATTTTGTTTTTGCAGAATACAGTTGTCTATCAAGGTGTCATCTTTGTTGATAATCGTACACCTGTAAAATAAAAGCTAACTCTACCTTTTTTTGGAAAACAAATTATTGGAATCCAGAGATATCAAATAGGAATAACCTCAAACTTTGAATATAATGCAGCATAAGAGATAAGGTGCTGAAGCATAGGTTTTTGCTCAATCCTGTTATTTTTGTGACAAAGGATCCTCCAAAGCTGTTCTCTATCTGGAGGAAACAGATGTATCTGATGAAAGCAAGTCCTCGGGACTCTGACAGGAACAAATGGAGTGTGATTGGCGACAAAGCAAGCAGATCAATGAATGCCTAAATCAATCTCCATGAATCAGAGCCATCTGACATGAGTTGCACCATCCCTGTGACACTTAACACAGCACTTTCAACACGTCTGTTGCTTTGGTTATAATGAGCACATTTGTTTAGAGCTGCATGAAGGCAAAGAATTTCTGTCAGACTCAATATGGGAAAATTAACTAGTTTCAATAGTCTCTGGAGTTATTACAGGGGAAATGGCGGTGTTTTATTTTAAAACTGTGGTTCAATGTGTTTTCTGCTGTTTGAAATTCATTGCCAGTTCCAGTTGTGACAATATTGATATCCCTAAACTGATATATTGAACAATGCAGATTAAATGCTTCCACTAAAGTTTTTTTTTTTTTTTTTTGGGTAAAGGAAAAAAAAATTGCTAATGGAAAAATAAAAAGGATAAACTCTTACAAATAATATATATGATGAGCAATTATTATAGGCTCATACAGTAAATGTTTCATTAAAACATCTTTAAAATGGTAATTAACTTTTTTTTCATTAGGTCGGTCAGAGATTACAAGAAATACTTAAGATGGTTAAGTCCATGTGGCATTTTATTATGTTTAAAACTAAATCTAAAGATGAGAAAATGGAACCATTACACCCCTATACTGCGCAGTGATTTCAATAATTGAGAAACACTTCATTTAAACCAGATTAGTTTTGTAAGAAATAGATTTTTAATAACATGAGAAATAACATTTTACTTGCAAAGTCTGTAAACAATTCACCACCATGACGCTTTATGACAAAATCCACAGAGCATTTCAAACAAGAAACAGAGAACATCTTGAACTTTACCACACCAAAACATGCGCTGTGGGAAGGTATAAATTAAAAAGGGAAATTGACATTCTATCCTCAAGACCATTGAGTGACATACTGACACTCCATTTAAAAACACATACTGAGACTGATTTAGAAAACATTTACATGAATCAAAACTTTGAGAGCAACATAAAAATATTCTTTTCCACTTTTTTCCACTAAATTTTCTTTTCCAATTCACCATGAGTAGCACAAAATAACCATATAGTATGTGACCACTCAACATGCAGCTGAAACAATCAAGTATTCCCATGCAGTGGAAGGGCTTCCAGGTGCACAGGTAGAAGAATATGGCATGCCATTCCCTCTGTTATCAGGAACGGCCAACTGGAGCTCTCTGATCTTGGGCCTCTGGATCCCAGGACAGAACATCTTGTGCATGAATTCTCTTCTATTGTTGCTCTAAAGATGAGACCTTGGACCTCAGGCTATGGTGAAGGAGGGGCCTTCAGGGAATTACAGGAACCTCCCTGACTTCCTCCTCCAGTACTGTGATACTGCAGAGAGTGCAGGAGAACAAAGAACTAGTCATCTTTGTTCACTCAAAACTTCATTAGCCATGCTTGCATTGCTTTGACATTGCTGCATTGGACATGTATATTCAATTCACACTTCACAGGTCAAGCAAACAAATAAATAAAAAAATAAAAATAAAAATGAATAACATTAAAACAATAAATACACAGGTATTTAGACATCATGCTAGCATTTAATTTATTAAAATGTTTTTTAATTATAATAATATTATTAATAATGAAATAATCATTTTAGAATTTAATTATGCTCATTTCTAACTATTTGAAATTTAAAGTAATGGTCCTAAAACAGGACTTTTTAATTGATTTGTTCTGTTGTGCTGAAATATGTGATGAGAAAGTGGAAGGTTTTTGTTTTTTTTTTTGTTTTGTTTTTTTGTGGGCGTGTAGAGTTAAAAATAAGTTGGCCTTTTAATAGGCAAATATAAACAAAAACAGGATCTCACAGTACTCTTCACCTCAGCTTTCAAAACCATCTGCTGTGAGAGAAAATTATTTGTTCTTGCTCCCTGCAGTGCCACAAATGACAGAGTTATATATACAGTGAATGTTTGCTTTAAATAAAGTGTCTAGATAGTGAGTTTTCAGAGAATTTCATTGAAATTCTGACCTTTTTTTAAGGTCAGTAATGTTTCAATGTGCTTGATTCTTTTGTTTTCCCCATGTGAATATGAATTCCTTTTCAAAAGAACAGAATAACAGATGAAGAGTGTCTGATAATTTGAGCATGTTTTTTTTCCCACTGCAGGACTACTATGACCTTGACTAGGGAAATGTTCCTTAACAATAGATCAGATTGCTTCAAATGACCAGAGCATCCTAGCTATGTCTTTGAGTGTGTTTGTGTGTGTGTTGCTTCTCGATTTCATTTGTTTCTTCTAAATATTTCTAAAAAACAAAAAAAACAAAAAACAAAACAGGTAGTCAAATTCCAAATTTCTTACATTTTCTCTCACACATAATTTCCTACATTTCAAGGTCACAGCTTAGTCCTATTTTAATTTTATCCTAACAGGAGTAGATAGAAGGGCAGTTTTTTTTTTTTTTTAAGTATATTTCATGAATTAATTGTATTCTGAAGCACAGTATTAAAAAAAAACAAAACAAAAAAAAAAACAAATGAGATATTTGAAAAAAAAAGACTGATCAAAATTAGAGAACACTTAATGATACACAAGTTATTGGTGTTAATCTGGTTCTAATATCCTTAATGACATGACAAAACTTATTTAACTGGCAGCACTCTCATCACTGGTAATTTTCACTGAGATTGCAAGATGGCAGGCCACTCTAAGGTGATCTAGATGAAAGCCAAAGGGATGACCCTTTTAGCCATTGCAAGAGAAGTTGGTCATTCCAAATCTGTGATTTCTAGAATACTGCAGCTTTACAATGATGCTAATTCATTCAAGCCAAGATAATTCCGACACTCTCAATAGGGAATTAGTTCAACCAACCCAGGCTCATGAAAATACCTGCCTCTATATGTATTTCTGCAACACCGTAATTATGTACCTTACTCTACGTGTCGCAGCAGTTTCAAAGTGAAAGAGCTCCAGAGTGGTGCTAAAACACACATTCAACGTGACCATAGCACGTTTTTATTACGTTGGTACAGACATGTATTGCTGCGTATTTATTACAGTGCTTGAGGTACATATTGTGGCTGTTCAGAATTCAAATAGCCTATCCGTGAAGTTGTCGCTAAAGGTTAATGCTCTATTGTGCTGGAAATATCCAACCCTAAACCTACCCGATAGTGTTAACAAATGCAAAAGTGATATAAAAATGCATTTGTTGATGCAGCTGTTCTATTTTAACTTCCTTATGCATATCTGAGCAGTTTTGTCGAACCGTAGTTTCATGAGGTTTGTACCAGAGCTCTTCATCACTGGTGCCGTATTGCGTGAACTACTGAGCCTACTGAATTAGAAAACCTACTGAATTAGAAAACTCATGCATATGAAGCTGTATATGTGACGACAACATTCAAAAGTATCAGTTTTCAAATCGTGCAGGATGTTAAATTTGTTTTGAAGTCATAGCATAATATTCTGCAAGTGTGTGAAAATTAGACTTTATCAAAACTATGCACCTGTAAATCATACTTTGTGAAAAGGATTACAAGTTGTCAGAGTTTTATTGCCTCTAGTATTGATTTCAACTGAAAACTGCAGTGATTCGTACATATAGGTATGTTTTTTTTTTTTTTTTTTTTTTTTTTTTTTTTTCCCAGTTTTGCATAAACGTATATAGAAGCGTGTATTTCCAGTGAGCCTTTGTTGGGTTCAACACTGCAGCTGGAATTGCTTGTCAGTTAACTGCTGAACAGTGTAAGGATCTGTCTCTTCATATTTAAACCCCTGTACACACCAAGCCGACTTCAAAGAACTAACAACGACAAACGCCGACGGTGTTGTCGCCTCGCGTCGGCAGCATCGGACAAAAAAACTACACATGAACACCGCACAGACTTCAGCCAAGTGCAAACTGAACACGTGCGTTCTGCACCGGTGTGAGAGGAGTTAGCTGTCTATATCAGCAGCTATCAATAGTAAACATTCGTTATTCAAAACTGAAACAAAGATATACGAGATGAACACAGATATACAAAATGTAAACGAAGTAGTGCTTGCTTACCATTTTGAATATTAGTAACGTTGTCAACTTTTATTATTTTAAGGGTATTTTACGCAAAGTGGTGGTTCACCAAAATTAATTGTTAGAAGCGTTTCACAAAAATTTGGGATGCCCACTATAATGAATAAAAAATAATTATTGCATTTTAATATTTTTTAGCATAAAACAATGTCTTATATCTATTTTAAACCAAGCATTGTGTCATGTCCCTGAGGCTGAGTTTGTACTTAGAAAATTATTAACAAAATGCGCATAGTGTCTGTGATTTTTGGCAACAATGTAAGCATTTATTTGTGTTCCTTTCTTGTAAAAAAAAAATTTTCAGAAAAAAAATGCAAAATATTTTATAAAAAAACAGACTTGAAAGTTATGTCCCTCATTCTGAACTCAACCCCGTCACACTAACGATTCTACGCCCATAATAATTTAGTCTTCACTCATTTGTGACATCATTTACTGGAAATGATGGTCTCTTTAATAGTGGTGCAGAAAATGGTTAGTAGTATCATACTTTTTATTCATATCTTTGAGGCATGTTATAGTCAGGGAGGGTACTTTCAAGCTTAACAACTCAACCCTGTCACAAAAAATTAAGGTGGAAAATTATTACTTTTTCAACATTTTATTTTAAACCATAAGTATATACAATGTATTTATTTTATTGCTGCCATATATGGTCGACTCTCCTACACTAAATGAGGAGTAGTGGCTATTTTGAGTGAAAAACCACAACCCCATCACTCTCAACCCCGTCACAAATATGTATTTCTCATTGTTACGGGGTTGTAAACTTGTGACACAGGGTTGAGTTATTTGCTTCATTTATTAATAATTTAAATGAAAACATAAAAAAATAAAATAGTCATGGTTTCAGTAAATATATATACTCCAAAATCATGAGAAAATTTGATGTAATAGAATTTTTGATGTAATATGTCCACTTAAATGTTGACAAGCATCATACATCAGAAATTGCTCCCACATTTGCAGCAGAAAGACAATGTTGGCCATGCAGGTATCTTGACCCAGAAACAAGGAGACAATCTGATAAAGAAACAAAACCAAAAATTTAAATTTAAGGCAATGTATCCCTTCAAATGTGTTACAGTCTTCAACCCCGTCAGACCTTGTCAAATTAATATTTTTAGAAAAAAAAAAATAGGTAAGACAATTAAGAACAAAATAATTTCTTGCTGATTACCATCTGACATGTTAAGGGCTAAAACAATAAAATTGTGATTTTAGTTAATTTTAAATTACAATGTTTTTTATTTTTTACAAAATTAAAGAGACCGTAGACACACAATTTGTGTATTTTTAGCTTCAGTCCTATAAAAATGTGAACATGGTGATAAATGTTACATTTGTTATCATTAAATTGTTATCAGGGACACATGAGCAGTACATACATGTTTTTTTATAACAATTTCTGTGTAAAATCCTTTTTAAACCAATCCCATTTTGTCCGTTACGGGGTTGAGAAAAAAAAAAAAAAAAAAAAAAAAGTGTCTAAAGCTGATGAAAACTGAAAATAATAAAAGGTCTTTAAAGCCTGAGGTGGGAAAATATGATTTTTTGGAGGTTTGATATGTGCCTAATGATGTGGGGTATTTAGAAGTTGAAAATATGTTATTCCAAGTTTGAAATGTGAATCCCAGGAAAATTGAATCCCAGGAATGACCCTTAAGCAGCTCATGTAGTTATGAAAGCGAGTGAATGTCAGGAAAGCAGCCGGACCTGATGGGATTACTGGCCGTGTTCTGAGGTCCTGCGCTGATCAGCTCGCTGGTTTGTTTACTTCCATCTTTAAAGAGTCCCTTGCTACCTCTGTGGTTCCCACCTCCTTTAAAAAATCTGTCATCATCCCTTTGCCTAAGAACAATAAACCCTCTTGCCTGAATGACTATCGTCCAGTTGCCCTCACATCAATAGTCATGAAGGTCTTTGAGAGACTGGTAAAAAACTATATTTGCTCATCCATCCCTGATACTTTGGACCCTCTTCAGTTTGCCTATCACCCCAATAGATCTACTGAAGATGCCATCTCTCACGTCCTGCACTCTTCTCTCACGCACAATGACAGCAACAACGGGAACTATGTAAGGCTGCTATTCATTGACTATAGCTCAGCTTTCAATACCATTGTCCCCAGCAAGCTAGCTTCTAAACTCATAGACCTCGGGCTTAACTCTTCACTCTGTGACTGGATCCTGAACTTCCTCACCGGCAGACCTCAAATGGTGAAAGTAGGCCAGTTCACCTCCAACTCCATCACCCTGAACGTAGGAGCCCCACAGGGCTGTGTCCTGAGTCCCCTGCTCTACTCTCTCTACACACACGACTGCGTGTCTTCCCACAGCTCCACATCTATCATCAAATTCGCTGATGATACTGTGGTTCTGGGCCTCATTTCCAATAATGATGAGACCGCATACTTGGATGAGGTAGAGAGACTTACATCATGGTGCCAGGACAATTGTTTCTCTCTGAATGTGAGCAAAACTAAAGAGCTGATTGTTGACTTCAGGAAGAGACAGCAGCGGCCCTACACTCCTCTTATGATCAGTGGGACCCCTGTGGATAGGGTGAGCAGCTTCAAGTACCTCGGAGTAAACATCTCAGAGGACCTGACTTGGACTACACACATTCAAACACAGGTTAATAAAGCCAGGCAAAGACTGTACCATCTGCGACAGCTGAGGAAATTCAGGGTCTCACCAACAATCCTGAAAACTTTCTATTCAGGGACCATAGAAAGTGTATTAACTCAGTGTATTTCAGTGTGGTATGGGAACAGCTCCAGTCAAGACTGCAAAGCCCTGCAGAGAGTTGTGCGCTTAGCAGAGCGCATCTCAGGGACTGCTCTCCCCTCTCTGCAGTACATCTACCTCAAAACGCTGCAGAAGCAGAGCTGTCAAAATCATCAAAGACTCAAACCACCCTAGTAACTGTCTTTTCACTCTGCTGCCATCTGGTAAGCGCTTCCATTGCCTGATGACAAAAACTGAGAGACTCAGGAGGAGTTTCTTCCCCCAGGCCATCAGGCTCCTAAACTCAAACTCAGCCTCTTAACATCAACATGACTCCACTTAATAATCAGTAAGATATTCATTATTCTCTACCTCATACTGACAGTGTCATTTGCACACAGCACTTTCTGTATTGCTGCTACATGACAACCATGTACAACCTGTTTGCACATTCCTCTCTTGTACATTCCTGCTTATCTCAATATTTAAGTTTACGGTATACTGTCATGCACATTTTATTTTATATTTTGGTCTTTATATTTTATTCTTTACTTTATTTAATTTTACCTATATTTATGTATATTTCCTCTGTATTTGTATTCTATAATATTTGCACTGTCCATGGAGCGGACCTGACTCACAGTTCACTGCTGGTTATATCTCTATATAATCATGTATGTGACAAATAAAAATCTTGAATCTATGAAAAAAAAAAAAAAAAAAAAAATTGCATATTGGAATGCTTGGGCAAGATCATGTCACATCAAAAAACAGCCTTTTGTCTGTGCCGCCTTCATTTACTTGCCCGTTTATCACTTTCGCTTTAATTCTCCTGCACGGACTCGTTCGCTAAACTGAACATCCAATCAGAGTTCTCTCTCTCACCTACGGCCCGACACCGATTCAACATATTGAATCGGGCAAACTACCGCCAACGTGAGCCCGACGAGAGCCGACGAGTGGAACACACCAAACAAACTAGCCCGATGGCTTGGTGTGTACCGGGCTTAAGAGAAGTCGGACTGAAAGTGCACTTTGCAATGACCAAACCTCTCATCAGTAGAAAAACCAAAAGGCTAAGCTCACCTTTGCTGAGGAACATTTTGTGTGGAGAGAGGAGAACTGGTTCAAAGCTCACTTTAGTGATGAGAGCAAGTTTAATTTATTTGAGATTTATGGGAAACATTTTGTTCGGCATCAAACTGGGGAAAGACTGAAGCCCAAGTGTGTAAAGAAAGGAGGAGGGGGAAGTGTCAAGTATTGGGGATGTTTTCTTCAGCTGGGTTTGGGCCTCTTATACAGCTACATGGCAGGGTGAATGCAAATGTTTATCAGAACCTCCTTCAACAACATGCAGTTCCTTCCCTGCAAGCATCTCCCAGTCAGCCTGCAATTTACATGCAAGACAGTGTCTCCGTCACACTGCAAACAGGTAAAGCAGTTCCTTGAAGCTAAGAACATTGAAATAATGAAATGGCCAGGCCAGAGTCCTGATCTAAATCTCTGGAAAATCCTTGTTGAGAAAGTTATGCCTAAGAAACCCACTACAGTTACCGAACTATGGAAAAGATGGGAAGAGGAGTGGACCAAGATCACAGCAGCACAGTCTGAGAAACTAGTGATGTCCTGTGGCCACAGATATTCTGAAGTCATTCAAAGCAAGGGCCTCTACACTTCCTACTTTTTTCTGACAGTTGTAACCCTCCAACATTTTAGTTCTAATCTTTTTTTTTTTGTGCTTCAGTGGTTACTGTTCTCTAATTCTGATCACTGTGTTCCAAAAAATAAAGGTTTTTGTTTAAATGCCTTGGATATTTTGTCAAACATGTTAACAGAACAGTGGTATACCTACAGCTAATATGATAAAGACTGACAATATTTCAGAGAAAAAAAAAAATAGTTATAGATTGTTCTCTAATTTTGATATCCACTGTATGTTTTCTGCATAAAATTAACTCTGAAGAAGTACTGTTGTAATTAATAAAGAAGGTTCAATCTACAACTGATAATTTACCATTAGTAAGGACACCTGCTGTTAACAAGCATAGCCATTAAAAGAAAAAGAGAAGCAGACACGTGAATACACACAGTCTTAGGACATAAATTGCAAATGTGAGGATGCTTGAATAAACTCTAAAACAATCTTGCCATGTTCACTTTTAGTTTGGGTTTATTTGAATCAATCAATCAATAAATAATAATAATAATAATAATAATAATAATAATAATAATAATAATAATAATAATAATAATTATTATTATTATTATTATTATTATTATTGTTGTTGTTATTTTTTCAATGTAATAAGTTGTCACACTTAATTTTTCCTGAGACAGATTTCCCCTGCAGTAAATCTGAAGTCTTGGTCGCATAAAGGTCAACAGTACTCTTCTGCTCTCTGGAAGATTTCATTCCTTTGTTCAAATAATGGCTCACATTTTACCCCTGAACGGTTTATTCTCCAAGCATTTATAGTACCAACAGGAGAGTAGTTTTTGTCAGCAATTACCTGAGTTTGTGAATTATGTCATGAGTACTGACAAAAGCATCGAAGTCTCAAATAGATTTTGTTTTAATTGGCAAGACCAGCTGTTAGCAGTATGTTGCCAACAGTAGTATGTTCTTCAAATTCCACATTCAGCCATGAAGTACAATCATCATGTACAAAGGTTTAGTGGTAAGTTTAAGCAATGCTTAAATAATTGTTGAAATGAGTCTTTTCTTGAACATCCTATAATAATTGCAAACATGAATATAGCCAGTGAAAGAGAACGTCCATACAGTACACGCTGGGGCTCTAAATAGACATTTACTGTCTTACTGACACAAAACAAGAGTTTCAAACAGAATATCAAACAAATCACTGTTTTCTTCTCTTTTTAAACTTGAAACGGTATATTTGTGACAGTAAGTTTTATGCCTGATGTATTAAGCCTGCTGCCCATGAGCAAGTACTAAATTTGACCTGAATTAACTTTAATTGAGAAAGTCTATGCGGTCTTACCTCGATGAGAGGGTGCCAATGTGCGATGGGTTTGCGTGGATAAGTCAACATTTCATTCCAATGTTCTCTGCCCAAACCCTCAGCATCATTACCTACTCGGCACACACCAATGACCTCATTGTGACCTACACTGTGTAAAGAGACAGAAAAAATACTGCTTACTTCGTAAGACTACTTTTTGCAATCTTATTCTTTTTGCAGAACTGCATTATGTATCTCCACAGCCCCTTTTATAAGGCTCACATATTTTATCTCTTCATCAAGATCATTTCATCAGAAATGTGTGTGTACTTTTGTGTGTATAATTTTGGATTAATAGTAATATTATTAAACTTTTAAATGAATAAAAAATATCAGTTTTAAGCAACATTTCTCATCTCCCATTCTTGCTCTTTTTTTTTTTTTTTGACTCATCTCTCAGTTAACAAACAAAAAGCATGTTCACAATAATGAATATACAATGAAGTATAGACTTAAAGTCCACAAGCATAAAGTACATTTTAGGATGTGTTTGCTTTGTTTTGTCCATGTCCATTTTTTACATCCCAATATTAAACAACCAAAACAATTGTACAATTACAGATAAACAAATGAATGTAAACAGAATTACATGAGAATGCACAAAACTCACGATTAAAGGCAGCAAAAGCTATAATGATAACAATAACAGCATCCACACCAGATTATAGATTATAACATTGTTCAATAAGTTTAAGTCTCCATACGCATAATTGTCAGTTAAATAATTTTTAAATAAATGTAAAAATAAAAAATAATAATGTCATGTCCCATAGATTTCCATTGTAAATGTGATCTATGTTTGAGAGATTTTTTGGAGGATGAGTCAAAATTAATTTGTTGTAATCAACAGCATTTTACAGATTCTGTGCACAGAGCTTAACTTGCTTTGAAACTGGAATCTTGCTTAAAAATTAGAAAGAAAGCACAGAAGAAAAAGAAGAAATAGCAACAAAGCGATCATCTTTAACTTCAATTGGTACTCTTATAGCATGTGTCTATAATGGGCAGAAAGGACACATACAACGTTTCTAAGACTCTCACCGGTCATAGTCCATAACAGCTACGAGAAGGCTGATTTGGTCAATGTTCTCTGGAGGGACATCAAACACTATGGCCTCATTGTACACTGGGTTTAATGTGTTCCTCTTGGTGGAGGTTTTTCTTTTTTTCAGTCTCCGTCCATCGCACATCAAAGAAACTTTCACATAAGGATCTAGGAAATGAGTCCAAGTAAGAATATTAAAATAATATGTCTTAATTTACATTTGACACCATAACCTTTTATCTGCAGTTCCTTTTGAACACAAATCCAAAGAATGACATATATAAACTGAAAACTTATGTTTAATGTCTGGAAATACAGTCAAAGCTACAACTCTGACCATGTTATATTACTATAAAAGGGAATCAGTTATTAAATGTATTTATGCATGAATGCAAATGTGAGATTGTTTCAAAGTTTTCCATGTATTGCACTGTGGGGTGGTTAAATATCCTTTCCTCACAAGCTTAAAACTTTATCTATAAGCCTCTTACATATCATAGCGTAAGTTGCAAATCCCCTAAAGCTATTCTGTTGTGGAGAAAAAAAAAAAAAAAAAAAGATAATGTGTAAATATATTATACAGGTATAAATACAGGTATATTAATGAAATCTGAATCTGCTCATACCTGAAGCTCCAGTGATGTCCATGGCCTTCAGGTTTCGTGCTTTGATCATTGTGATGGTCAGTCGTCCAGCAGTAGGTAGGTAGCATAGAGAAAACATCAAATCCCCCAGATCCACATTGTCCTGGCAACAGAAACAAGATTTATTTACTCCAATTTGCTATTCTACTTGTACAGTAAACACCTTCATTCATATTAATGACTGTTTGATTCAGTTATTTATTCATGCATTTGTTCATGTATTCATTCATTCATTGAAAATCGTGCAGAACATGGTAAATATAGATTACATGGAGTTCACAGAGGAACAAGCTGCCACCTTCTCATGAATTTGTTCATGGCACTTTACATCATATCAGAACAACACTAACGTCAGCAGCATTAAAAAGTAACAGCCGTGTTATCACTTTCTCTCGAAATAACTTCGCCGAGAATGTGAGATGAGCTTTTCTAACACCTATTTATTTGAACTTCACAATGATGGCTTACCTCCAGTCTGCTGAAAAAGGAGGATCTAACTGATGAGATTCATCTACACCTGACCATAAGCTACTGCAATTTAAACTTCACCGACATGGTTAAGAATGACAGAACCCAGAAATGACAGACAAAAAGAAATGTTATGGTGATTGGTGGATGATATGGTGATTCTCCAAGTAATTCAAAACTGACTGATATATAGAAGGACAGTTTGTTACTATGCAAAGAGAAATTGATTTTTACTTCGAAATGTGTGAATATTCTTGATGTGGTGATTTATTGTGAATGTTAAAAAAATGTGTTTTATTTTTGCGTGCTATTTAGGAGCAATAGCAGACCACAGTATAATAGACCACTGTAAGAAAGAAACAAAAATAAATAAATAAAAAATCCCACAATCAAACAATGGCTCAGCAGTTTGCATGAGCTGTTATAGAGCAAACAAGCAGAAAACAGAAAATGTGTGCAGACTTTGTAATCAGAATTGCATTCAATCAGAAGTGCAGGTTATTTAACACAAAACACATAACACACTTTGCTTATATTGCTTTCTATAATAGGTTACTTGCTACTAATCCCTATATTGAAAAAAGGGAGTATGTTTCAAACTGATTTTTCCTCAAAAGCCCTAACTGTAGGAGCCTCTTAACTCTTGATTTTAAAACAGAGGGTATCCAAGGATGAGATTAGCATCTGTCAGACTCCATATTCTTTTTTATAATGGCATTTACCTATCCTGTCTAAATAGTCAGCATACAGGATATGTGGCATATAAGGTGCAAAAAACAAACAAACAAAAAAAAACAAACAAGGAGGTGTTCTTGATGGCAGCGAGATATGAGTTCATATCTGACACTCCACTGTATGCCTGAGGCTCATGCTGAAGATAACCAGGGGTCGTGCTGGTTGTGATAGTAAAAGGTCATTCTAGTGCTGTGATATTTGTGATCTAGTTTGATAGAGGATCTGAAAAGCTAGTGGTCCTGCCATTTAGAAAGGGTAAACAAATACTCAAGGGCAACTGCTGCTCTTTTATACTGATATTTCATAGACATATTGCCTGATTTACTAAAGATGTTAACAGGTATGATTCAATGCAATAAGAGCTACATTTGATGTATAGTGAACCACTTTCATGCAAAGTATCTCCATCATTTACTAGGAAATGAGAGTCATGTTATTAGAGTTGGGCCAGATTTTCAAAACAGGGCAAATTAGCATGAAACCGAAATTCCATAAAAGTCACAATGGCAGTGAAAAGTTCTGCTGGTGATCTACTGGCAGTGTGCAAATAAACACACTCAAATGCAGCCAAATCATTTCCATAAAGACCAATGCAATCTATCAAGAGCAGAGCAAATTAGCATAAGGTCGCCTCATTTATAAAATATGCATATGCACAGATTTGATCTTAGAGTGTGTGTACGCTAAAATCCACACCAGTGTTCAGATTTATACGGTCTTTGACTTGGAAATGGTATTTGACATGGAAAAGTGCTTAGCACCATGTCAGGATTTAAGCAGACATACACACTTTCTGGTTTCCAAGTACTGCAGGTATTTGGACATTTAAGCTATTCTTGCCACTCACCATTCTCAAGTAAAGGATTTGGACATTGACCGGTGCTCTATTATATGTTAATTACATTAATTATTTGGCATTTACAAGGCAGAGATCTGAAACTATTCAACTGCACACAATTTCAAGATCATTTGTGATTTATACCTTTCGAATCTAAAAGAGATGGATTTGTGCACAATGTTTTTTGGTGTGTAAATTCATTCTCTCAGTCACATGCACGCACATTTGAGAATTGATTGTAAGATCAAATATAGGACAGTTTCTTCACAACATTTTATAAATGAGGCCCCAGGTGTGGGTAATCTAGGTGCAAAATGGGTTAAGGCGCACATACTTGTAAAATGACTTTGCATAATACATTTAAATACTCTCTTCCCATAGATTTTGCATCTGAAAAAGGAAACTCCTACTGCATATACACAAGTTTAGCCACAAAATAACTATCTTCACATTCTTTTATTTTTCCAAATTTTTCACAGCGTGTCCTTAGTAAATCCAGACAAAAAAAAAATAAAAAAAATAAGAGTTTACACTGGTGCAAACTTGTTAGTAAATCTGGCTCTTTGTCTACATTTTGAACTCAGCCGCAAAGTTTTCTTTCTTTCTTTCTTTCTTTCTTTCTTTCTTTGAGAGAGAGAACAGATGATTTCTCACCTGATGTTGTTCTTCTACAAAATAATTGTTTAAAAGCTGTCTGACATTTATATTGTCATTGTATGAAAACTAATTGGATCACACTGAATCATAATATGAACACATTATACCTACATTTATCATGTACCTAAACTGTGTAATTTCTTATCAACTGATTTTCCTTGTCTCTTCTCACATAAAATAATTTCTGATCAAAACAACATTTCATGTACAAACATTTATGTATTTGGTAAGTAGTCAAATAACAAGCTGGATAATGTACTGCCAGACCATCATTATCGCAAAATAAACACCTTCATGATGATACCAGACTGCTGTCTATTTTGCGATAATGACCGACTGACCACTTATATTCACAGTTTACAAGTAACTAAGAACTTATTTCTTTAGTCCTTATTTTTCCCACAAAAGCAAATAAACAATTTATATTTCCACTGAATGAGAAACTGCAATAATTCACTCTGGTCTTCTGTTTAGTGGGCACTGATCTATACTGTTCACTCGAATGAGGCCCTTTGGGACAAACCTCTCATTTTCTCTAGCACTCTGAATTTTGTATTTGTGATTGTTATGACAGATCCGGGTAGATCTGTCTCATTAGCTTGAGTTGAGTCTTAAATGAGCTCTAGTTATTCTTTTTGAATTAGGCAAAAGAACAGGGTTTGAACATCAAAAAACGTCCCGTGTGCTGTTAATTTCAGAAAGTCACCAGTGGTTTTATTTAGAAATGCCCCTCAGAGTCAGTTCATTGCTTATGCACTGTAAAAACTGCTCTGTTTACTAGACTCCAGATTGGTATTGCTGAGACGTCTGGCAGAACAGAGTGGGTTTGGATGAATCAGGGTTTGGCCTACAATGGCAGATTTTTTTCTGAAGCTGAATTCATTGTACACTTGTAGAAATTAAAAAGCTGACTGTTTACCATAATTTGTGACAAAAGTAGTCCAATTAGGGTGCAATATTCAATATTTCATAATATCAATAATATCTTTAAAAAGCTAAAAAAGGAGAGATTTTTTATTTTCTTAGTTACCCAGCATGCTATGACCAATAGACAGTACTGCTCTATACAAATTTCACATAGCTGCCATTCCACATGATTTAGCTGTGGCTATTCAAATGTGTTTGACTATGTGAACTGATGCAGGTGTGTGATTTGTGTTGTGAGGGTAATGGTTTTATAGATTTGTTCTGAAATGGCTGCAGGTGCATAAAACAAATTATTTGCAATGGACCTTTGGAAGATTCTGATAAATTAGTTCCTCATAATTATTGAAGTATGAAACATCAATATACTGTGGCAGCTTCCATTATTTGCCAACCAGACAGCATTAAAGCAAAAGTTGAAGCAAAATAATCTATATAATAAGCAAAATGATCTAAATAATATCCAAAATAAGTTGTCAAACTTTATTGACCCTCTGCAACGTTTATGCCCATATTTGGGTAGTTTCCTGTTCCTGTCCTGATTATGTTGATTTGTATCCAGCTGTGTTAATTTAGTCTTGTCAATTGTGCTCCTTTATAAGCCTCCTATGTTCATTCGGTGTCTGGTCTCAGTTATGTTTAGTGTGTGTGTATTCTCCATGTTTCCTGAGTTTGGCTATTAAATGTTTCTTATTTCGAAGATTCCTGAGTCTCCTGTGTTTTCCTGCCTGACAAACTGTGACAGAAGACCGGACCTTAAAAAGATGAACTGGGCTGAGGATTTCCTTTTCAACTTCCAGCAAGAGGGACAGCCGTGGAGGAATTCCTGAGCGGGTTACATCTGGTGAGCTGGAGCGATTCTATGATTAACTCTTCCTTCCGGATGGGACTTAAAGAGGATTCATTGTTTTGTTTTCTGACTTCTGACAATTGCCGCAGACCCATAGCGGATTTTATAAATTATGTCCTTGACTTAAGTAACTCAATTCTTTGTTGATGTGGAGGATCCTAATCCTCCTCCCATCCGGAAGCCTGCGGACGCTCCAGCTCACCACAAGCCAGCGCCCTCCACCTGCTGAACCAATGAACTCGCTCCCTCCGTTCCTCTCACGCTTCCCCCGAATCATCCAAAGCTCCACTCCCGTCCTCAGCCCAGAAACGCCTGCCATTCATCACTCAAGCCCACCGGCCGCGGCTTACTCCAGCCCGCCAACCACTCTGATGTCAAGCCCGCCGGCCGCCGTAACGTCAAGTCTGTACTGTCTTGGAGGCATCCCTGTTCCATAGTGGTCTGTCCTGGGGGACCTCCAGGGCACCCAACCTCCCACCCCGTTGATGTTATGTGGTGCGAGGACACGCCTTCCGGAGGGAGGCATTATGTAACGTTTATGCCTATATTTGGTTAGTTTCCTGTTCTGGTCCTGATTGTTGATTTGTCTCCAGCTGTGTTAATTTAGTCTTGTCAATTGTGCTCCTTTATAAACCTGTCTCCTACATTCATTCGGTGTCCGGTCTCCGTTATATTTAGTGTGTGTATTCTCCACGTGAGTTTCGCTATTAAATGTTCCTTATTTCGAAGATTCCTGAGTCTCCTGTGTTTTCCTTCCTGACACACCGTGACACCCTCATTTTGTTCCCTTTTTTTTTTTTTTTTTTTTCCCCCCCATAGAACATAAGGAAATTTTGTGATAATGGTCTTCCATGCAACAATTATATCTATATATGTCCTATTCCTAGAATTGTTTTCTTTATTGTTCCTTGGAAGGAAGAGATAAATCAATGCATATTTGAAACAACAAGAGAGTGAATAAATGGGGGGGGGGAATCAATTTTGTATGAACGATTAATTTATTTTCTAAGATATACTTTCTCTTAATATTTAAATGGATTATATAAATGGCCTAACAAATAATGTGCATTTGAATCATCAGATTTTGAATCAAAACTGGATTTTTTTTTTTTTTTTTTTTTTTTTTTTTTTTTTTACATTGAGTGTTCAGAAAGGTTAATGGAACACATTTCAGCTTCACAAGATTCCCACTGATGTGTGACAGTGTGTTTAAAATAACAGCCACACAGGGAGGAGCCATCTTGTTGGTCTGACCCAGTACAGACATTCATTTCTAAATAGAGAATGCAAACCACTGATCACACAAAGAAGCAAACCGAAGCAATCATCTTTGCCAATTCAAAAGCCATTTTCCTAACCCTTCCAGTGCCATTTTCCTCATGGAGTGATACCTCACACTCACAGGAGTGATCTTAGAGGAGTATGTACAGACAATGAAGTGAGAAAATTAATGAAAAAAAAAAAAGTCAGTAAATGCAAAAAGAAAAAAAGTTAGACATTAGTTTAAGTAGGGGATATTCTAAGGTGAAACTGTACTTACATGAATGAAAAACGCTGCACAAATGTGTTTCCAAAGATGTCTGCCAAGTAATCTAACTTGCCTTCAAAAGGACCTTGGTTCAGTCCACGAAGACTTCTCCTAATAAACTGATGATCTAAATCAAGTGTGTTAAATAAGGGAGACATACAACATTTCTAGTGCTGTGGGCTCCTGGGATCATAATTAAAAAGCAAAGTAATATTATAAAATGCATTTGGACTTTTTTTTTTCCTTAATTTTTCTAAGCTCCTTAGGAGAGAGATCCATGAACTTGAGTCAGATAAGAGAGATAAGCAAAATGTGCAGAACAGAACTCTAGTTATTCAATGAGTATTATATCTAAGCTGTCTTCCCTTCAATTAAGTAGTGTGTATATATATATATAGATAGATAGATAGATAGATAGAGATCATACAAATAAGGGTGAAGTTCAGAGGGATGCTGGAAAACTGGCCACGTTTAAGGTCCCAAAAGCTACATTTATAAAGTTCATCTTAGTAGTTCTCCTTGAGGCATAAAAATAGTTATTTATTAGCTAACAACTGCATTTAAATGTATGCTATTACTTACTAAATCGTTAATCAGAGTATCTAATATTGTGTTACTCATTTGTTCGTGTAGTTAGTCATTAATGATGGAACGTTATTCTAAAGTGATACCGAATGGAAATTCCAAAATCTCAAAAACTACTTGTTTAACTCACAATTCAATATTATATTTCTATTTATTTATTTATTTAATTTAATTTATTTTGTTTTTTTCTGGTTGGTCCAGACAATGTGCTTGTTCATTGTGCAGCATTGTCCAGACAATGTGCTTGTTCATTGTGCTGCACAAATTCTGACAGCATTAACCATTTTATGGTTGTTTTTATTGTGTCTGGAGCTTTCAAACAGCAGCTGCAGCTACGGTGTCATCTAACAGCAAGAACTACCATAAAGACCAGGCAGTAACAGCGACTGACTTGCTCTTATATTTAGAAGGTGGGATTTACTTCACTAGAGCTGTCATACTGGGCATTCCAATTTTACCCATTAATTGTAATACCAGTGGTTTGTCTCAGTGAACTGTGTGTTAGATA
Organism: Spinibarbus caldwelli; assembly: GCA_039654775.1. Taxonomy (NCBI): domain Eukaryota; kingdom Metazoa; phylum Chordata; class Actinopteri; order Cypriniformes; family Cyprinidae; genus Spinibarbus; species Spinibarbus caldwelli. Next base: position 24,835,446 of record CM077238.1, read on the forward strand.
AGACATACTAAATGTGCAGTGTTGTGAGTGCTGAGGATTGAAAACCACTGCCTTTTTATTACATGGCCTTCTAAAACTGATTTCCTACATACTGTAGTTATGCTATTTTCATGTCTCCTGATGACGCCATACTCTTTATTCTTGCATAATGAAATAATTTCAGCATATCAATATTTCATGTACATATATTTAATTATTTTCTAAGCAGTTTCATAAGTAGGATAATGTGTAGCTAACTGCCAAATAAACCCCTTGAGGGTAATACGAAATTTCAGATTTTTGTAAGAATAGCAGTCCAAATGTTGGTCATAGAATGAGTAGTAAGTGTGTGGCACAAAAACATAATACATCAAAGATATGGGTCAGGTAAATGCACAAAAAAAAAAAAAAAGCCTTTAAATTTACCATTGCTCTGTGAAATCTCAGGGCAGAATTCCATTTATTTCAATGGGAATCTGTCCGATAGGGAGTTTCAATCTGTCCGATAGGGAGTTTCAATCTGTCCGATAGGGAGTTTCAATCTGTCCGATAGGGAGTTTCACTCTTCCATGCAGATTTTGCTCGTATTCAAGTTGGTCAAACGAATCCACTGTGCTGCCCAAAAGAAAGCTGCTTGGTTTGAGCTGTAAGCAGTCATACATTGCTACAGTATCAACACTGGAAAATGGACCATTGACTGCACCTTAATGGTGTGTCTGAATAATGAGTACCAAATATTTTTATGCAATGCACTACAATCAAGCAACATGCTTCAGTTTGTGCATGCGTGAAGCAGACGATTTTGTAGATTCTCGACTGCATTTGTATTACAGCAATATAAATGAAATATAATATGTAATTTTTTTTTTTTTATTTCAAGCATTTCCTAACCAAAGAGCTGTGTTTTGATGAACAAACAGCAATAATTTTGACAGTGCCACAGTGTAACGTTCCTGTGCTTGGTTGAATAAATTGTTATTTTTTTAATTGCTGGGGTGCCAGACAGAGTTTCTGTCATTTAGTCAAACCAAACTTGTCAAGTCAGTCAAGAAACTTACAAAGGTTCTGTGCATCTAAATAGCCACATACCCTTAAATTTGTGAGCTAGGAAATTCATAAATTTTCAAAAAAAAAAAAAAAAAAAAAAAAAAAAAAAAACACAACACACAACATTGAACACAATAAATCCCCTTTTTCAGTTTTCAGATCTGTATATTCAAGGTGCAAAATTCATCAAGTCAGACCAAGCATAATAAAGACAGAAAAGGAGAGCAATCAGTTCATTAGAAATTGTCCACGATATAAGCAAATGTAGTCCAGCCAAGAAAAATAGATCAGTTCAAACCCAAACATTCAGTTCAGTTTCTGTTAATCATCAGCAAAAAATGAACTCCCAATAGTCAAGGTGGCCAAAAGAAAAAGGATAATAACAATAATAATAATAATAATAATAATAATAATAATAATAATAATAATAATATCAGTCAACAGTATCCACAGCCGCAACAGTATCCACAGCTGTATTTTACTCACAACCTCGTTTTCCAGAAAGTCCGGTTCAATTCCGTGACTCTGTAACTCCTTGAGCATTGAGATTGATAGTTTTCAGACTCCCGATCCGTCAGTCCATGTCAGAGTACACACTTGCTCGACGGCATCCCGGCAGCATTTAAACAACAATCTGCTTGGCACACAGCAAAGTGTGATGAAGTGATTAGTAATCCAGGAAGTGAGAAGTTGTTGGATCGCTATAATCGCCGACGGACTTAACTTTCAACGCGGGTAAAACAACAGAAACGCCACGTGAATCTTCAAAGGGAGCTCCGCGAGATACTGCTTGCCGCTTAGCCGCCGCCATCTTGCCAAATAGACGTCATCACCTAATAAAGGTAAATCCGAGGGCTGGACTCGCACCGTAACCAACCAAATGACAGAAACTACATAAACATTTACTAATGCTGCATGCATTTAAAGTTATGATTGATTTGCCATGAACGATGACCATGAATGGTGATTAGTACTCACTGTAACATATTACTGGTGATGAAAGACATTTATAATGTTGAAGAGTAATGGATTTAAAAGAACTGAATAGATGCTAATTTATTTATTTTTATGATGACATCGTCATACTCCCCTCTCCTTAAGAAAAGCCGGCCCTTAGGGCAAAGGCGTTAAATCAGAGGCCCTAAAATCTCTTCGTCATCACTATCCTCTTTAAAGATTTCTTGTAATCGACGTTTTTGTAGCAACTCAAGTTCCTGTGCAGAAGGGAAGCAGGGTCTAAGCTTGGAGACGTGGACGACCCTTAAGTCCTCTCCTGAGTCCTCCAGGACAATTTCATAGTTCAGAGGTCCTAGCTTCTGGACTATCCTGTAAGGTCCTTGCCATTTTGGAGCAAGTTTCGCGGAAAAGAACTTCTCTGCCTTAGAATAAGGGTGAGCACGCATCTAAACTCGGTCTTTTTCCTTAAACACAACTTCTCTCCGATTCTTGTCATGATTCCGTTTTTGACGTTGACGAGCTGTATATAATCTCTTAATATACTCCTTCATTTGATGTAATTTTGTCACTTTGTCATAACAGGAATCATCAGGACAAACATCTCGTGGTTGCAGTAACACATCCATAGGTCCTCTGAGTGAGCGGATGAGGTTTAACTCAGCTGGAATTCTCCTGTGGATTCGTGGACAGCAGAATTAAGAGCAAACCTAAACTCTGGTAGAAACTTGTCCCAATGTTTATGATTATCACTGACATACGAGGCCACCATCGTTTTAAGTGTACAATATGTTCTTTCAGTGCGATTTGTCTGCGGGTGGTATGCAGTTGTCATTTTGGGTCCGATGTTCCATAATTTTCAAAGTTCCTGAAACACAGAAGACACAAATTGAGGTCCTCGATCAGACAAGATGTAATCTGGGACCCCCCAACGGGTGAGTATTTCCCTGACAAGAATCTGCGAGACAATTTCAGCTGTGGCTTTACGTAAACTGAAAAGTTCCACCCATTGAGAATAGTAGTCCACAAAAACCAAAAGAAAGACATTCCCTGAAGAACTCCTGGGAAATGGACCCATTAAGTCTACTCCAAGTACCTCCCATGGCCGTTGTACAATGGTTTGTTGCAGAGAACCAGGTGGTTTACGACATTCTGGCTTGTAGAGCTGGCAAATATGACAATTCTGCACAAACTCTTTGACATTTTGATTTGAGTTTGGCCAGTACACCAAAGCTTGAAGTCTATTGCAGGTTTTGAACTGGCCGAGATGACCAGCAAGAGGGTCTTCATGAAGAGACTGGAGTAGTTGAGATCGAAGAGCCTTTGGTATATACACTTGGTACACAGTTTTGTGTGGGAACTGGACAACTCTGTAAACTTTGTCCTCTAGTATGGTAAATTTTGTAGAGGAATTAACAGTGACTTCTCCAAACTGCACTGTTAATACAGATTTTGAATGTCTGAGTCTGTCTGTTGTGCTTTCCAGATGTCATAATCAAGTTAGAACTCCTGGTTCCCTGATGTCCAAAGGAGCTCTAGACAGAGCATCAGGGACTGTATTGTACTTCCCCTTCCGATACTCCACGGTGAAATTAAATTCCTGAAACTGAAGTGCCCACCAAATTAACCGAGTATTAGGCTTCTGAGTTTTGAAGATCCACATCAAGGAAGAGTGGTCAGTAACGACAATGAAGAACTTTCCTTCCAGGTAGTACCTCCATTTTTCAAGAGCCCATACAACAGCCAAACATTCCTGCTCAGTGGTGGTATAATTTCTTTCTGCCTGATTCAAGGTTCGACTGGCATATGCAAGGACTTTCTCTGTGCCCACCCCAGTTTGCTGCACCAGGACTGCTCCCAAGCCTAACTCGGTTGCATCGGTATAGACAACAAAAGGCAAATTCAGATTAGGATGTCCAAGCACAGGTGGAGACACCATGAGCTGTTTAAGGGTGTCGAAGGAATCTTGACAATGAAGTCCATAAGAATTTAGCACCTTTCCTTTTTAAGGCATTCAAAGGTTCAGCCACCTGAGAAAAATGGGGTACAAACCGATGATACCAGCCGGCCATGTCTAGAAATCGCTGGACTTCTTTGATGTTCTTTGGCACAGGAAATTCTTGAATAGCTCTGTTTTTTTTTTTGTTTTTTTTCAGGATCTGCCTGGAATCCTTCAGCAGACACAATATGGCCAAGAAACTTCAGAGATGTCCTAAAGAAGTGTGTTTTCTTCATGTTAACAGTCAGGTGGGCCTCTTTCAATTTATCCAAAACAGCCTGGATGTCCAAAAAGTGCTGTTCCACTGATGGAGAATAAATGATTATATCGTCCAGGTAAACAAAGCAGTTTTTTCTTTGCAACCCTCCCAGGACTCTCTCCATCAACCTTTGAAAGGTTGCTGGTGCGTTTTTAAGGCCAAAAGCCATGACCTTAAAATGAAATAGCCCCTGACTGCAGATGAAGGCAGTTTTATCTTGACTCTCCTTCTCCATCTGAACCTGCCAGTATCCACTGTTGAGGTCCAGGGTGGAAAACACAACAGCACCATTTAAGGATTCAAGAATTTCTTGAATAGTAGGTAGTGGATAAGCTATCTGACTGACATACAGAATTTAGCTTTCGGTAATCCACACAGAATTGATAACCACCAGTTTTCTTGGCAATCAGGACCACAGGAGAGGCCCATGCTGAAGAGGCAGGCTCAATAACATCAGCATCTATCATCTCATCAATGAGCTGCTTGATGACCTTCTGTTTAATTGGGGAGACACGGTATGGCTTTTGTTTTATGGGTATGTCTTGAGTAACATAAATCTGGTGGGTCAAAACACTTGTTTTTCCAAGGACATCTGTGCAGACATCTGAATTCTGCTGAAGTTCCTTTCCTCTTTCATCAAGCTAGGTGTTTTGACATGTCACATGCAGAAGGTCTGATTCTTCCTTTATAATAGCAGGGGAAGAGCAGAAAAGAGAGCTAGAGGTGAAGAATTACGCCAATCATGAACAAAAACAGTTTTCAGAAAGGAATATTTCTGATCAGGCTGAAACCAGTAGATATTGTTCCTGATATCCATTTGCAGACCACTGAAGAAGAGATAATCTAAACCCAGCACAACAGGAAAGGCTAGCATCTGGGAGGCCAGAACAACCACAGGTAAAGTTAATGTTAATGTTTGTACTGCAAGTTGAACTTCACCCTATCCTAATGGCTGTCTGGCTCCTCCATCAGCCAAATAAATAGGACCCTCTGTCCAGGGTTTGAGTTGTTGCGTGTGATAACCCATGGTTAACCACAATTTCTCATTTAGCAAGGCATATGAAGATCCTGTGTCGACCAAGGCATGGCCTTTCCAAGAGTCGATACTTACAGGTGCAATCAACTGTTGAGGAAGAGATGATGAAAATGGATGGGTAGGGGAGTACACAGACTCCATGTGAGTGACAGTGATAACAGTAAGAAGATTTCCAGAGTTACTTTTAACAGAATTTGAACTTTATAGTTTTTATAGTTTTTATTCTTACCAGAACCATTCTGAGAACATGAAGCTGGAGAATGAGAGCCTTTACACCTTGAAGCTGACAATGGGGTACTCAGCTGAACAGAAGCAGGATGACTTTGGGTTTCCAAATTTTTTTTTCGTTGTTCGTATTGTAGCTGGTTTTCCTTGTCTTTTTCCAGTTGTTGTCCCAGATGGACTAAACCATCTACAGTAGTAACCACGTTACTGCGAAGTTGACTGGACATCTGAGGATTAATGTTCTTCAGGATTAACTTTATGACTTCCTCCTCTGCAATTTGTGGCTTCCAGCATTTGCACAGAGCTCGGTACATGTAAGCCAAATCTCTTATACTCTCACCTTCTTGCTGTACACGTGTTCTTACTCTCTCCGCTAACTCATCCTCATAGTCTTCTGACAAGAAAGCAGCAAGAAACTTGGATTCAAACTCCTGCCAAGTGTTTGTTTCAAGTCGAGCAACATCCCACCAGTCTCTAGCGGTTCCATGGAGCACATTCCTGAGTGTTGCTATTAATTCTTTATCTGAAAGTGGATGGAGAGCCATGAAATCATAACATTTCTCCAGAAAAATCAGAGGATCATCACAATCTTTTAGACGACCAAAGCAAGGGAACTGGATTTTAATGGGCTGTTTTCCCAGAAAACGTCCTCTACCTTCCACAGTGGTGGTAGCCAATTCAATAGCCGGATTAAACTCAGAATCACCCGATCCATATTGTAGTGTAGAATGAAGTCGCTGCAACCTGGGATTCACCACTGGAATTTCTGCCACATTAGAAGATGGGAAGAGAATTGTTTGCACGGAAGCATTTGCTTTCATGAAATTCTGCTGCGGTAATTGAAAAACTTCCATGTCCAGAGTTAATTGTTGAAGATGTTGCGTACACTGATACAATTCAGTTTCTAAAGTTTTATTTGAACTTGACCCAGCAATAAAGGTGTTCATGTGATGAGTGCATTGATCAGTTACCTTTTGAATAAGATCCAATGTAGCAGCCATTGGTTCCATAACAGCATTGAAATCCTTCAGTACCTCCGAATGGTGATTTTTTTAGTCACCAATGCAACGTTATTGAACTCCTTCCTGAAATATTCAAACTGATTACTCATTAGCTGTTTCATTTCGGTTGTTTGTTTTTCAGATGCAGCATTCACATTCACATTCACAGTGAAAGTATCTACAACCTGCTTTAACACTCCCATTTCTGTTAAAAATGTGTCCTTCAAACTCTGATATTGTGATTGGATTATTTCGCTCAATTGCTGAAGCATCAGAGTGTCTCAAAATCCAGTATCTCCCAATGTGGGTTGCAAGATGGGTGATAATGGGGGTCTGAGATCAAAGCTTCCTGTTAAATCCATATCCAGCAGAGAATCATGTGCTGAAAAAGCCAGGAATTCTAGTGAGTTGGGTAAGAGTGTTTGAATCTAATTTTGATCAGAAGCCATCAAGTTCACAAGATCATCTTCCAAGGCTTTGTTAATGGGTTGATTGCCATTTCCCTCCATTTCACGACATGACTCACTTTGAGTGTCAGCCATTTTGTCTAAAGGACTGTTTGCTGCAGTTCAATGGTTTTAAACAATGAAGCAAAAGTTCTCTTGAGTGTGATTTCCCTCTCACAACTACTCACAAGTTATAATAATTATTCAGGTCCCATCTGGGGTGCCATTTTTTATGTAATGTTTCCTGCGCTTGGTTGAATAAATTATTATTTTTTTTAATTGCTGGGGTGCCAGACAGAGTTTCTGTCGTTTAGTCAAACCAAACTTGTCAAGTCAGTCAAGAAACTTACAAAGGTTCTGTGCATCTAAATAGCCACATACCCTTAAATTTGTGAGTTAGGAAATTCATAAATTTTCCAAAAAAAAAAAAAAAAACATTGAACACAATAAATCACCTTTTTCAGTTTTCAGATCTGTATATTCAAGGTGCAAAATTCATCAAGTCAGACCAAGCAAAATAAAGACAGAAAAGGAGAGCAATCAGTTCATTAGGAATTGTCCACAATATAAGCAATGTAGTCCAGCCAAGAAAAATAGATCAGTTCAAACCCAAACATTCAGTTCAGTTTCTGTTAATCATGTATTTTACTCACAACCTCGTTTTCCAGAAAGTCCAGTTCGATTCCGTGACTCTGTAACTCCTTGAGCGTTGAGATTGATAGTTTTCAGACTCCCGATCCGTTAATCCATGTCAGAGTACACACTTGCTCGACGGCATCCCGGCAGCATTTAAACAACAATCTGCCTGGCACACAGTAAAGTGTGATGAAGTGATTAGTAATCCAGGAAGTGAGAAGTTGTTGGAACGGATTTAACTTTCAACGCGGGTAAAACAACAGAAACGCCGCGTGAATCTTCAAAGGGAGCTCCGCGAGATACTGCTCGCCGCTTAGCCGCCGCCATATTGCCAAATGGACATCATCACCTAATAAAGGTAAATCCGAGGGCTGGACTCGTACCGTAACCAACCAAATGACAGAAACTACATAAACATTTACTAATGCTGCATGCATTTAAAGTTATGATTGATTTGCCATGAACGATGAGCATGAATGGTGATTAGTACTCACTGTAACATATTACTGGTGAAGAAAGAGATTTCTAATGTTGAAGAGTAATGGATTTAAAAGAACTGAATAGATGCTAATTTATTTATTTTTATGATGACATCGTCACAACAGTGTTTGCATTTTTTTGTTACAAAGGGTAATAAATATCTATAGTCCCTTAATCTCTAAATTGACTCTCAAATGTTTAATTAATTTTCGTTCATCTCGAAAAGTAAACCAAACAACGGAAGCATGAAACATGTACTCACCGAAGACACATACTGGATATCCCTGCAGAGTTTCGTCTCCCTGGGAAAGTCCACTAGATCCAGAAAATTGTCAACCACCACCTGCCCAATAATATCGTGGCGTGAAAAACGATCAAAATCGTAGACACTGAAGTGCAGCTTCCTTGTGGGCAGGTCCGCATACGCCACAGGGAAGAGGAAGACCTCATCAAACACAGGGTTTAAAGTCTTACGATGCACCTTGGTCTGGTGCTTGGTTTTGCGGTCTGGGAGAAGGTAGATTTTTACATATGGGTCAGAGGTTCCAGAAAAGTCCTTGGCAGGGAGGTCTTGAGCTCGGTGGATCTTGACAATGAGCTGTTCCAGGTCACAATCATATTTAAGAATAAAGTGGAGGCGTCCACAGCTGCCCACACAACTGCTTCGGTTGTCCTCGCCATCTAGGGATCGTTGTTTGTAGAGTTCTGGTTTTAGCTGGCCCAGACTCATGCCAGTCAGAGAGTCCTGCCTCTGAAACTGGGTTACTGTGAAGTCAGGGTTCGACTGGTTCATCTGACGCCGAATTGAACTTTGCCTGTTGACATATAGTAGGAGTTAAAGACAATAATACTGGATATGAGGTTTAATGGGTGAGCAAAATAAGTAAATGAAATGTCTTGTACCATAAAACAAATACTTTCAGACAGGCCTTTGATACATCATCGTAAAAAAAATCAATATCAATAGTCAGTCTAACAAATAAAGATGCAAACTACTGGCATTTTGACAACTATGTGTTGATTGTTAACTGATTTTGTCAGAGACGTTTTGAATGAAAATTGCCAAATTAGTTATACAGAAACAAAATAATACACTTACAGATCAGAAACGAGAATTGAAATCGGTTTTATAATAAGTGTCATTTTACCAAAGTAAAAGGGATTATCCCTTTAACTATCCCTTTAATTTGTTTACAAGATGGCAACAAAAGCATTATTATAAAATACAAAAATGTTTAGGAACTAGTTACAGTTTTGTAATATTAAAAATTAGACAAATTAGACTTTTAAGTAATATAGTTAATTATAAACAGCTGTAGGCTGTTTCAAAATAATGAATATATTCCTTATCCAGGAAATTTCAGCATTTTATGCTGTCATTTTAAATTGTGCAGGAAAACACTGCAAGCCTATGGCCTTAAAATTGTCCAACTTTAAAATGAAAACTGCATCTTTATGAGGTCAGTGTCATCTACTGTAGAGGCACTTAGTGATAAACTCTGATTAGACACCAAATTGACCTCTCAGCCAGTCCTATTATTGAGAGACTGACGTTTCACCAGAATCCATTAAAATAATTATAGAAGGTTAACTTACCTGACACAGGTTGAGGAGGGATCCGTGATTTGTCTCTGCATGCGTGTGTTGCCATGGACACCATCCTCTTGAGTCTTAGACTCAACCTCCAGCGGAATATCAGGTGAAGTGTGGCTTATTTTGAGGGCTGCCTCAGGCACTGGCACTGCAGGAGGAGATCCTGGAACTGCTGGAGAGACCGGAGTGGGCGGCACCGTAGTCTCTTTTACCACTGAACTTCTGGCATCATTCCGGCGGTCAAGGGTAGCGTCCACCTCGGTATAGATGGGCTGGGGTTGAAGGGGTGGAGGAGGAGGATGAGGGGGGTCTGGATGTCCCTCCTTGGTGCCTGGAGAGAGGCCTCGCTCGCGCCATGGAATCCAGCACAATTTCCATGAAACGAAAAGAGAGACGCCAAACAGGGCCAAGCCACAAGCGGTCACCACCAATGACAGCAGGCTAATGGATATATCTAAGAAGAAAGGATTGAGTGCATAGAAATAGAGGGTGAGACTAAAATGTTGGCTACATAAGTGTTCATTTCACATGAAAGTTATCGGGACCACAACATACAGGATCATTAAACTGCTGGTGGGAGCACAAGCTGTTCAGGTCCAAATAGGACTATTTTAATCAGTTCTGTACACACTGTTCAGATTGAATGAAAATTTGGCTGTCACTACCAAACCTTCTCAAGGATGTATTTGGTTGTAGAATGCAGTTGTCACTGTTATAAATAAGTCTGTGTGCACACAATTGAACAGGCGTATTTCGCTGCAGTGTCTAAGTGGCAAATTGCATCAAAAATATAACAATGCCTTAGAAGTAACCAAAATATAATACATATTATGTTTGGAGTGTTTCAATAGTTTAGCAAATAAAACTGTAAATAATATCACACAGCACGTTCACACTGTTGGTGTTGCATTTCAGTCTATCTATATGATTCCTTGAACATCCAGCTCATAGAGTCAGGATTCACAAGGAGTCTATGAATCAAAGATATCAAAGATAACCTATTAAAGATAAATATTCATTGAAAAAGAGGCTTTAAAATTACAGGCAGTTTGAGAAGTAGATCTTAGGAGAAACACTGCATTCACAAAAACAAGATCTTGTGATTTTATCATTTTTTTGATTAAAATTATTTTCCATTAATTAATGTATTTATTATTATATTATCATATACAAAAGTCAACAGCCTAAAAAAAATACAATGTGAGAAATTGAAAATATTTTACAAAGCATTTCATCATAAGAACGATAAATTCACTCTATTCATTCACAGCCATTCAGTTTGAAGATGTTTGAGCAGTCACTCAGAAATCAAAGAATCATGAAATGGTCTTGAAGTAAGAGGGTTAAGCTCCAGTCTGATGTAATTTACTACCTTTTACGCAAACCTCTCATATAGACACTATAGTAGTATATTCTTTTAAACATTTGGCATCTGCTTTACTTTGATAACCAATTCCTTTCGGTTTGTACAATTTCCTGTTCCAATTTACAATAATGCTTAACTAGCTTTCTTCATTAATATAGCCCCTATTGAGCACACTGTATTCCCTAGACATCTAACTGAATGCCAATTCTAAGCCACTGCTGTTTGAAACATTGGGTATTGTCACTGTGATGACTGGCACTGACCACTAGTGACACTAATGAAATCCCTTAACTTTAATTAAATCAGGAACTTAAGTTAATTAAGAGTAAGCAGTAAAAAGGGAGCCCTCACACAGTTCACTCAAAGCAGGTGGCGTGGTTAATTAGGATGCACAAAACTGGTTTAACTGAGCTTCTCAGAGGTGTAGCCAAAAGTTGGTCAGGGTGAGATGGGACCACCCATTGGACAAGCAAGCCCCCTCAATCATTTACTCAGAAAATGCAGGGATGTCAATCAACCCAAATGTTTTTCTTTTATGGTTTTGTTTTTCCACCCCACTTTAATAAGAGTAGAGCTCACAATGCCTTGACACGATCTAAAAAAAAATATATCCATTTATTGACAGTAGGCAACAGAAGTATTACACAGCAAGAAACAATGGTAACACTTTATTTTAGGCTATCTTAACTAGTTGCTTATCAGCATGCATATTACTAGAATATTATCCATTTATTAGTACTAATTAAGCACATATTAATGCCTTATTTTACATAACCTTATTCTACATCCCTAATCCTACCCAATACCTAAACTTAACAACTACCTTACTAACTATTAATAAGCGGCAAATTAGGAATTTATTGAGGGAAAAGTCATAGTTAATAGTGAATAAGTGTTCCCTATTCTAAAGTGTTGCCGAAACAATATAGATATATTTTGTCATAAGTCAAAATGCACACTAAAGAATAGGGCAGGAAAAAAATAAAAATAAAAAACTTTTGTATCATCCTTAAGAATAAATATATGCTGTAAATATATGACAGTTACTTTATAAATAATATTCCCTATCAAAAGTTAAATCAGAATCCAACAAGAATCACTCAAAGGTTTGACAAGAATCAAACAGCCATAAAGTGTACAAAGACACCATACTCACTGTATATATAATTCATTCAAAACAACAGCGGGAGGTGCTCCATTTAATTAATATTACATGAACTGTATTTTTGACAACTAATTGTTGTAGTCTAGCTGACTCGCTCTCTCTCTCTCTCTCTCTCTCTTTATCTCTCTCTCTCTCTCTCTCTCTCTCTCTCTCTATATAGTTTTTAAAATCTGAATAAAATGAAAACTTTATTTTATTCACAATAGAATATAGAAAATATAACAAATGTTTAAAAGGAGAATTTTTACACTTTTATCCACTAAATGAGCTCATTTCAAATTTGATGCCTGCTACCGGTATCAAAAACGTGGGCACGAGGGCAACAAAGGGCTAAAAAAGCAAGAAATTTTGAAAAGATTCAACTGGGAGAACATCTAGCAACTAATTAAGTTAATTGACATCAGGTCTGTAACATGATTAGCTATAAAAGGGATGTCTTAGAGAGGCAAAGTCTCTCAGAAGTAAAAATGGGTTGTCGGTGCCGATAGCCTCGTGGCTAATGTGTCGACATATAGCGCAACTGTTCACAGCGACCCGAGTTCGATTCCCGCCTCAAGGTCCTTTGCTGATCCCGCTCCCCTCTCTCCAACCCAATACTTTCCTGCCATCACTCCACTGTCCTCTCAAAAAAAAAAAAAAAAAAAGACGTAAAAATGAGCAGAGGCTCTCCAATCTGTGAAAGAGTGTGTAAAAGTCGTGGCCTAATGGTTAGGGAGTTGGGCTTGTAACCTGAAGGTGGGGATTGTGAATGAACAGCGCTCTCTCTGCCTTCGATACCATGACTGAGGTGCCCTTGAGCAAGGCACTGAACCCCCAATTACTCCCCGGGCGCTGGAGCAATGGCTGCCCACTGCTCCGGGTGTGTGTTCACGGTGTGTGTGTGCGTTTGTTCACTATTCACTGCTGTGTGCGTGCACTTGGATGGGTTAAATGCAGAGCACCAATTTCGAGTATGGGTCACCATACTTGACAATACGTCACGACTTTCACTTTCAAAAAGATTATGGAATACTTTAAAAACAACATTCTTCAACGTCAAATTGCAAAGGCTTTGCAAATCTCATCATCTACAGTGTATAACATCATCAAGAGATTCAGAGAAACGAGAAATCTCTGTGATATCAGCGTTCAGTTCAAAAGCCAGCATCTCTGATGGTATGGGGGTGCATAAGTGCATACGGTATGGGCAGCTTGCATGTTTTGGAAGGCACTATGAATGCTGAAAGGTATACAAAGGTGTTAGAGCAACATATGCTCCCCTCCAAATGATGTCTATTTCAGGGAAGGCATTGTGTATTTCAGCAGGACAATGCATAACCACATACTGTAGCTATTACAACAGTATGGCTTCATAGTAGAAGAGTCCGGGTGCTGAATTGACCTGCCTGCAGTCCAGATCTTTCACCTATAGAGAACATTTGGCACATCATTAAACTAAAAATACATCAAAGACGACCACAAACTCTTCAGCAGCTGGAACCCAATATCAAATTCCAACACCAAAACTCCAGAAACTCATAAACTCGATGCCCAGACGTCTTCAAACTGTTTTGAAAAGAAGAGGAGATGCATGCCCCTGTCCCAACTATTTTGAGACCTGTAGCAGGCATCAAATTTGAAATGAGCTCATTTTGTGCATAAAAACGTTTAAACATTTGTTATGTTATCTATGTTCTATTGCGAATAAAATATTGGCTCATGTGATTTGAAATTCTTTTAGTTTTCATTTTATTCGAAATAATAAAAAAAAAAAAAAAAAAAAAAAAAAAAACGTCCCAACATTTCCGGGAATTCTTTGCAGGTTTTAGAAAGCACAGTGGTCCTTTGTTAATGTTTATTTCCTTGGTGTATAAACTGTATGGTTAAATATAGCCACTTTCAGCACTACTTGACTTCATCCTAAACTTTAAAAAAAAAAAAAAAAAAAAAAAAAAAAAAAATTCTTTCTCTTTATTTATTCCTTTCCTTTCTAGCTTGTACTTATTTGAACAATGCCTGAGACTTGTTGTTACGAGCACTTCCTCTGTCTGATTGCCTCTTCAAGACGAATCGCTTTATGTATTCCCCAATTGTAAGTGGCTTTGGATAAAAGCATCTGCAAAATGACTAAATGTAAATGACTAAATGTAAATGTAAATATATGTGAGGCAGCTGCACACACAATTCAGTATATTACAATTCAGATATTACAATGATGTCATTGCTGTTGGTTACTTTTTGAATGCTGAAAATTCTGTCAGTGTAAGTTAATAAGAGAGTTTGATCTAGTGCAAGTCTGCAAGTGCAAACATGACTTTTGTGATAGAGCCAAAGAATAGTGTGATCGCACCTTTACTTGCCCACTGCTGCTGTGAGTCTCCTGCTCTGAGATACCACTCTGTTGGGGAGACAGGTCCTCCGCATCATGTTAAATTTACACCAGTGGCATACAGTAATAGACTTTAAAGGGTCTCTTGCTTCTTGATCCACATTTATTAGTAGGTTGGAGGGTGTGGTACATGAGGATCCTGGGAAATCTGATCACGGTTTCGGAATGTTGGAGAAAATGGGGCACAGACCATGTGTCTGCAAGATTCCCATTAAAAAAGATGACTGGTGATTCCAGTTTTTAAATCTTACATATTAGGTGATACTGAGTATTCAACAGGATAGTTCACCAAAAAATGAAAATTTGCTGTTAATTTAACCCTCATGCTGATTACTGTCACTCCCGTGGTGTTTGGGGTCAAACATGACCCGGCCTCAAAAAATTGCTTATAAATCACTCATTATGCTATATTATCACCAAATATTGGATTCAATATTTTTGTCAACTTGTTTTCTTTCATTTAGGACTGGTTTTGTGTTTCTATGTGCATCTGATTAATCGTAGGCCTAATTTATCTGAGAGTAGGTACCTCATTTTTTGAGTGAAAAAAATCATTTTTTTATGAATAATTTTCACAATATTAAACAAAAAATTATAAAAAATTGCACTGTTTATCACACTAGTGTGCTTTAATGTTTAATTAGGAAGTTTGCTTTTATATGCTTTTATTTTGTACAGAATTGCAAAAAGTCCCACTTGTGGTGTTCGGGGTCAAAAATGACCCGGCCTCAAAAAATTGCTTATAAAGCATTCATTATGCTATATTATCACCATATATTGGATTCAATATTTTTGTCAACTTGTTTTCTTTCATTTAGGACTGGTTTTGTGTTTCTATGTGCATCTGATTAATTGTAGGCTTCATTTATCTGAGAGTAGGTACCTCATTTTTTGAGTGAAAAAATATTTTTTATGAATAATTTTCACAATAGTAAACAAAAAAATAAATAAAAATTTGCACTGTTTATCACATTAGTGTGCTTTAATGTTTAATCAGGAAGTTTTCTTTTAAATGCTTTTATTTTGTAAAAAATTGCAAAAAGTCACACTTGTAGTGTTTGGGGTCAAAAATGACCTGGCCTCAAAAAAATGCTTATAAATCACTCATTATGCTGTATTATCACCAAATATTGGATTCAATCTTTTTGTCAACTTGTTTTATTTAATTTAGGACTGGTTTTCTGTTTCTATGTCCAACTGATTAATCGTAGGCCTCATTTATCCAAAAGTAGGCACCTCATTTTATGAGTGAAAAAAGCATTTATGAATAATTTTCAACAAAATTGCACAAAGTCACACTTGTCAAAAATGGCCAGCCACTGAAAGTGAATGGGGAAGAATGAAAGTAAGAGAAACAACTAGTGTTCAGGAGCATGTTGTGCTTCACTGCAAAAAATGCTTTTCTTACTTAGAATTTTTTGTCTTGTTTCTAGTCAAAATTTCTAAAACATTTTAAATCAAGAAGGATTTTCTAGACAAGTAAAAATTATTGTCTTGATTTCAGAAAAAAAACAAGTCAAAATTAAGTGAGTTTTTGCTTTAAACAAGAAAAATAATCTCCCAATGGAGTAAGCAAAATAATCTTGTTTTCATTTTGAAATATTTTTTTGCAGTGTTTTTCTGAAGTCAATTCTTTTGAAGACAATGCAGGCTAAAGACAAGGCAGTTTGTGTGTGTGTGTGTGTGTGTGTGTGTGTGTGTGTGTGTGTGTGTGTGTGTGTGTGTGTGTGTGTGAGAGAGAGAGAGAGAGAGAGAGAGTTATAATATTTTCATATAATAGATTCATATAAACAGTTATTCAGTTATAATAGATTCATATAAACATTGCATGCAGTTCACGATAGGATGAAATAGGTGTAAAACTCACAATAATTTGTTTGCATGGATGTGTGTGTGTGTGTACCTGTTTTTCTATTCAGGTGGGGACTTAAACCTGAATACACACAGACTCATGGGGACTTGTGTCATGGTGGGGACCTAAATTGAGGTCCCCATGGGTAAACAAGCTTATAAATCACACTGAATGAAGTTTTTTGAAAATCTAAAAATGCAAAAAGTCTCCTGTGACGGCTAAGTTTAGGTGTAGGGTTGGTGTAGGGCAATAGAATATACGGTCTGTACAGTAGAAAAACCATTGCACCTATGGAAGTCCCCACAAGGATAGCGAAACAAGTGTGTGTGTGTGTGTGTGTGAGAGAGTGTGTGTGTGTGTGAGAGAGAGAGAGAGAGAGAGTTATAATATCAGATTCATATAAACATATTGCACGCAGTTCACGATAGGATGAAATAGGTGTAAAACTCACACTAATTTTTGTGCATGGATGTGTGTGTGTGTGTGTGTGTGTGTGTGTGTGTGTGTGTGTGTGTGTGTGTGTGTGAGACAGTGTGAGTATACATGCATCCACACACACACACACAGGTCCAAGGCCTTTATGTCTGCAAGCACAACATGCTCCTGATCACTAGTTCTCTTACTTTGATTCTTCCCCATTCACTTTCAATGGCCGGCCATTTTTGACAAGTGTGACTGTACAATTTTGTACAAAATAAAAGCATTTAATAGCAAACTTCCTGATTAAACATTAAAGCACACTAGTGTGATAAACGGTGCACATTTTCATAATTCTTTATCTCATATTGTGAAAATTATTCATAAAAAATGCCTTTTTCACTCAAAAAATGAGGTGCCTACTTTTGGATAAATGAGACTTACGATTAATCAGATGCAAATATAAACACAAAACTAGTCCTAAATGAAAGAAAAGAAGTTGACAAAAAGATTGAATCCAATATTTGGTGATAATATAGCATAATGAGTGATTTATAAGCAATTTTTTGAGGCCGGGTCATTTTTGACCCCGAACACCACAAGTGTGACTTTTTGCAATTTTGTACAAAATAAAAGCATTTAAAACCAAACTTCCGTATTAAACATTAAAGCACACTAGTGTGATAAACAGTGCAAATTTTTATAATTTTTTGTTTAATATTTTGAAAATTATTCATAAAAAATGTTTTTTTCACTCAAAAAATGAGGTACCTACTCTCAGATAAATGAGGCCTACGATTAATCAGATGCAAATAGAAAGACAGCCCTGTCTTAATCTCTCAGAGAAACAGATAAACCAGTTAAAAAGCAATGCTGAAATAAATTATCAGGACATAAATTACTTTTTTTTTTCTTAGTGTTTTAGTATGCTATAATTTACATGTATTTTAATGTTGAATGTGACAAAAGTTTGAATATGATTTTGTGCCTAAAGTATAATTTACAATTATTACAATTATTTACCAAAATCTAACAAGAAAGCAGTATATTAATTTGCTTTAGAACTGAGTATGCCTCATCATCTGTTACAAAATGCTCACATCTCAGAAACATGTTAATGATGCAATTAGTAATTAATTGGCAATTCTTTATGAAATGAAAATGATCTCATTTAGTAATAATTCATTATCTATTAAAGAACTATCTCAGTCCTAAATTTACCATTAATAAATTTCCATATAGGTTAATAGTAGTACCTGGAATGTACTACCCACATTACTTCCTGCATAGTTAGCTAGTGATGATGGAGCATCATTCTAAAGTAACTAACAAGACCTGACATTTTGCACGTTTTTACAGAAGAAAATCTAAACAAAAATGTAAACAAAAGACCTGCACATGAAAACCTGTAGATATACTTCAACTCTTTCTTCAGTTAAATTATGCACTATAAAGCCACAGTTACTCAGATAGTCAATATACATCAATTGATTTGAAAGCTAACTATAGACAGAACTACACCTGGACTATTTAATGGACTGACTTTTCCCCCCTTCCTCTTCTTTTGTACACCACATCTCTCCAGCATTCAGCAGAGACAGCAGCTGCCAAACTCTGTTTGATTTGTGCTGTCTCTGAGCAGAGTCCTCTAAAGCAGCACAACTCATTTCAGTCCACTGAGTGTGTCAGTTACACTTCAAAGTGAAAGCTCCACAATGGCTCATATCTAGTAACCCATAGAAACATTCCAACACACAAAGAGCTTCAAAGAGCCTTGTAGCTGAGATTCCCACTGTGCTGCAGCTGCCTGTATGAATGCATTTGAGTTCAAATTGTGCGAACACACAGGGAATACTGAGGATTTAACCATTTTAAACTAAAGGAGTTAAGCATTTTAACTAACCAGTGTGCAAGAAATTAGAAATTTAGTCAAGTTTTAAAAAGTATTAATATAGCAACAATTTCTATATATTGAAAAACTGTTGTTTGCAAATAAATAATATATCATACACATGGTGAATAAGCCGGTTGTCTAAGAAGCTCCAAAAAGGGTTTTTCTAATATGGTTCAGTTTGGGACCAGGTTGCTCTAATATGCTCTAATAAAGCTCTAATAAGCATAATTATCCCTTCAGCAATGCTCAAATTGCATTTTCCTCTTGTGAGATTTGCCAGAGAGACATTTCCAGGGGCTTCTAGGGAACACAAAAGAAATGTTTGCTCCTAGACCCCTAAAAGGTGTAATAACAACATTTAAAAGTACTAGGTGGCCATTCACCCTTAGTATTTTGTGACATGCTAAAGCTTGTCGAACATGAAATGTGATTTCCAGTAAGAGTTTAATAAAGGAATGAAAGACCAGCCTACAGTTTATCATGCTGCAGCACTTTCTCTGAACCAAAAAACAGCTACGAATAACACCAAATGCCGGTTATGCCTGTAAAGGACTTTCATAAGAAGGGCTCTGAAAATACTGAATGATTGCAAAATCATATAAGCACTGCTCTTGGTACTCAATGTCGCCCCTTGTGTAATCAAGTCTATTCTTATAAAATCATTTGATCATCTGTCCTCCAAAAGAAATAACAATGTTACCATGGCTTCACAGAAAGGCGACCATTCCGACACAGTGAGACACTGGATAATGATTGTTTTGCTTCTTTTCTTTTCACTCTGGCTTCATGCTGCTGATTATTTAATTACAGTTTACACTGCCACTTGGTCTGAATGTCCTGATGTCCCATAGAGCAAAAACACTCTTGTCATTTAACTGGTCAAATGTGTCGATTTGCTTATTCAATCAAATTCAAAGTGTTGAGAAGCACAGTCTTCATTAATGTTTGATTTCTGCTGAAAATACTAGGGGAACCATCTAGCACTGCAAAACAATGGTTTGTCAAATAACCTAAGTATCTTGCCAGAGCTTGGACATGCTGAGGCCATATACAGTAAAAGTTGTTGTCTGGCCAGGGTCATGATCCCAGTCCTCCTTTCTCTCTCCTACTTTCTTCCCTGCACTATACTGACCTATAAGCTAATACGCAAAATAAATGAAGAATAATTCTAGGAATTTTACTGAAGTAACTTGCCATTTGGTTGGTTACTCACATCACACCTATGTGGCAGAGGTTGTACAGTACAGTATTTTATATATATATATATATATATATATATATATATATATATTAGTTTGGACAAACTAATCGTTTAAGACCCAACCACATCTGGTTTAATCCAAATACAGATACATATACTGGCTTCGCGGCACATCCCCTACAAAGAGCTCTTTGTGGTTTTTGGTGCTCATTTTCATGGTGGATTTCTGCTCATTTTCTAGTAGTAACTATGGAGCATCGCTAGGTGATTGCATGGGTGGTTTCTAGATGGTTCCTTAGTGAATCAAACATTGTCTACCTGCAATAAACAGTATTTTATTTATTTATTTATTTATTTTTTATCCATGCATTAAACGTTTTAAAAATAGCTTTGGGGGAAAACAAATTCACAATATTGGATCGAAAGATCAGAAAAAGCCCACATATACTGGCCAATAGACCCTACCTGGGTACAGCTTTCTTAAGCCTGTTTCAGAATGATTGTGGTGCAAAGGAAATTATCTACTGAAATTACAAATCATGAAAACAATATGATATTATTAATGCTTTTATCCTATTGTACAATGGATTTATAACCAAAATAAAATTGAATTTCAAACAACTTCAACATCTTTATCACAGTTTATAATGCACAGCCAGGGCTGTCTTAATCTCTCAGAGAAACAGATAAACCAGTTAAAAAGCAATGCTGAAATACATTATCAGGACATAAATTACTTTTTTTCTTTTTCTTAGTGTTTTAGTATGCTATAATTTACATGTATTTTAATGTTGAATGTGACAAAAGTTTGAATATGATTTTGTGCCTAAAATATAATCTTGAATAAAACAATTATTTACCAAAATCTAACAAGAAAGCAGTATATTAATTTGTCTTTAGAACTGAGTATGCCTCATCATCTGTGTTACAAAATGCTCACATCTCAGAAACATGTTAATGATGCAATTAGTAATTAATTGGTAATTCTTTAAGAAATGAAAATGATCTCATTTAGTAATAATTCATTATCTATTAAAGAAGCCTGTTTGTAAAAAAGTATTAGCACACCTATCCTTGACAAGCTGCACAATTTGAGGTATCATTCATGTCCATAGTACAACAATTCAGGGTGAGTTACACCATGAAGTTTTATGTCATCTGTGAAATGGCATTGCTTCTTGCATGTTTTGCAACACTAAGTAAATTGCCCAGTGGGTGAATTTTATTTTTTTTAACAGATCAACATGAATCTGGCAATGTTTTATGTTGGTTGTTTACAATGCCAACAAACCTATGCATATAATACTGACTCATGCAAATGTCCAAATGTAGTAGTTTACAAATCATGCACTAGTAAAAGTTTCTGAAAAACAATTGCACATTCATCAACCAATCAGATTCAAGCGTTCAACAGCCCCCTAGTATAAGTCTTTAATAATCAATAATCTGCCCTTGTGGTCATAATTTGTGTTATCAGAAGAAAGTTATTGGTGTTAAAGGAACCCCCCCAATAAGGGGTTTCTGTTGTTGTGAATGCTTTTGCATTCTCACCTGGACTGCTCATACTTAATAAACCTCTTCAACTTTTCTTCAAATTATAAATAAATAAATAAATAAATAAATAAATAAATACAAATAATAATTCAAAAACACAAAATAGTTCAGAGACATTGTCACACTTTTTTCTTTCTTTTCTTTTTTTTTTTTTTTTTTATGTCACTCACCCAATATGAAATGACATGTCTCAGCTGTAGCCTTTTATTACTACACTACTGTGGAATTCGGGGTAAGGTGCAGGGTATTGGCTCTCAATGAACTGACAAAACCAACCATGAGCAGCTGTCAATGCAGCCACAGGGGATTGGTGTGTGTGAGAGTGCGAGAAAGATGCCAATATAGCTTCTGTGATTCTTGAGCTGTTGGGGGATGGGTTCATGTTTTGGCTCCATGTAGTTATGCAGTTAAGACATGTTTCCAAAATTTCATGACCTATACCAAAGCCGCATTTTATAAAGAGGCCCACCTGGTCCTGAAATTTGTTTGTTTTGTGTTATAAACGAACCTTGCATCAGACATCAAGAGGAATCATTATAAAAGCTTTTGTGAAGAAGAATAAAAAAATAAATAAAAAAAACATTACTGGTGGGAGGTAGATTTAACACCGTTTACCAAATCCCCTTGGTACACCTCAGTGTAGCACAAAAGACTCCTGATCTCTTGCTCAGCAGGTGCTGTAGCATTTAAATCTAAGCAGTCAGACTCCAATACTGCACTTTTGGCCTGTGCTGTTGGAATGGATTTTGTATTGTGTCTCAATCTAAGTTTATCCACACAGCATGTATGAGAAGTAACAGATGCCATATTTAATTCAAATGCAGCGATTTTCATCCTGGATGATGTGGCTCCAGCTATACCTAAAGAAAAAAAGTTCATGATGATGAAACATGGTCAAGGTGTAAGAGAATGATGGGTCAGGCTATCCTAAGTGACATGACATTAAGAGTATGCATTTTAATAAAAAGAGGTCTTGTAACCACCGCAATTCATTTCTCATGACTATAAGCTACATTTCTGTTTTGATATGTTTTGTCTACTAATATTGATTGATTGATTGATTGATTGATTGATGGTAATTTACCAGAGGTGAGTGTCTCCGTTGAGGACTTTTTTTTTTTTTTTTTTGGATCACCAGACATAAAGAACAAGCTTTTTCCAGTGTAATGATGACTTATACTGGACAAAAAATCTGGAATTTTCATAACTCTAAGGATCCTGCAAGAATGATACATGCATACACTGCAACTGTAATAAATAAATATTATAAACGTTTTATATATTAGAATCTTGTTAATTTAATTGGTGTAAAATTATAATAGCCGTTCCACTAGCATTTCTACATTAGATTTCTGACATTATAGTATTTTATTTCTGACAAAATTATTTGAGTCTATACACCAAACTGAATCAACACCGAATATCACGTCGAGTAAAAGATAGTATCACAGTTAATATAGTAGCCTAGATATTCCTCCAGCGTGATGACATCGAGGTTAAAATGGAATAAATTGTTGAGCAACAAGTCAATACTGAATCAAACCCACTACGTAAAAATATATATGAAGTCGCGAATGCGATGGCACTTCAATGTATTCACCTAGTTCATGATCCTTACGGAAAAAAAGCGCATGCAAGCGTTTTGTGCAGGAGTGTCGCCTACCTGAGTCCGAATACCTCGGCCTGGCAAGGTCTCGGAAATAATAAATGAAATCCAAACAGTTTTCGTTCTGAACCTCCCCCTTAGAACAAAGATCCGATAAGAGTTCTAGTGCTTTTTGACAAATCTCGTCCTCTCTGTCGACAGGCATTTCCCACCAGCATCCTTCTGGATTGTGGAGCTTCTAAAGCGCAATCCCCCCACAGAGAAACATCATCTCGCCGACGGCATCCCACTCTCACGGACAAACCCGGCTTTCTGTAACGTGGAAATACCTCTTGAGTGTTTTTTTTTTTTTTTTTTTTTTTTTTTTTTTTAATTTCCTGTCAGGATTTATTCGACACGGTGAAGTTCTTGCGCGATGTGAAGCCAAGTCGCGACGCGAGTGGAGTCAGAAATGAAAAGCCACCGGTTGAATCTTCACACACACGCGCGAACTGAAGTGTGAGGCGGTCGCTGTCCACGCTCGCCGTGGTGCTGAAGACAGTGCGCATGCTCACAGGCTGATCGCCACCTAATTACTCATCAGCACGAGCGCAATCATCCCGTTGATTCTTGGTCTAAAAAGAGTTAGTACTAGCGCACGCTAATACATTATTTTTACTCATTTAAACAGGAACTGACCTGATTTATGGTCTGGGAATTTATTCAGTATCAATACGAGTGGCCACGAGTGGAACAGTATGAAATCAATTAAATATCTGATTAATTTAAATGAAGAATTTTGCA
This sequence comes from Spinibarbus caldwelli, assembly GCA_039654775.1. NCBI lineage: Eukaryota > Metazoa > Chordata > Actinopteri > Cypriniformes > Cyprinidae > Spinibarbus > Spinibarbus caldwelli. Next base: position 24,859,307 of record CM077238.1, read on the forward strand.
GATAACTGACATAGCTCCACAGCTAATTAATGATCAGTTCATCAGTGTTTGCTAGCAGTGTAAATGATGAAACAGCCTCTTGATTTCTGGAAGCTGAGCCTTTAAATCTTCAAACAAGTTGGGTATCAATTTGTGTGCGTGTGTGTGTGTGTGTGTGTGTGTGTGTGAGAGAGAGAGAGAGAGAGAGAGAGAGAGAGAGAGAGAGAGAGAGAGTATTTGTCTGTGTATTTTCCAGTTTTTAGATTTAACATTCAGCTGACTTTAGATTTATGCATAGAAGCAAAGAAAACTATGCATGAAATTCTCAGCCTTGTATATTTGAGACAACATTGATTAATGCTGTGCCAAAGACAAACTTTTTTGTCTTTTTGTCACCCTCAGTCCGCAATTTTCAAAAGACTGTTGAAGTGACAGTGGGGTGTATAAGCCCAGTGTGTACAGAAGTGCACAGACCTTGTCCAGCACCAATAATGAAGATGCATGTATCTTGGTGGAGAGCAAAGCCTTCATCACACACTTCCTTTAGAAGAAAATGCATCATAGTTGATATTGAGGTCGTCTTTACAGAGGTGAAAAAGTGCAAAATAAAATAAAATAAATATAAAAATAAAAATCAATAAACCTGGAAGAGGACAACCTATACTCAAGTGTTGGCAACTCTCTAAGCAGAAGCAAATCTTTGGTATGTTCTATAGTAAACATGATTCATAAGTCATTAGACAGCCTCTGTGCCCAGCAGTAAATGGGGTGGGGGTGGGGGGTTAAAAACCAACTTTAAACTATTACTATTTGCCTCTGAATGCCCAACACAGTCTCATAAGGAAATGGCACTCCAATTTTTATCCTGCAACATCAAAACTCTTCTTCTGTTTTGAAAACATCATTCATCAGTGTTGTATTTATTTATTTATTTATTTATTTATTTATTTATTAACTAGTTTTGCTCTTTCATTAAGGCTAAACTTGGAAATGTTGAAATGATATGATTGAAAAAATCTTTTTTTTTTTCAGTTTATTTGTTTGGAATGTCTACACTGTGGCTCCAAAAATGACAAAAGCACAATAAAAGTATCATAGCAGTGGTCCTTATAGCTCCTTACTATTTTCAGACTGAAATCAGACGTTATATGATAGCTTTGTGTGATGAATATTTTGAAATAGTTGGTTAAAATGACACAAAAGGAAAGCTGAGAATCACAGAAAAGGATCTCAATGACCAAACTCACCTTAAAGGTTTATTAACCCATGCAAATGTCAAGAAAATACCAGATGCATTCAATAAACAAGACAGTTTAGCTTCAGTAAACAAAGCTGATTATAAATAGTTTTTAATTTATTTTACAAATATTAAGAAGATATTATGCTAATGAGTATTGCATTTATACTTATTTGTTTATTTGGTTCATAATCAGCACTAATGCCACTGGATCAAATACACCCCCACTATCTTTGTATTCAAGCTACTACTAATATATATGCTATGTACTGTATTAATATTAGCTTATAAACATCTTTTCAAATAAACCGTACAATATCAGCCAAAGCAATGCATGAATTTCTTTACAAAACTATCTTTTGGTGTGGTGTGAAGGAAAAGCAGCTAACAAACTTGTCAAGCATATAGGTGAACTCCATCAGTAATGTTTAAAATTATTAGTTAACAATGGTGACTATTTTGAAAAATCGCTGATAGCATATAAGTAGCTCTTCATTAATAAAACCACTCACACACTCTTTATTGAGGTACTAGACATTCTGTCTGTTTGTCCTGTGCTGTTTAGCCTTGCTTTGGGCAAATGTTCCTGTCAAAAGGCCTGGTTTCACAATACTGACACCATGCATGGTAATTTGTGCAAATTATGATAAGAGCTTTTAAAAGGATGATAAAAGTATCTGCAATTAAAACTGTTTTCCCCAAGAATCTGAAGAAAAATGATTGTCTTCACACTAATACATCCTTAGATGCTGAACTTAAAGTATCCATGCAATGTGCTGTACACTTTAAGCTGATAAATTCTTGGCTGCCAGTTAATGCCTGGGAGCTATAAAGAAATCTCTGACGGTATTTTAACAGTGTAATATTGCTTTACAGTTTTTCAGTCCCGGAAAATCCCAGGTTACTCTGCAGCTTATGAATATGTATACAATTTAATTTATTCTTAATTGGTATGGTAATTACAAGCTCTGAAGCTTGTAAGAGATTGTTTAATAAAAACTGAGACTCAGATGCACAATGAAACTAATATACACATTTCCCTGAGGAAGAATTGTAGTCTTATTCATAAAGTGTAGTGTATAAACCTAGAGAGATATTCATGAATGTCAGTCAACCCAAATAATTTATCATACATGATGAACTGGTGATGTGTACAGGGTGCTTCCCTGTCTATGGCTGAGACAATGGAATAGGCAGTTTTTATTTATTTATTTTTTATGTATTTATTTTTTTTTCACAATCTAGTGCATGTATTAAAATATCACAAATGCTGCATGCCTTTACACACATCAAGATTTATCCGAATTAGACTGCTGTTTTGGAGGGGAAAAAATACAAATTAATTACTAATTAACTAATTAACTTTATTTATGAGTAATGCTAACTTACACTATTATATTATACACTAACTATAAGCTATAGCAACAGCGCATATATGCATGCTAACATAACTAACATGGATCACTGCATGGTGGTTATTGCTTTTAATATAAAGCAACATTCAGTTTAAACTATATATATTCACCACGATGGTAACTTCCCCAAAAGAGCAACATAGCATTACATTAAACATTAAAAAATCTCCTTCCATAATAAGTTTGTGCAAAAACACATCAAATAACTGTTAATTTCAAAAGTTAATTTAATTATACCGTCCGTATTACAGTATTGTTGGATTTTTGGGCATTTATTTTGCTATGTCCAAGTCAAACAATCACATTAGTGATATTCATAATACAGTTATTTATTATTGTTATATTTACAAAGCTGAATTATTATTATTATTATTATTATTATTATTATTATTATTTAGCATATGTTTTACTTGTGTAAGTCACATTCGTACTTGTGCATACTGCCACATATTAAAACCCCTATATAATCAAACTTCTTTAGTTCACGTCTCATTGCAGATCACAAAGTGCAAAGAAAAGTACAGAACATGAAGATTTTTGGTGAATAATGACTTTCCTCATCGTCAGGTTTGGATTTAAAGGTTCATAAAGGTACAGTGCTGTGCAAAAGTCTTGGGCCATTAGTGAGGATGCTTTCAAAAATAATGTCATTATTACATTTTATTTATCAATTCACTTCTATTACTAAATCAACATTTGGTGTGACCACCCTTTACATTTAAAACAGCTTTTGTTCTAGGTATACTTGCGCATAGTTTTTTAGGTAGTTGGTGGAGTCATGGAGATTTTGCCGCCCCATAGGAAAAATGTATTGCTCAGTGGTTGCTTTTCCTAATCTCAGGAGACTTAAATGAGATTCTCATATATCTCTCATTTTAGTATCAACAGCATTTCAGATGTTTCTTCTAAAATTCCTTGTCTCATTGAGATATCAGCTTTGTCTTAAGATGTCTTCAGTTTTATTTTAGGAGAAACATTAAACTTTTACTAATATTGTAAATACCAAAACTATAATTTAAATAGCATTAAACATTTAAGAATATCAAGGGTTACTAGTTTAAATGTTTAAATTTATCTTGCACAAAAAAAAAAAAAAAATTAAATTAAATAAATTTATCTTACACATGTAAGGACACACATGTGCAAGATGTTTGGTATAAGAGCAATACCTTTTTTTTTTTTCTTTTTTTTTTTTTAACAAATGTAACACTAGTGTACCAGTGTTTTTTGTTGTTGTTGTTGTTGTTGTTGTTTTTTTTTTTTTTTTTTTTTGCTTTGTTTAGCATTAAACTTTTGTTTTGCACAGCCCATTCTTGCATGTATGTAAATATAGGTTATGGTTTCCTCTATTAAATCATTACGCAATAAAACACTGTCTAAAATATGACAATGCATGTATTGTCTTTGATTGAAATGGTGTGGATAAGTGACACTGAAGCTAACCAGAGGGAAGAAAAATAAAATAAAAGAGATCTCTTTAACATTCAAATATTTCTCCTAGACAGAAATTAGGTTGTCTTAAGATTGAATGGAAACTTTTACTTGAGTTTCCTGCTTCTCAAACTTGTCTCCTGAGACAAAAACTCTAACACTCTCACAATGGTCTCCTTTAAAGCTTTAGAAGAGATCTCAACATCACAGATATTTGCTTAGATATTTCTCCTTAGCTAAAGACTCTGGATCTCTCACATTTGTCTCCTCTAAATTTCAGAAGTGATCTCAAGAACTTGTGTGCACCAAGTCAAATGCCTCAATATGAGTTCAAACATTTCATATAATATGTATTAATAATCAAATTATTCAATTAATAATCAAGACTGAGTCATAAGCCATTTATGTGCCTTTCAGCAAAGAAAGCTCCAGGGTTACATTTTCTGTAAATCAGTTTTGAATACGGCATTCAGTACATTACTATTTCCAACAACAATTTATGTGCCTAAGTACAAACATTGTCCTACAAATGTGAGAAATCCAGAGTCTCTAAGGAGAAAAATCTGAGCACAGTGTGTGATGTTGTTGAGATCTCTTGTAAAGCTTTAAAAGAGACAAATGTGAGAGATCCAGAGTCTCTAGACTAGGAGAAAAATCTGAGCACAGTGTGTGATGTTGTTGAGATCTTGTTTGAAACTTTGGAGGAGACAAGTGTGAGACCACTAGAGTCTCTAGCTAAGGAGAAAAATCTGGGCACAGTGTGTGATGTTGAGATCTCTTCTAAATCTTTAAATGAGACAAATGTGAGATATCCATAGTCTTTAGACTAGGAGAAATAGCTGAGCACAGTGTGTGGTGTTGTTGAGATCTCTTTTAAAGCTTTAAAGGAGACCATTGTGAGAGTGTTAGAGTTTTTGTCTCAGGAGACAAGTTTGAGAAGCAGGAGACACAAGCAAAAATCTCCATTCAATCTTAAAGTTTCCTCATTCATGTCTTGGAGAAATATTTGAGATTTTAAAGAGATCTCACTTTTGATTTTTTTCTTTCATATGGGGCAGTTCTTCTGGTTCTTAGTCTTTTTTGTTTGTTTGTTTGTTTTTTTCTCCCTGATTCATCATGTCTTGATTTGATGATGGTGAGATCAGATCTCTGTGAGGAGCACACTAGCTGTTGTCAGACTCCTTGTGTATATGGAAAGCTCACTGGATTATTAAAATTAATGACAAAAGGAATATGTGGAAATGTGAATTGAAATTTCCCACTGACACACTACAGTAAAAGACAGAAATAACTAGCTACAAACCATTTTTTGGGGTGAAAATACTAATGGCCTAAGACTAATTGCACAGTACTGCATATTATGGTAGAATCTGGCTATATTAATATCTGCCTACTAAACACATTTTGAAAATGGATTCTCTTTCTTGCAAATGCCTGCTCTCTCTTCAGCGGGGTGCAGCGTAACCCTCCCCAAGGCCTGTCAACACCAGACTCGCAACTGAGGGCTGATGGAAGCAAAGCTGCCAACCCCGTCAGTGGGATGGTACCTCCAGAGTGTTGTAGGTTACTGCACCTGTTAACATTGCTGCTCACTCTTTGGGGAGAATATTCACACATCTGCCTGTGTGTGTGTGATGTGACAGTGCCAGTGGCTCTGACAACTTGTTTCATAGCAACAATCATTGTGGCCTTGATGAATGCTTGCAAAGGGCATTATTCTATACAGATATTCCTAGCCTTGAGATATAGCTCGCTAGACCAAATCTGTTTGTGCAGTGCTGCCTTTTACGACGTGAGCAGCTCTTGAGAGTCACAAAATGCCACATTATTACGTTTACTGAACTGCAGTTTGTCTTCCTTCTCACAAAGACATTTACGCTCAAAAGTAACATGATCTGTCTGGAGCTTTTCAGCAAAGCAAACAGAGACTCTGCAGAATTGAAAAGAAAAACATAAGGAAGAATTCCCAGCCTCCACTGATCCACTGAAATGGATATCATTCAACTACTGGAGCTCTCTGTTGGACACTGATAAAATTTATTGACCATTTCTGTGTAGGTTTCGTACTCTATATATGTATTGAGTCGGGTAAATTCAAAATATCAAGCCACTGACCAGGTAACAGCCTCAAAGGACTCTGCAAGGTCTCGTGGCATGGTGATGTGATACATATATAATAATAATTATTATTATTATTATTGTTATTGTTATTTGCAGAGTGGATTCTTTTCATTAAAGGCACCACTGTAGCTGTAGAGAACTGTAGCTACTATTATCACATTTCATGTTAATGCTGCTTTCAAATATTGCACAGGGTTCAACATAAGTGACTGCTATAGCCTCTGTATATTTTTTGATATATGAAAAAGTAGCTTAGGTATTCCATTTTACTCTCTTTCTTTCTGCAAACTAACTGAAAGTGCAAACAGCGTGGAAGGTACATCCATGTTTACAAATTAATGAATAATTCACAAATAGTTCATCACTTATTTAAAACTCTTTTTGTACTCACTGTTGTACACAGGACATGGCAGGATGGATGCTCATTAAAAAATGGCACTCTGAAATCCAGTAGATTTTCATTGCAGAACTGCTATTGTGTCAGGTTGGTTGCTATATATATATATATATATATATATATATATATATATATATATATATATATATATATATATATATATATATATATATGAATACATGTAATGACTAAACATGCATTAAGCTATGACTACAGTCCTTGTTTGTCACACTTATTATGTCATACAGCAAGAGTCACGAAAGCTGTAAATTGCTGTTTTCGCAGACAAGTTATGTAGGTAGGAAGGCAACAAGGTATGTATGAATCTAACATTGAAATAACATAATTGAATCTCTGGGCAAGAAAGCTACCCTAGGTCCTGAATACAGCAATATAGACAGCTATTAGAATAGCTTTGTGTTTAGTTGAAGACATCAAAATAGGCTGTTTAGAGGTATTAGAGGTAATAGAGGTATTTCTGCATTATTTATTTATGTATTTATATATTTATTGAGTTGTTAATTAAACATTTGCTTGCAGTTGTATCAGAGCAACTGGGTGAATGAAATGGTTGACTGATTTTTTTTTTTTTTTTTGCAGGTCACGTACTGCCCTGTGGCATCAGTAATCTTTATTCTTTGTGTTTTAAGGGAAGAAGCGTCATTCAGTTCAATTAATGTTGTGCTGGACTTGCACAGCTAAAGGGTCATGCTGAACTGAGATTTCAAAAAAAAATTAAAAATAAATAACCATGAAGTTAAATTAAGTTAGTCTAAAGAGACTGTAAATCTAGATGCTGACTGTTGACACTGAAAGTGAGCTACTATATTTTCTTACTTTCCTAATATGTACAGTACCAAAAACCCTCCTTTTGAAACAAGATCAATCATATTTTCATCAGTTTGCAACTATGAGAATTCATGCATATCTTTATATTAGACCGTAGTCACATATTAGGCCCATTAATAAAACACAAGCAGAACAAATTTCTGTCTAAATCCTTTGTAAAAATCTGTGTTATTACTTATGTTTCTATGGCCACATTTGGTCTTATGGACTTTTAGAATTTAAATTCCCTTAAAAACATATCACATGTCTATATACAGTATATCCATAAAGATGTTAAAGGGCATGCAATACACAGTCTGTTCATAAAATTACCAGGAGTTATTTATGGCACATGATTAGAACAGTGTTCAACACAAATTATTTACACCACACAATGTTTTTTTTAATTTTTGTTTTATTTATGTATTTTTTTCTTTAGCCTTTTGTTGTGCTGTAGTATAGCATTAACTGGAAACTTCCCCAAATTCCCAAATATGGAAAAGGCTGTGTGCATCATTTGACACAACAGGGTTGTGATGTTCAGGTACGATCTCTCAGGCAAGCTTTCTGAATTATTAAAGCTATTGTCAAGCAGTTCGTGTCTTCCCTGGAGCAGTGTAACATAGCAGTCATATCTGCCTTCAACATGAGTTCCACATCACTGTTTACTGTGAACAAATAACCATCAACCAACACTGACATCACATTTTATGAATTATTTGAACGTTTTGAATAACATTCTTCTGCCATCATTGCTAGCTTTGAAAACCTTGTGGAATTAATTACAATGGATAAAAGCCTTGGATGGATGGATTTGGATAGATAGCAATAGATAGATAGATAGTCCAGTCCTTCTGATGCTTTAAGGCGAGAGTCCTGCTCAGCATTAAATGATAGAATGAGATGGTCTAGTAAGCATGCATGGTATAATTTTAAGAATACTTTATATTATTATTATTATTATTATTATTATTATTATTATTATTATTATTATCATTATAAAAATAAATAAATAAATAAAAACAACAACTTTGTATTTACTAATTTTAATTAGCTGGTCCAGTTGTGTTTGATCAGGATTGGAGCTGAACCTTGCAGGAAAGTAGATCTCCGGTATAAGATCTTAAAAAATGCACTGTGAGAACTTGTAACCCAAGATCACATGATCACAAATGGAATAGTTTGAAATGTGACTATTGCATGCTCCAAGGATCCAGTCCTGCTCCTGGAGAGCCAACATCCTTAAGAATTTAGCCCCAACCTGCTCCAACAAACTTGCTCAGACTTTTCTTGTAATCCTGAAGAACTTGATTAGCTGTTTCAGGTGGATTTAATTACAACCCAAATTCCAGAAATGTTGGGACGTTTTTTAAATTTGAATAAAATGAAAACTAAAAGAATTTCAAATCATATTCGCCAATATTTTATTCACAATAGTACATAGATAACATAACAAATGTTTAAACTGAGAAATTTTACAATTTTATGCACAAAATGAGCTCATTTCAAATTTGATGCCTGCTACAGGTCTCAAAATAGTTGGAACGGGGGCATGTTTACCATGGTGTAGCATCTCCTCTTCTTTTCTAAACAGTTTGAAGAGGTCTGGGCATCGAGGTTATGAGTTTCTGGAGTTTTGGTGTTGGAATTTGATCCCATTCCTTCCTTTCCACTTTGAAACAGTCCATTTTAAATCTGCCTTGGCCCACAGGACACGACAGCGCTTCTGGACGACGTTCACATATGGCTTCCTTTTGCATGATAGAGCTTTAGTTGGCATATGCAGACGGTGTTTACCGACAGTGGTTTCTGGAAGTATTCCTGGGCCCATTTAGTAATGTCAATGACAGAATCATACCGATGAGTGATGCAGTGTCGTCTGAAGGCCCGAAGACCACGGGCATCCAACAAAGGTCTTCGGGCCTTGTCCCTTACGCACAGAGATTTCTCCAGCTTCTCTGAATCTTTTGATGATGTTATGCACTGTAGATGATAAGATTTACAAAGCCTTTGCAATTTGATGTTGAGGAACGTTGTTTTTAAAGTATTCCACAATCTTTTTACGTACTCTTTCACAGATTGGAGAGCCTCTGCCCATCTTTACTTCTGAGAGACTCTCTAAGACATCCCTTTTATAGCTAATCATGTTACAGACCTGATGTCAATTAACTTAATTAGTTGCTAGATGTTCTCCCAGCTGAATCTTTTCAAAATGTCTTGCTTTTTCAGCCCTTTGTTGCTCCATGCCAACTTTTTTGAGACCTGTAGCAGGCATCAAATTTGAAATGAGCTCATTTAGTGGATAAAAGTATAAAATTTCTCTCTTTAAACATTTGTTATGGTATCTATCTTCTATTGTGAATAAAACATTGGCTCATGAGATTTGAAAGTCTCTTTTAGTTTTCATTTTATTCAAATTAAAAAAAAAACAAAACAAAAAAAAAACGTCCCAACATTTCTGGAATTCGGGTTGTAGAACTGGAGCTAAACTCTGCAGGACAGTGACTTTCCAGGAGCATGACTGGACACCCCTGGACACCTGTTCTCTAACAGTCTTGCTTTCTGAAGGGATTTGGTCATTTACTTTTGTATTGAATGTCCCTGCCGTGTCCTCTTGTTAAGGCATATTGTGATGAGTCTAGTTTTAGTTTTAATGTCTCCTTTTTCCCCCTCTTTCTGAGACCTACCAAATAGCCATTATAATTCAAAAAGCATAGTAGATTGCCACTGGGTAAAAACCTACTGAGCCTGAACTGTAATTATTAAACCCTTCGGTAGGCTGTGTCTCAGATGTGACATGATATATACGTCCCAAAATGCTATAATTTAATTTAAGTTACACAAAAGAGAAAAGTTTCAGCTTTATTGTGAATATACAAAAGGTTATAGCACACTGAACATCCTGCCTGTGACTATATACTAATCTGTATTTCCTTGTCAGATGTAGTGAACTATACATAAAGCTACCCCTTAGGATGTATAGGTCCCAAATGCCCTGAGGAAGAGGTCGTAAAAAATGATGAATTCAATGTCTGGAAAACACCCTCTGGGTCTCCATCCATTTTTGCCTAATAATTAATTAATGAAGAATAGTGTGTCATAAGGGAAACAATGCACAGTAACAATACACAAAATTAGCAGAAATTTATACAGCCTTATTTTTAGAAATTAATAATTTAACATACACAATAACAATAGATGCCACGGTACACTATACTTCCTTTGTTGACTGCCTAAGTGAATGAGCTTACAATGATGCAATGTTTGTGTGTGTGTGTGTGTGTGTGTGTGTGTGTGTGTGTGTGTGTGTGTGTGTGTGTGTGTGTGCGTTTTGCCAAGTGAGCACTAGTAAACCCATTAGCTGGCCTTGAACAGCAGAAGGCAGCGATTAACTTGGGTAAAAGGATCATTTCCACACTGAGTGTTCCTCTGTTTGACTGCCTCTTCTCATCGGCTCATGCTCATGCCGGGGGAGCTTAAGTATACTGCTTGCACTGAAAAACTGAATGGAATTAAGGATAAAGGACAGTAAAAACTCGCCTCCATTTCATCTCATGAATATTTAATCTCTCAATGACCATAAGAACCAGTGAACATGTGGGAGACTAAAACACCCATGCACCTACTTTTACAGTATTCAGTATCACATTGACTGTCATGGTTTAAGAACACAGTACAGTTATAACCGTCAACAGTGCATTTTCCACATTTTACATCTATATACTGATATATAGTATAGTGTATAAAGCTGACATTAAACTCTATTGATTGATTGATTGATTGCAGGAGTAAAAATTTTCAGAGTTGTTTAATTCCTGCAAAGTCTTGTGTAATATCTTTTAGAGGAAAATGTGGTTTTGTTTTACTTTAACTAGGGTTTGGAGTTTGGAGAGGAAGGTTTATTCTTGTTTGTGTGTGTGTGTGTGTGATCTGCTTTAGCATTATGGGAGGGCAGGACTTCATATTGATTCTCAAATTTCAGAATAGTGCATAGCTTGCAATAATTTTAAGTATTTTTTTGGTCAAGCTCAAATAAAACAATTACCTGGGAAACCGTTTCCTTATTCACAGGTGAGCTAACAACTCTTGTATTGTCATTAAAGGAGTGTCTGCACCAATTGGCTTAAAGAGGTTATGGAGAGGACGAGACATGTCTGTAAGCTACAAATGTCGTAACAAAGAGACATGAATCATGTTGGCAAAACCACACTCACTGCTGTGAAAAAGCTATGACATTCAAGCAACCAACTCATCAAATTTATTGAGAAAAATATATGGACAACAATGGATGCCAACAAATAAGTTTTTTTTTTTTTTTTGGTGCTTTCAAACCATTGAGATTCATTGAACTTTCAGTCATACTTCATAAATCTTGTCTGAGATATCTCTTCTGAAGTTGTGTAGGAGACATACAGTGTACATACCGTAAGAATACACAACCGATATCATGTCAATAGACTAGTTTAGATACTTGGGAAAACATTTGTGACGCTGGACCACAAAGCCAGTCATAAGTAGAACAGGTATTTGTACCAATATATTGTATGGGTCAAAATTATCGATTTTTTTACTTTCATGCCAAAAATCATTCAGATGTTAAGTAAACATCATGTTCCATGGCAAGGCAAGGCAAGTTTATTTATATAGCACATTTCATACGCAGTGGTAATTCAAAGTGCTTTACATAAAAGGAAGTGAAATAGTCACTAAAAAAAATAATAATCACAACAATAAAAACATGGAATTAAGAAAATAATAATAAAAACAAGGATTTCTTATAAACGAGTAAAAGTACTTTAAAATCAATCCTAAATGTAACTGGAAGCCAGTGCAAGGACCTGAGGACTGGTGTGATATGCTCAGATTTTCTGGTTCTTGTCAGAATCCTGGCAGCAGTATTCTGGATGAGCTCCAGCTGTCTAATGGTCTTCTTGGGAAGGCCGGTGAGGAGACCATTACAATAATCCACTCTGCTTGTGATAAAGGCATGAACAAGTTTCTCCAAGTCTTGACTGGAAACAAAACATCTAATTCTTGCAATGTTTTGAGATGATAGTATGCTGATTTAGTTACTGCTTTGACATGACTACTAAAACTAAGGTCTGTCTCCAGAATCACCCCAAGATTTTTGACTTGATTTTTAGTTGTTTGACCCCTAGAGTCAAGGTATGCATTCACCTTGAGAACTTCACCTTTGTTTCCAAATGCAATGACTTCAGTTTTCTTCTTGTTTAACTGAAGAAAGTTCTGGCACATCCAACTGTTAATTTCATCAGTGCATTGGCAGAGGGAGTCAATGGGGCTATAGTCATTTGGAGATAAGGCTAGGTAAATCTGGGTATCATCAGTATAGCTGTGATAGGCAATTTGGTTCTCTCTCATTATTTGACTTAGTGGGAGCACATACAGGCTAAACAAGAGTGGTGCAAGAATTGAGCCTTGTGGGACTCCGCATGTCATGGACATTTACTTAGACTAGGCTCTCCTATACTCACCTATACTCACATAATAACCTCTCCCTTCTAAGTATGACCTGAACCATTTGAGTACCATCCCAGAAATCCCGACCCAGTTTTCCAGTCTCTCTAGAAGTATGTTATGATCGATAGTGTCAAACGCAGCACTAAGATCTAGTAGTACCAGCACTGATATTTTGCCAGAATCAGAATTAAAGTGAATATCATTCACTACTTCTAAGAGATCTGCTTCTAAACAGTTAAGCACACTTTTGAAAAAAGATGTGGGTGTCAAGATAGCAGGTTAACGATTTAAGGTGCTATACTATTTCTTCCAAAATTTTGCAATCAATTGCTTCAAAAACAGACATAACCACTTCTTTTTGAAATTGAGGACAAATCTGTGTGACCTCTGCGTAACTTGAGGATGCGCCAATCTCCTTTCTGGTATTATTGATCTTCTCAGAAAAGAAGGAAGCAAACTCATTGCATTTGCTGTCGGAGAGCATTTCACTGGGAATCTGACTTGGGGGGTTTGTCAGTCTCTCAACAGTAGCAAAAAGAGTGTAAGTGTTAAGTTACTGTTTATAGGGTTTGAGAAGAAGGTCTGTCTAGCTGTGGCTAGTTCCACATTGAAAGCATTAAGGCTGTCTTTATAGATGCTATAGTGAATTTCGAGTTTCATCTTCCACCACATCCGCTCAGCTTTTCTGCACTGTCTTTTCATACTCTGAACTGCTGTTGATTTTCTTCAAGATGATTTTTGTCTGCCAGTCTTCTTGCTGACCTTTACCGGATCAATATCATCAATAACATTCTTAACCTTTGAGTTAAATGAATCCAGGAGAAGATCAACAGAGTCAGCAAAATGCTTGGTGTTAAAGATATAGCCTTTGTAAATAGCGCACTAGTGTTCTCGTTAATGCATCTCTTTATGACAGACACAGATCTAGATTCAGTGGTAACAGAGATCAATATATCAAAGAAAATACAGAAGTGATCAGATAGCGCTACATCCTTAATAACAATGGATGAAATGTTTAGACCTCTACTGATTAGTAAATCTAGAGTGTGTCCACAATTGTGTGTGGGTCCATGCACATGCTGAATCAGGTCAAAAGTGTTTAAAACATTTATAATTTATTTTGTAGTTTTGATTTCTGCATTATATATGCGAATATTAAAATCCCCTGCAATAGCAAAACAGTTAAACTCTGAGGAAATCATTGATAACAGTTCTGTGGATTCTTCAACAAATGCTGGAGAGTATTTTGGAGGCCTGTAAATAATGATAAAGCGAATGCGTGGAGCACCTTTCAGCACAATACCTAGGTATTCAAAAGACAAATACTGACCAAATGACACTTGCTTGCATTGATAAACATCTTTAAATACAGCAGCTACACCTCCACCTCTCCTAAAAGTCCTACAGACACTTGTAAAATTAAAGTTAGGAGGGGCTGTTTCATTGATGACTGTTGCACTGCAGCTGTCTTCTAGCCATGTTTCATTTAGAAACATAAAATCCAGGTTGTTTGTGGTTAAGTCATTGATCAGAAATTATTTATATTTTAGTGAGCGAATGTTTAAAAATGCTAACTTGATGGAATTACATTTTGTCTCTACAGTAATCTTAGATTGATGCATTACAGGCCTCAGATTAGATGGGCCAGCCGTACAGCTTTGAGAAGGCCTTAGACTTTCTATCACTTGATTAAACAGAGATAGAGAAAGCTACAGGCACACTGGGTTCCCACTTGTTCTGTAAACATTTGTGTAAGTTGCTGCTAACATAGCGGGGACCCGACACACATCACTGAGAGTAGCTATCAGTTGTTTTTGGTTCACCTACAGCCGATGGAGGAGGGTTTGGGCCCTGGCGTTGTGGCAGCGGTTGGAGAGCTCTCACAGGAGGAGGAGGGAGAGGTGGGCCTGCAGTCTTTGGTGGTTGTGGGGCCCGCCATTTTTTAGCTGATATCTGGGGGCTTGCAGCGAAAGAGTGGGAGAGTTTGGTCCCAGCATACACCAGTTCCTCCATTTTCTGTGAGAAGCTTAGAAGTGGAAAAGCTGGAGAGACGGATAATGTGTCTAGTGAGATGGGCTCTAGTGTTTCCGGTGGCTGTGATATGTTGTCCTGGCTTCCCTAGCTGTTTTCCAGAAAGTCGTCCTTGGGTGCTGAGTCTTGGAGCTGTTGTAGTACGTCACAGTCTGTCTGTGATGAGCTCTGTGGGCAGGGCTCAGCAGGGATAGTTTCCATGAGCAGTGCTTATTGTGGCTGCATGGTGTTATCAATGTCCTTGTGGGATGTGTCAGCCACATGATGACTCGGAAGCTGATATGAAGTCCTGTGGTCACTCATATTCTGTCCAGGTGTGTGTGTGTGCCATTCAGGTTGAGTGGATTGTTATACACTACTGAAGGATGACGAAGGGAGAAATAGATATTGTCCTTTAACACTCTTGCACCAAGTTTGTTTGGGTGGAGGCCATCCAGTTTAAACAGTCTATTGCCCCAGAAAAGATTAAAGTTGTCGATGAAGTTGATTCCTTTTATACTGCAGGTTCTTTGTAGCCATGTATTCAGCCCAAGCAGCCGTGAAAACATGTTAGTTCCCCTTGCTGGGAGTGGTCCACTGATGAACGACTGAACTTCAAGTCTTTGAAGTGTTTCAAAGAGTTCACTGAAAACCTTCTTAAGGAGTTCTGAATACTCTTTCTTCCCCACATGGATGATGATTTGATTTGCAGTCTTGTGCTTCTTCAGAATGTTCTAAAGTTCCTTGTTCACATCAGAGACGGTTGCTTGAGGAAAGCAGCATGTAGTTGTAGACCTGCTACTGATGTTTCTGATAACAGAGTCGCCCACTATCAGAGTCCTGGGCTCGGCTGTGCTCTGAGCTGAGTGCCGCTGTCTGCTCAACCTCGAGCGCCTGTTAGTCGCGATGATAGGTGCTGGCTGATACGATTCATGTTTAGTCACATTTGGGGATTCCTCACCCACATTCATTATGCTTCAAATCTGTTCTCAAGATGTATAGGGGGTGGTAGAATACCAGTGTTTGCAAGCCTTGTCATAGCTGCATCTGGCGTAGAGGATGCTATGGCAGCAATACGAGATACTCGTCACAATCTGATGTCTCGAGTGCCTTTGGGTCTCGCTCCCTGTTTGTGCCATCGATTTCTCTGTCGATCAGTTTCGGCTTGTTCCTCTACACTTGGTATAAACTGTTGAGATTCACTAGATTCACAGGACTCACCGGCTGTATGCTGAGGGGGTCTGTGATGACGATCTGTTCCATGTGATCTATTCCACCTGTTTTGGATGTCTAGCAAGTAACTTTGCTTCAAGAACCACAATCCGTTGTAGAAGTCTGTGGCAGTTCATGCAGCAAGTAGATTCCACAAGGGGCATTTTCTTTCCCGTCTGTTAGAATGGCGGCAGCTGTGTTTTCCCGTCTCTGGAATGTAAACTGCTGGCACTGGGAGGCAAAGTGTATTCCAGTCCCAAAAAGTCTTTAGTTTGGTGTTTGTGCCAAAACTGTGTTATTGGAGCACTGTGCTGATCTGCTGAAGTTAAAGTCTTAGAAAAATCTGAGAAAAGTATATATAGAGGGAGCAAAGCGCAGAGCAGTAAGCAAGAGCGTCCGAACAGTAACGAAGCCGGAAGCGAAAAAAAAAAAAGATGAAGATGAAGATATTTTGTAAATTTCCTACTGTAAATATATCAAAACTTAATTTTTGATTAGTAATATGCATTGCTAAGAACTTCATTTGAACAACTATAAAGGCAAATTTCTGAATATTTTTGATTTGTTTTTTTTTGTTTTTTTTGCACACTCAGATTACAGATTTTCAAATAGTTGTATCTCAGCCAAATATTGTCCTATCCTAACAAACCATACATCAATGGAAAGCTTATTATTCAGCTTTCAGATGAAAATAAATAAATAAATAAATAAATAAATACATACATACATACATACATACATACAACTTTTACTTTCAAAGACCAAGCCGTAAAATCACAATATATTAGTATTGCAGTGTATAAAAGATGATGTGGATGCAATGGACTCCAACGATTTTATAGAGCAGCCTTAGTGACTCTCCAGTAGAGCAGAACTATTACATTCTGTTCTCTTGACATATGCAGCAGAGACTGTGGAGGCTTGTTAGGGAGCTGAGATCCTATTCAAATCTGATAAGCATAAGGGAGTCACCTGATGGAATCTTAGCTATGCCTAAAGCTCCCCTCTGCACCTCCCAGCTCTCAGCTCAGCTCTGGAAGAATAGATCGATGGTCGCCTCCTCCTCTTGTGTGTGGGATTTCAACTTCCTGCTTAGAGAATACACACACACACACACACACACACACACACACACACACACTTACAACACACCGGCAAACACACAAATGTTTGAGAGAAGCTGTTGCCACAGAAACACACACTGATGCGAGCCACAGGCAAGAATGTTTTATCATGCAGAGCAACAATGCAGCCAAAGCCTGGAAAACTGATGGTTGCCTGCAGTTTACAAAGCCAGAAATAGATTTCACAGAGTCCTGATATGTGTGGCGAATTCTGCTGTCATCTCGGAGGAGCAATTTCACCTTGCAGCTAATTTTTGGATTGGTATGATCTCCTGCATGTAATTTGTTTTTCTATTCTTGACACCTCACAGGTAGCGATGCCAAGCTGTCAAAGGTGTTGCATTTCTGATTTGACTCTAATATACAGAATAGATATCTTCTGCTTGTCTCTGTGGAACACACATGAGCCGCTGGAGCTGGGTGTTGTTGTCATGGTGATGTAAGGCTTGATGAATGGCAGTGCAATCGTGAGCTCTTATTTTTAATTGGTTTATTGTGAGAGAACCCAGTCTGTCTCTCTCCGGCTTCATTCCATGAGCTCCAAATCATTATCGAATGATGAAGCATGTTTTCCTCTCAGACAACCTCTCCTTTCTAATATAGCGCTCAGCTATATGTGAACGTTCATGTATTTATAGTTACGATTCACTGGCAGTCTCACTGGTAAATGTGGATCAGCTTGATTGCCATGTCACATTAGTTTTAGATTATTCTATTCTTAGTTTCAAGGATAATCCTTTAATTTTAACAATCTAAGGATTACATAGCAGGAACTTAAATTTATGACACATAGGTTAATTTCTTCTTCATGTAGAGCACGTGTAATGATTCAGAATTGACAACAGAATGTTACATGAGCCAGACAAGAAGTGATACTACAAGTTTCTTTTTATTTATTTTTTTTCTCTCTAATGTGACAATGCCAGCTGTTTGAATAAGCTGTTTTCCAACAAGCAGCTCTGAAGAATAAGAAAACACTACATTGCTGTTTTGTACATCTTACAACTGAACTAACTGCGACAATCAAACATTGTAGACATTCTATAATAACTCTCTGCCTCATATAGCACACTTTTCCAACATGGTGTCTTGACTGTATATTTTAACTACATTTGTGTCCATTTGTAGCATATTAAAGGTTGCCCTGCAAATAGTTTTCACCCCTTACCCACCTTTTTGCTGTAAGAATATGAAACATAGTCAAAGGAGTAAGAGGTAGAGAGAAAAAATATATTTAATACAAACCGTTTTAGAGGAAAGGAAGGCAAACACTGTATGGGGGAAAATAATTGAGAAAAAAAAAAAAATGTGTGAGGTCCTGAAATGCCAGATAATCATGCACTGTTGCAGCCAACACTTGTACTCAACAACCCAATACATGAATTTCACATGGGACAATGCTGAGAGACACAAGAGCTTTGCTTTGGGATAAGACTGGACTTTGTATGAAAGCACAGATAATGATTCTCATCATAACATGAATAAGCTAAGGAACTGGAACTGTGACCATGAAAATTTTATTGTGAACATAAATGAAATTTGTGAACATTAGTGGTGTAATGGTTCAGGTGTTTATTTACTTATTGTTTTTTAATTTTATTTATTTATTTATTTTTATTTTGTATAATGTTTCAGTGACCTCAAATTTGTTGCAAAAACAGTAATATTTAGATATAAATTTAATATGAATAGAAATAACAGAAATAATATTAATGTAATGCTATCATGATACTACAATAAATACACATCTCTTTAAACCAAGCTTTTGCATTACAGTTATGACTAATAATGAAACTGTAACATTGCATGGATCATTTTTGCCTGAAATAAAATGAACAGCCGCTACGCTAATCCTTCTCCATTTGTTCTCTTGTTCTTTTATTACAGGATGCCAATCCTAGAATTACTAGAGACTACATCACTTTCTGTTTGAAGACTGAAAATGATGCCAACATGGACTTAAAGGACTGACATAATATTACCCTTATATTGTTGTCATTACAATTACAAACTATATTTACTGCCTTGATAATGCATTGAAAGATAGCATAATTTTGTGTCTGTAACTGAACACACGACTTGCAAATTATCAGAGCTATACTGCATGCTTTGAAATGATCTGTTTTGTGGAATGAGGAATAAGTATAGTAATAAGTAAGTTCTAGCACACTTCAGTTTCCCGAGCTTCGTTAGCGTAACCCAGGAATTCTTAATTGTACCAAAAAAGGTAAGCCTTGCCACTGTGTGCGCTAATTAGGAAATGTGAGGCCAGTAATAATAACCAATATTTTAACACTATGATAGAATGATTACATTACAATTATTTATTTTTCAAACACTTTTACACTCATTGAGCTACATGTTGCAGCAAAATACACACAACTGTAAAACTATAAGAAATATTACTTTTTCTATTGCACTACTATCTATGAAGGAGGATTCCTTAACAAATAGATGCTTCAGGTCAAATCATTCTCTCAATAGTTTTCTATGATCACACCGGATGTCTTCCAAATGTTTCATGGATCACTGTTGAGTTGAATTGTATTTTCAGGGCATAGTTTAGGCTCTTTTGATGCCTGTGGAGAGGTTGGCTCTGACTGCCCCAAGCACCTCTCTGTCCACAGATATGAAAGCAGCTTTGCGGGTATTGAGCTGAGAGAGCCACAAGGGTCTCTGAATGAGATGTTTGATGATGGTTTTGGTGTCACAATATCATCCACACAGTTACTGCTATGAGCGATCCCTTCAGTGTGTGTGTGTGTGTGTGTGTGTAATCTCGGCATGTGGCAGTGTTGATCATATTCAAGTCAGTGTGAATAAAAGGGTCTAGAAAGGTTGAGCTTGCTCCCTTTGGCCACCCCTTGATGTTCTTGTTAAGCTTCTTCTGGAGGCAAAGTAGTATTGGGGGCATCTTTCAGTGTGATGCACTGCATATGCCGTTGTTTAAAAAAAAAAAAAAAAACTGGCAAATCTGGTAAATACCAAACATGTGTTACAAAATTCTGCACTGTAGCTCTGGAGACACTAGGTATATTTTGTTTCTTTCCTTGCTATGCAGTAAAGATAATAAATGTGAATGTACAGAGAGTTCATATTCAAATCAGAATATGGACTGTTAAATGGAACACTGATCAGTAATATGGGCATTATGGGTGATGTGTTGTGCTGCTGGCATGCTTCTGTTTGGGAATTGAATGTGGGTGATGAATGCAAATGAAATACTGTTTGAAACACAGCTGAGATTGTAGGGGTGGGAGATGGAGCCCTAGCAGTTATGTGGTCTGGAATAATGCAATGCAGAGGTTTTTAACTGTTTTGCCTGGGGACAATCAGGACATTAAATTAAATGCATAAATTTGAGTTTAAAATAACATCAAATAATAACAAATAACATCAAATAGCATTACACTCTCATAGCACTTCGTAACTATTTTACATTTGGGGGAATGATACGTGTAAATTTCTACAATCTCATTTGTACATTTTCATACGGTCTGCTTATTCCCACTGACAGTTAGATGTAGGGACCTTCTAGACCTTCTTGCTTTATGATTAGGTTGAATAACACAAACAATCATGTGTGAAAATATTTATATCATTGTATATTGTTTATGAAATGGATATTTCCAGTCAAAAAATCTGAAAAGAGTACTTGACACTTATTGCAGAGGTGTAGTAAAATTAGCTGATATAGGGCCAGTTTTACTAATAGTTTGTGCCAGCGCAAACTGTCTTTTGGCGTTAAAATAGTACTGTCGGGTTTTACTAAAGACGCGCAGTGACGAATTAGCGCTGAAAAGGCGTGGACACAGTTATTTTTGCGCCTGACCTTATTGAATATGCATTTGTAGGAGTTTCCCTTTCAGACGCTAAATTTCGTCAAAAATCGTCAAATTACTGGTATTTGTGCCATTATTTAACACCCCAAAAAAGCTTTTCTTAACTATTTTGCATTTGAAATGGCTGCAATTGTTGTTGCTAGGAGAGGCACAGCAGAAAACAGAGAGCGCGTGGTGGAAAGGAGAGGATTTTTTTCCACGCGTATTAATTTATTTGGAATGCAAGAAGAACACGAAAATATCGTTTGCCAAGCCATGTTATTTTTAATTTGCTTCAGGAAATAAAAGACGATTTGGAACCCGCAACTATAGGAGCCACGCAATACCAGGTCTATCAAAACTTCTTGCAACTCTTAATTTTTTTTGCCTCCGGTTCTTATAAATGTACGGTGGCTTCTTTATTTCTTTATTTGCGACTACGCTAATTTGCGCTGTGCTTGGTATATTGCGTTGGTCGATATGTAAATGAGATGTTGCCTCTGTGTTCTTTTATTGTGTTGTTATTAACCACCCGCAGAAATTTCCACACCCATCGGCGCTGTTTTAGAATTGCGCTCTCGCTCTAATTTGCCCTGCTTAGAAAAACTGGCCCATAGTGTATGCACATCTGAATTTTAGAGTTTTGTCTTCATATTAACATAAAATAGGTATGTAACTAAAACTTGCCAGAATAACAGTTTTTATTAATGAATATGTGTGTGTGTGTGTGTGTGTGTGTGTGTGTGTGTGTGTGTGTGTGTGTGTATGTCATAAGACGTATATATGTCATAAGACGTTGATATTTGGATAAATTTTGGTTGTGACATCGGGTGACCAAAATTCAACGTAAATTCAACGTCTAATGTCAATGTTAAATTGATGTCCAATACCGACGTCAGCTGACGTTGAGATTTTGTTGTTTTTAGGTTGTGCAACCAAAATCCAACGTTAAGTCAACGTCAAATTGACGTCAAATATTGACGTCAACCCGATTTTCATTTTCAACCAAAATGCAACGTCTGTCCGACGTCATGTCCAACGTCAACCTTACGTTACATAGACGTCTGGTGCCTGCTGGGTATATATTAGTGCTGTCAAAGTTAACGCGTTAATAAATGTAATAAAAAAAAAAACAGATATTATGTTGCTTCTCTAATTTAACATGCAAGTATAGCCGAAATCACAGAACAGCTATTGTCTTTATGTATAGCCTATTTGATTTGATCAGACGATGGCTGGATTATAAATCAGGATATTTGCGCAGATTAACATCTTGGAAGGGAGAGCTGGTTATTTAGTCCTATGGGTTGCGTTTCAGTCACTATTTCATATTCATTCCTTTGTCTGACAACAGAAACAGTAAAATATATAAATGAAAACAGCTTTATTGAGAATTTAGCTGCATCAAAATACAGTATGTGGGCACAGAAAGGCAAACAAATGTAATAATAAATAATAAATGTACATTTTGCATCTTCAGAATAAGTGAGATGTCCTCTCATGCGGAAATGTAAACAGGTTTGTGTAAGTAAATTGCTCAGTGCAAAGAAAGAGAAGTAATGGGAACCTGGTATTTCCTTTTTCATGTGTCTAACAGACATGAGCAAGTTCTTTGAAACATCTATGATCTTTGAAACATGTCTAGTCTTCAGGCTCTGTTAACTATGGTTTCACTAATAATAAACATATATTCATATATAAACATATAAACATTTATAAACATATAAACATCTTATTCACGCTGATAGCATGAGCACAACTTGAACTGCATGTCTGCAAAACTGCAACAGCAGAAACATCCGCTTGCTAAATCGTGACAGAATAACGTTTCTGGGCCCAAGTCTCCACACCATTTTAGTTGAGAATCTCAACAGCTGTTTATGAGCATTGTTTATTTATATCTCACATATAAGCTAAGCATTTATTACTGTCTCCAGGCTATTGGCATCCCAGACATAGATGTGTATACATAGATACCATATTCAACTACTCCAGACACATTGACATGTCTGCCATCTTGGAACAGTCACAGTTTCATCACTTACATTAAGAATCTGAGTTTTCCAAGATGACACCATATTGTGCAGCCATCTTGTTGTAAATACCACAGATATTTAAATTTCTGAAGAAATGGAATGACCTTTCACAGGTGAAAATGTGTTGGATTGTGTTTTTAAATGTATTAACGCACTATTACAGGTTTATTACAGGTAATATTTTAATGTTATGTTAGCTAACACCTACTTCTTGTATTGCTTTAGTTTAGCAAAATCATCTGCTTAAAGGGATAGTTCACCCAAAAATGAAAATTCTGTCATTAATTATTCACCCTCATGTTGCTCCAAACCTGTAAAACCTCCGTTCATCTTCGGAACACAAATTAAGATATTTTTGATGCATTCAGAGAGATCTCTGACCCTCCCATAGACAGCAAGGATCCTTATACGATCAAGGCTTAGAAACGTAGCAAGAAGATTGTTAAAATAATCAATGTGACATCAGTGGTTCAACTGTAACTGTACGAAGCTACGAGAATACTTTTTGTGCGAAAAGAAAACAAAAATAATGACTTTATTCATCAATTCGTCTCCTCCGCATCACCCTATAGCGCCTGTGTCAGCAGCACCATACGCGGATACGCTGTTTACGTTGTTTACACTTTGATCTGAACGTAAACAACGTCTCCGCATTCATACGTTGCATACATTGTTTACATATGTGATACTGTCCAAAATGACACTATAGGGTGACACGGAGGAGACAAATTGTTGAATAAAGTAATTATTTTTGTTTTCTTTGTGCACAAAAAGTGTCCCCGTAGCTTTGTAAGGTTATGGTTGATCCATTGATGTCACATGGATTATTTTAACGATCTCTCGCTCCTTGCGTTTCTGAGTCTTGATCGTGTAAGGATCCTTGCTGTCTATGGGAGGGTCAGAGAGCTCTCAGAATGATTAGCAGCGGAACGGATTTTGGGAAGTTTATGGATAAGTTCATCAAACGTACGAAAAGGAGTTGTGACCACGATGCGTTGTCAGCTCCTACCCCAAAGAAGTGTAAAACACGAAAGTACGACATTAGCTATCTTCAGTTTGGCTTTACGTTGGCTGGGACAGATGCTGAACTGCTCCCCCAGTGTGTCATATGTGCAGAACTGCTTGCAAATGATAGCATGAAGCCATGCAAGCTGAATTGCCATTTAGAAACGAAACACCCGACATTCAAAGACAAACCCTTCGATTTTTTCAAATTAAAGTTATCTGGTCTTGAACAGCCGAAACGCGACCTCAGCAAACACACATCAGTGTCCAACAGGTGTCTAGAAGCATCCTACTACGTCTCCAAATGAGTTGCTAAAGTAGGAAAACCTCACACAATTGCAGAGGCGCTAATCTTACCTGCTGCCAAAGATATCTGTCAGGTCATGTTTGGAGATAATTTCACTCAGCAGATTAGTGACATCCCCCTTTCTAACGACACCATTAGCCACCGCATATCTGACATGGCAAGTGACGTTAAAGAGCAATTGCTAGCTAACATCATGCAAAGCCAGTACTATGCCCTACAGCTTGATGAGAAAACTGATGTTGCAGGGCTAGCACAGTTGCTTACCTATATCAGATATGTAAAAAATGGTAATATTGAGTAATGGTAATGGCTCTTCTAGAACACATAACCGGCGAGGCATTGTTTGAAGTTCTGGATAGATATATACGGGATGCAGGCATGTCATGGGATAAATGTGTTGGGATTTGCACGGACGGGGCCCGTTCAATGACTGGGAGGGTTAGCAGTCTTATCACTCGTGTCTAGAATTTAGCCCCTTTAACCAAGTGGACCCACTGTATGATTCATTGTGAATCTCTTGCATCAAAGAAAATGCCTGAGTGTCTTGAGACAGTTTTAAAGCAGGCAGTGCAAATTGTCAATTTCATTAAAGCACGGCCATTAAATGCACGCTTGTTTTCCTTGCTTTGTCAGGAACTGGGAGCCAAACATGAGCAGCTCCTTTTTCACACTGAGGTTCGCTGGCTCTCCAGAGGTCGGGTTTTACATCGCCTCTACGAATTGTGTTCAGAGGTATTGACATTTCTTGTTAATGTGAAGTCCGACCTTGCGCCGTACCTGGATGACCCCCTGTGGTTAGCGCAGTTGTCATACCTTGTAGACATTTTTGACAGGTTGAATTCGCTGAACACATTGATGCAAGGGAGAAATGCCAACATCTTGCTCCTTTCAGACAAAGTCAGTGCATTCATTGGCAAACTGGATCTTTGGCGTGATTAGCTGATTAATAAAAATGTTGACATGTTTCCCAACTTCGCTGTCTGTGTGCAAGAGACAGGGATAAATATCTCTCCTTTGATTAATACAGTTGCTCAACGTGTTGAGGGACTAAAACAACAATTGGTCGTTATTTCGCAGAGGATTTCAGTTCATTTTCTTGGGTCAGAGATCCCTTCAGCTGCCCAGGAAAAGACCTTCCAGTTGACATGGGGGAGCAGTTAGTCGAATTAAAGTGCGACACCAGACTGCGACACATCTACAGCTCTTCCTCTCTGCCGTCATTTTGGTTGAGTGTGATGCCTGAATATCCTCAGTTATCTGACGCCGCTGTAAAATTACTTCTTCCATTTGCCTCAACTTATCTGTGCAAGACCGTGTTTTCAAAATTGACGGCTTTGAAAACAAAGTACAGAAATCGGCTCCAGGTGGAAGATTACCTGAGGCTTGCGCTGTCTAACACTGAACCGTGATTTGTGCTTCTTTGTAAAAAGAAGCAAGCACAGGTGTCCCACTGATTGATTTAACGATGCCATGGCTGAGACGCAGACGCGCCATGCGTCCCAATTCGCATAATATCCGCCTTAAATAGTACTGAATATTATTTAGGGCGGATAGTATGCGAATGCTTGTAGAATGCAACGAACGAATGAAATGCAACATGTTTTACACGTAAAATAATACTTACACGTTATTTAGCGTCTACACCTTACAACCTATGGGCTACTTTAAGTTCTCTTGTTCAAAATAGTTACAATTTTCAGAAACATTCTTGATAATTTTTGGCCATGTTCCATAACTATCTAGCTATCTGTCCTTTTATATAGTTTTATAACTCATAAAAGTTATTTTAAAAATCATAAAATTTGTGAAAAAAATATCTATCTATCTATCTATCTATCTATCTATCTATCTATCTATCTATCTATCACATGGTAGGGGAGGCTTGGGGGGGCTTTAGTTCCAAAA
Source organism: Spinibarbus caldwelli (assembly GCA_039654775.1). Taxonomy (NCBI): domain Eukaryota; kingdom Metazoa; phylum Chordata; class Actinopteri; order Cypriniformes; family Cyprinidae; genus Spinibarbus; species Spinibarbus caldwelli. Next base: position 24,885,616 of record CM077238.1, read on the forward strand.
GGTTGAGAACATCTGTGATACAGCATTTGGACCCCAAAAACAACTACGCGTGATGTCAGACTTAACAAGCAGATTGTACTTGATGCGATGCTTACGTTTCTGATGTGAACACTCTCATCTGTTAACATAGGTGCTAAAAAAGCAGTTGTGTGCCACTGAAGTTTGCAGTGTGAAACAGGCATTAGGGTATTTGATCATATTGCTGTTGCAGCTTCCACAGGCCAGGCAATGCAATTTTAATACACTGTCTGTCACGACACGTTTCTGTAATGAATAGCAGCACTACTATATGCATTTTAACAATTTTTTTAAGGGATAGTTCACTCAAAACTGAAAACTGTCATTCACCTCAAATCTGTATGACTTTGTAGAACAACAAACAAACAACAACCAATCATGATGTTGTTTGTATTGCAATGAAGAAAAAGTCATACAAGTTTAGAATGACATAAGGATGAGTAAATGAGTACTTTCGTTGGTGAACTATTACTTTAATGCTTGATGCTGTTTGGTAAAAATTGTCATTACAAAAATAAATGAACCAATTTGTTGTTCCATGCTGGATCTTCAGTTCTACAGATTTTGAGCTACTGATTAAAACTATCAGGCTGTTGTTACCGCGGTTCACTGATTTAAAATGAGCTTGTGTGATAAGATATGCGCACATTAGCGACCACCTGCTTGTGCTCATTTCATTGTTTACTGGAGGTTGACACTGTTTTTATCTTTTCAGTATCTGTAAGGGTCTGCGTGTCTCTGTGTCCTTTGTGTGTATTGGATAATGCAAATAATTAATCAGATGAAGATTATTCACATTCCCAGAGGGGTTGCATACTGTTTAATCTTTCACTGTAGAATGTGTAGATTGTAACTTTTGTTCTGGAATATATTGGCAGTATGTATTGTTATTGGTATTCACATTGGGTTTCATCTGACATTATCTTGCTAGCATCTTAAATAAAATAGATCAATAGAGTCGCTATATATAATAGCACAGTTTCTTGAAAGATTCAGTGACAGTTTACATTTTTGTGATACCATGACAATCTTTAAAATTTCAGATTTTTGAAAATTGCATTTCAATGTGAAAAATATATTTTAGCAGGTACTGTCATTTTTGTCACATCATTTTATACAATATAATATTATATAATTGCAACACTCCAGCATCCTCCATTCTGCATCTTGTAAGGAAACAACCAATTATTCATAATCATCACCTGCATTTCAATATTTGACTTGGCAATACTTACTTGCATTTCCATCCTTTGGCTAAAGGTTGGGCTGGTAACATAATCTCTTCAGAGTTTTGCAGCTCACTTTAGAGAAGTTTTTACATGGCCCATTAGATATTCTTCATTCAGTTAGCATTTATATCATTTAAAACAAGGAAAAAGTTCTATAACTGATTCCTAGCAGGATCAAGTGAATAGAACAAGTGTTCTCCTCACTACCTACCACCAGGTACTAGGGCTGTGCAATTAATTGAATTCGATTATCATGCGCATCTTAGTAGTAAATCGGCATCACCTGCTTTCAGATGGAGCGGCATTTATTACACAGAGCCGTAGTTCACTGACAAGCTAGGCAATATTGCCTTCACAATCGAAGGCGAATCGTCTGTGATATTGCCTAGCTTGTCAGTGAACTACGGCTCTGTGTAAAATGCCACTCCACCTAGATTCCTATAATTAGCGCCTGTTTTTTTTTTTTGTTTTGTTTTTTTCAGAATTTAACAGTAGAAAAAAATTACTAGTCATCAAGTTTTTTATATCAACTATGCATTATGTTAGTTTTGCAAATTGGTATGTTTCGTTGGTATGTTTGTTTGTTTGTTTTGTTTCTTGTTTTTTTTTTGCTATTGCAGCAGTTAGATATCTGGGTTGCTAAAGACCCAAATATGCAATAATGATTGGCAAAACATTTAAGGTTTAAAATTTTTATCTATTGACAGCCCTAATATAATAATACGTGATACTATATCAAGCATCCCTAAAACCCTACATTTGGCAGTTTTCAAAATGGATGGATTGATTAATTAATTATTATATTATATTATATTATATTATATTATATTATATTATATTATATTATATTATATTATATTATATTATATTATATTACTAGTAACACAGAAGAAACAAACTAGACCTAACATCCTTATTTAATTTAAAACTGAGAACTGTCTGAAGGCTTCCTGTACTGAGACTCTACAGCTGCAGAGAAGCACGAGAGATCCTCCATTTAGGCCATTTAGATTTAGATATGTCAGCAGAATATGAAGCCAATGATTATGAGCAAACACTTGCTGTCAAACACGATATATGCATTGGAGAAAAGGAAACCTGCATAAGCAAGAGAAAGAGCGGCCACTAGAAAACACAAAACTGTGTCAGTTTATGCAGTTCCCAAACACGTGTGACCATCTTGATTTCCAAAGCAATTTCTATGGATCTAAGGGGAACCTGAGTACTGATATTGTCATGTAACTATGTGGCCATATGTTACCTAAATGACAGTACTTGTGTTTATTTGTTTGTTTGTTTGTATATGCTATGCTAGAGTAGAGCACAGCATGAGCTCAGGCAACAGAATTTGTCAAAGAGACTGCAGCTTATGAGGGCTAAGGCCATCACTAACGTTCCCATGGCAACCACATTCAAAAGGTGCATCACAAACTACTACAGGCTCATGGTAATCAGGTTAGTAATGAAGACTGCAGTTCTGAACTGTAGTTGATGGGTTTTCAGTTTCCATTCATGCCCTCCCCCCACTTTATTCACCATAATGTCCTTTAAGGTAGTTGTCAAAGTGTTTTGTTGCCCCTGAGTGGTAGGAGTGTGAAAAGCATTTCAAGATTTGGACACAGGATCGTCTAAGAACATATCATCCATCCATTTATCCAATTCTGTCATTTATTTCATGTGATTTTGTGCATTCCACAGAAAGGTGGATGGATGGATAGACACACAGACTCTCTGAGAACTTTTTAAACATTTTTTTTGTGTAAAATTGTCATTCTTTTATTGATTTAATAATTATCATTCTTTTATTGATGTAAGATTGATTTTAAAGTACTTTTTTTTTTCATGAGTTTGCTCCTACATACCTTTCTGACCTTATTTCAATTGATCAGCCCTCCAGATCGCTTAGGTCAGCTAATGAAATTGAACTAACGGTGCCTAGATCTAGACTTAAACATAGGGGTGATAGAACGTTTGAGGTTGCCGGTCCCAATCTTTGGAATAGCTTACCACAGTACATTAGATCCGCACCCACTTTGTCTATTTTCAATCATAAACTTAAAGACTACTTTTTTTCTCTTGCTTTTAAATAATGTGTATATATGCGACCTTTTGTTTTTTTTCTTCTTTTAACTGTGTTTTAGGGTTATATTGTTTTCTTTTGTTGGTATTTGGTTTTATCTTTTAATTGTAAAGCACCTTGGACAATGAACACTGTAATTATATGTTGCTATATAAATAAAAAGACTAAGACTAAGACTTAATCACTGATTGATTGTTTTATTCATTGAAGGATTGATGGTTAAAAGTGTGATTTTACCACTAGCTATGAAATAAAAATTGTATGACTGAAGTATGAATCTTTAAAATCTAATAAGCAATACTTTGTTATAATAATATAAGTGTGATCATATTTGAGATATTGGATTCATATAATCTATTTCTGACTGTTAAGATTATACCATAACGGGGTGATCATAATATTCTAGTACATAAGAAATGTGCACTATTTTAGTTTTCTGATGTCATACGATAGCTTTGTGTGAGGAACTGACTGAAAACCATTATTTCTTACAAAATATTTCCCTAGTTCTCAGTTATCATCAATGCTTGCACATATTCAAACCTGGGTGAAGTTTTTAGGAAAATTATGCCTTTGTCCACTTCTTTTTCTCCCTCTTTATGGGGGTTTACAATCAGTTTTAAAAGCCATATTGATGATGCCCATCATACACAAATATAAATATAACAAATAAATTTAACAAAATTAACAAATAATTCATATGATAGGAATATTCTAAATGTTAAACATAAAAGTAATACTCAGTTATCTCTCCATGCACCCATATCCTGCGACTTCAGTTATTCTTCAGGCAACATTCTAGCGACTTGTTAATTTTGAAGTGTGACGTCAGACAAGTCACCCTGTCAGAATTATTTGTCACATTTTGCAGGTTTGAGGCCCTTCCACACTTGATCTGTGTAAGTGTCAAACACATTACTTATATACACTTAAGGCTGTTTCTTAGTGTGAAAAGAAGTGTGGGATTAGCTAATTGAAACTAGACAATTGCAAAATCACACATAGTTTGCAGGCATGTCTCAGCGTGAACTTTTACAGGAACGGTTGTGGCACGTTTCTTTATATGCTGGATCAGACGGCTATAACTGGATCTGAGAGTTAATCACAGTCAGTGTGGTTAAGATTAATACAGATCTCAAACAGAAAGCTTAAACTAAATAGAGAGCATGCATAAGCAGATAAGCAGATATGGACCTTCCCAACATTTGTCTGGGCCAAACAGATATCTTCATACCTCCCTCTAGTGGCCAAATACAAGAGACAGAGCTGTGTTCATAGGCAACACATGTGAATTTAGGAAATTTTTAAAATATCTTCTTGTTGCTGTTAATAATAATATTAATAATAATACATTAACTTCAATTTATATTTATTTAGCACGTTTCACAATACAAATTGTTCCAAAACAGAGCACTTTCAAAATGAAACACTACAGTAGAATCATTCAGAACAGTAGCAAAACAACACCCTGACATGTTTAAGGAGATAAGGCTCAGCTCTAGATAGATTCAGATAATTTGTAATATCTATTCTGTCATGTACTAACATGTCACTGAGAAAATATAGGTTTGATGCATATTTAACAGAAGCTTGGAAATGTGTGCTACAGTTAAAAAAAAATAATAATAAAAAATAAATAAATAAATAAATTAATAATAATAATAAAAAAACAAACAAACAAAAAAAAAAAAACATGCTAGTATACATAAATTATCACTGGAAAAAAAATTGCTGAAGTGAATTGTGATGTCATGGATCCAGCCATCCCATCAGTGTCAGACCCTACAGCTTCACCTTTCCATTCCAGTTCACCCGAGTATTGATTCCTTGCACCTGCTTCTGCCTAATCAAGATACGCTTATAAACCTGCACTCACAGGCACCTAACCGTCTGGTCTCGTCTCTCGCTTATGTGCAAAACTTACCTGACTCCTTTTATCCTGTTAGCAGATCATCATCGTCTTCTTCATCCACTGGTCATTTGTCATCTATCCTGATCCTCCCTGAAGTACACAAGGACTGTTTATATAGATTTATAGATAAATCTCTCTGGTACTTGGCATTCACTTTGTTGTCAACTTACCTGTATTTTCTCTGGGTGTTTCCCTTAAATAAAGTCCTGTGAACATTCGTCCTGTTTCCTGCGCTTCAGTGGTTGGTGACAGAAGACCAGACCATTTACAAAGAGATGGATCCCGAATCTCTGCCCACTTCAAAAGCCGATCCATTTGCCGAGCTAATTCACTAACTCTGTCAGTCACTCCTTCCTCCAGTCACCACTCCCTCACCTGATCTGCCTGCCAGTCCCATGTCCTTACCAGTGCCGTTCAGTGGCACGGTGGAGTGCCAGAATCGCTTGTAAACTTGAAAAATACGATGTCAGACACTGTAATATGCCCTGGTCCCATCCCTGCTTACCGGGGTGATGAGATTCATAGCAGACTGTCATCACTCAATCGCTGGATGTCTAAGTGGTGCCCGCATAATAACATAGGTTTTAAAGACAATTGGAGTTTTTGGGGCAGACCTGACCTGTTGAAAAGAGATGGTCTTCATCCCTCCTGGGGTGGTCTCTCTAGAAATATGGCACAGAGTCTTAGAGTTTGTACTTGACTAACTGGGGCCCAGGTCAGGAAGCAGACAGACAGGCTAAACCGACCGTCTGCTAGCCGCCTCACATCACAGAAGTCAGTTAATTCTCAGCACATAGAGACTCTTTCACCTAGATATCACACTATAGAGACTGTGTCTGTTCCCCGAACTAGAAAATACAAAAAAAATGTCCAAACCAATTTATGAGTAACAATTTAATTGATGTTCAACAAATAAAAATGTATTGAATACAGAGAAACAAATGATAAAACATGGCTTAATGAATATTAGATCCCTTTCTACGAAAGCACTTTTTGTAAATGATATGATCACTGATCATAACCTAGATGTGCTCTGTTTGACAGAAACCTGGCTAAAACCAGATGAATACATTATTTTAAATGAGTCTACCCCCCAAGATTACTGTTATAAAAATAAGCCGCATCCAAAAGGCAAAGGGGGAGGTGTTGCTACAATTTATAGCAATATTCTCAGTATTTCTCAGAAGACAGGCTTTAAGTATAACTCCTTTGAAGTAATGGTGTTTCATATAACATTATCTAGAGAAACAAGTGTTAATGAAAAACCGCCCATGATGTTTGTACTAGCTACTGTATACAGGCCACCAGGGCACCATACAGATTTTATTAAAGAATTTGCTGATTTTCTATCAGAGTTAGTGCTGGCTGCAGATGAAGTCTTAATTGTTGCTGATTTTAATATCCACGCTGATAATGAAAAAGATACATTAGGATCAGCATTCCTAGATATTCTGAACTCTATCGGGGTTAGACAACAAGTGTCAGCACCTACTCATTGTCGAAATCATACACTAGATTTAATACTGTCACATGGAATTGATGTTAATCGTGTTGAAATTTTGCAGCCAAGCGATGATATCTCAGATCATTATCTAGTCTTGTGTAAACTCCACATGGCTAAAACTGTAAATTATACTCATTGTTACAAGTATGGTAGAACCATCACTTCTACCACAACAAGACTGCTTTATAAGTAATCTTCCTGATTTATCTCAATTCCTCAGCTTATCCAACAGCGCAGAAAACTTGGTGATGTAACAGAAACTATGGACTGTCTCTTTTCTAGCACTTTAGATACGGTTGCTCCTTTACGCTTAAGGAAGATTAAGGAAAAGAGTCCAACACCGTGGTATAATGGGCACACTCATGCCCTAAAGAGAGCAGCCCGGAAAATGGAGCGCAGCTGGAGAAAAACCAAACTAGAGGTATTTCCTATTGCTTGGTGGGAAAGTACCCTATTCTACAGAAAAGCATTAAAAACTGCTAGATCTGATTACTTTTCGTCTCTTTTAGAAGAAAACAAACACAACCCCAGGTATTTATTCAATACAGTGGCTAAATTAACAAAAAATAAAGCATCGACAGGTGTTGATATTTCCCAACAGCACAGCAGTAATGACTTTATGAACTATTTTACTTCTAAGATCAATACTATTAGAGATAAAATTGTAACCATGCAGCTGTCAGCCACAGTATCACATCAGATAGTGCACCATACTGCCCTACAAAGGCAAAATACCTTAACTTGCTAGAGTGTGAAACGGAGAAAAAATGACTTTAAAGTCTTTTATTTGTCCAGCCAAATTAATTTTAGGTAGGACACTGGAAATTTGGCAATTAGATTAAAAAATTGTGGGCTCAAGCTAGTTTTTTACCCCTATTTTGAAGTTACTGTAACGCCAAGCCAGCAGAGGGAGCCCTCACCCGAATACTGAACCTGGCCCGCTCCCTCTGCTGTCATTTCCTGTTTGACTCTCATATAAACTGAGACATGTTCACAGACTAGTCGTGAAGTATTGCCAGTCATTCTGCCTTACCAAGCGTTATTCCTCGACTATCCGGATTGCTTACCTGTCTATGATCTTGCCTGATATCCTGACTCACGGTATTTGTACTCTGTCCCTTTGTTCTGACGCCTGATCTGACTGATGTTTGTGTTTGGACCCTTTGCCTGCCTTATCATTATTGTCTCTGAGTTTGCCCCTGTGTATGAAGAACGATCTGCTTGCCTCCCTGGTTTGACCCTCTGCCTGTTTTACCGACCTCTGGTTAAAGTCTTGACCTTTAATAAACTTCCGCTTATGGATTCTAATCCAACTCCAGCGTCTCTGTTACAGAATACTTCGCCTCCCCTGAATCCAGCGGAAATGTCAAATCTACAAACAGCATTTTCATACCAAACGGAAATGCTCAAAGGATATCAGGAACAACTCACCCAGCTGCGGACAGTCAATGAACACCTAACGTACTACATTCGATCTCTCCCTCCGGCCACGCCAAACGCCGTAAGTTTCGCACTTTCTGACAAATTTGACGGAACAGCTGAGCAATGCAAGGGCTTCATTCGCCAAGTGCAGATTTATCTGGATCACCAAGGAGAGAGATTCGATTCAGAGGGGAAGAGGTGCGCTTTTATTATGACACTTTTGACAGGCAGAGCCATCGATTGGGTAGCAGCCGTTTGGGACTCAGATTCCCGACTGAGGAGTTCAGTGACGTACTTCTTTCAACAACTCCGCGAAGTGTTCGAATACCCTCATGGTGGAAGAGACGTTTCAACACAACTCATCAATCTGACACAAGGTAATCGCACCGCTGCCGAGTTTGCCATTGAGTTTAGAACGCTCGCTGCCCAGAGTGGATGGAATGATGTTGCCTTAAAAGCTACATTTCATAAAAGCCTTAACTGCGACCTTCAGGTAGAACTGGCATGTAAGGGTGAGGGATCCTCATTTTCTGATTTTGTCACGCTCGCCATCAAGATTGATAACCTCATGAGACAAGCTCCAAAGAAGAAGAGTGGAAAGGGTGGACAAACCAATGCTCTTACGCGTTACCCTGTTGAAATGTTTTCTCCTGAGGAACCCATGCAACTAAACGCATACCGATTATCCGAGAATGAGAGAGAACGGAGACGACAGCAACGCCTGTGTTTTTACTGCGGTGAACCAGGTCACCGCAGTTTAGGATGCCCCCACAAGCTCCAAAGCAATCCTCGGGTAAATATTGAACATCTTGCCCTTTTAAGCAACAAATTATTCACACTCCCTGTTGTCTTAAGATTTGATACTCTGTCTCTTGACCTCACAGCGATGATCGACTCGGGAGCCGCCCTGAATCTAATCCACCAGGATATTGTCACAAAACATCAAATCCCAACACAACCATGCACCCCACCAATCCAAGTCAAGGCTATCGATGATATACAGATTGGAAAAGGCATCACTCACCAAACCAAGACGCTCACACTCCAGGTTGGAACTCTTCATACGGAATCCATCACCTTTTACATCATCGACTCTCCTAAACATGAAGTTGTTTTAGGATATCCATGGCTCTCTATTCATGACCCCGAACTCTCATGGCATCAAGGTGAGCTAACACGCTGGTCTCCCTTCTGTATGAATCATTGTATCACTGCAAAACCCCAATCATGTCTCACAACCAGTGTAGAAAGTCCGGAAACACACCAGAAAGTTCATATTCCTCATTGCTACCAAGATCTTTCTGATGTATTCAGCAAGGAAAAAGCCACTCAACTCCCTCCACATAGACCATGGGACTGTGCCATCGACCTCCTGCCCAACACACAACCCCCTAAGAGTAAAGTATATCCACTTTCTAGAACCGAAAATCAGGCCATGGAAGAGTATGTAGATGAAGCTTTGAACTCCGGTTTTATTCGACCATCAACCTCCCCAGCAGCTGCAGGATTCTTCTTCGTGGAGAAGGATGGTGGTCTAAGACCGTGTATTGATTATAGAGGACTGAATAACATTACAATTAAATTCCGTTACCCCCTTCCGTTAGTACCATCAGCACTAGAACAACTCAGAGAGGCCAAGATCTACACCAAGCTCGATCTCCGAAGTGCATATAATCTCGTCAGGATCAAAGAAGGGGATGAATGGAAAACAGCCTTTATCACCACCAGGGGGCACTATGAATATCAGGTAATGCCATATGGGCTGGCCAACTCTCCTGCTGTATTCCAGTCTTTCATCAATGAAATTTTCAAAGACCTTCTGAATAAGTTTGTGATCGCCTACATCGATGATATCCTCATCTTCTCCAAGACTGAACAGGAGCACATTTCCCATGTCAGAACAGTCCTTTCTTGACTTCTAGAGAATAAATTATATGTCAAGGCCGAAAAGTGTGAGTTCCACGTTAATCAAACCTCCTTCCTGGGTTACCACATCAGCTCACAGGGCGTCAAGATGAACAATCTCAAGGTTAAGGCAGTCACCGAATGGTCACAACCGCGAACCATCAAGGAACTACAAAGATTCCTTGGCTTTGCCAATTTCTACAGGAGGTTTATTCGAAGTTATAGCATGGTGGCTTCTCCTCTTACCTCGCTCCTCAAGAATAAACCGTCAAAACTGATTTGGACATCAGAAGCTGACAACGCCTTCAACGCATTGAAAGAACGATTTACGACAGCTCCTATCCTGAAACATCCTGATCCGAACGAACCATTCATACTGGAAGTGGATGCCTCAGACTGTGGCATAGGAGCGGTACTCTCACAGAGGCAAGGGCAACCAAGCAAACTATATCCATGTGCTTTCTTCTCCAGGAAACTGACCCCTGCAGAACGTAACTATGACGTTGGAAATAAAGAGCTACTCATCATGAAAGCAGCTATAGAAGAATGGCGTCACTGGCTTGAGGGATCTCTTCATCCCTTTCAAGTGATAACTGACCATAAGAATCTCGAATATATCAAAAGTGCCAAACGTCTTAACCCCCGTCAAGCCCGTTGGGCATTGTTCTTTACACGCTTCAACTTTACAGTAACTTATCGACCGGGCAGCAAGAACGGTAAAGCAGATGCTCTTTCCAGACAGTATAACCCCTCCTCAGTACATCACACATCCGGTCCCATCCTACCCAGCTCGATCATCCTAGCCCCAGTTTCATGGGATATCATGGAAGAACTAAGAGAAGCACAACAACAAGACCCCTCACCCGCTAACACACCTCCAGGAAAGCATTATGTACCTCAAGTTTTAAGACCACGAATCATGCAATGGGTTCATACTTCTCTCTGCTCCGGTCATCCAGGTATCTCTCGAACCCTCCAACTATTACAGAACTCTTTCTGGTGGATTAACATGGCTCGAGATGTCACCAACTATATCAAGTCCTGTCAGATCTGTGCTCAATCAAAAACCCCAAAAGAATTGCCATCAGGTTTACTCAAATCATTACCCATCCCCCAACGACCATGGTCTCATCTGTCTATTGACTTTGTCACTGATCTCCCACCATCAAATAATAATACCACTATCCTGGTCATCATCGACCGTTTATCGAAATCCTGCCGTCTCATTCCACTACCCAAACTACCCACTGCCATGGAGACCGCTCAAGCCCTCTTCCAACTTGTCTTTAGGATCTATGGGCTACCAGAAGACATAGTCAGTGATCGGGGTACCCAATTCACGTCTCAGGTCTGGAAGGCATTCTGCAGCCAATTAGACATCAACATCAGTCTAACTTCAGGTTATCACCCACAAGCCAACGGGCAAGTCGAACGGCTCAACCAGGAAATAGGAAGGTACCTTCGAAGCTACTGCAGCCGTGAACAACACAGATGGTCTGAGTTCCTACCGTGGGCTGAATACACCCAAAACTCTCTAACCCACTCCTCTACAGGTCTAACTCCCTTCCAGTGCGTCCTGGGGTTCCAACCGCCTCTGTTCCCGTGGTCTGGTGAACCCTCCTCCGTTCCTGCAGTGGACGACTGGATTCAGCTTAGTGAGAGGGTGTGGAACAGTGCTCATGTTCGTCTCCAGCGGGCCATAAGAACACAGGAATTCCAGGCCAACAGACGACGTCGTCCACACCCTCCCTACCAACCAGGACAACAGGTCTGGCTCTCCACAAAAGACATCAAGTTGCGGCTACCAAGCAGGAAGCTCAGTCCCAGGTATGTTGGCCCTTTTAAAATACTAAGACAGATCAATGATGTGACATACCAATTGGAGCTTCCTGCTAACTATCGTATCTCTCCCTCCTTCCATGTGTCCCTCCTCAAACCTGTTCACCCGGGAGCTGACCCTGGCCATGAAGCCCCAGAACCACCACCACCACTGGATTTTGATGGAACCCCAGCTTATACGGTGAATGTGTTATTGGACTCGAGACGAAGAGGGGGTCAGCTCCAATATCTGGTGGACTGGGAGGGCTATGGACCTGAGGAGAGATCATGGGTAGCCACCCGGGACATTCTGGATCCTGCACTCATCGAGGAGTTTCATCGAGCCAGACCCGATCGACCAGCACCACGACCACGGGGACGTCCACGTCGAGCTCCAGGAGTCGCTCCTAGGGGGAGGAGTTCTGTAACGCCAAGCCAGCAGAGGGAGCCCTCACCCGAATACTGAACCTGGCCCGCTCCCTCTGCTGTCATTTCCTGTTTGACTCTCATATAAACTGAGACATGTTCACAGACTAGTCGCGAAGTATTGCCAGTCATTCCAAGCGTTATTCCTCAACTATCCGGATTGCTTACCTGTCTATGATCTTGCCTGATATCCTGACTCACGGTATTTGTACTCTGTCCCTTTGTTCTGACGCCTGATCTGACTGATGTTTGTGTTTGGACCCTTTGCCTGCCTTATCATTATTGTCTCTGAGTTTGCCCCTGTGTATGAAGAACGATCTGCTTGCCTCCCTGGTTTGACCCTCTGCCTGTTTTACCGACCTCTGGTTAAAGTCTTGACCTTTAATAAACTTCAGCTTATGGATTCTAATCCAACTCCAGCGTCTCTGTTACAGTTACTGTACTCTGCTTTTGCATTGTCTACAAAAAGTGAGAAGTCACACCAAGTCAAAAGGCAGTAACTTCCACATTATCAATATTGGGTTGCTGATCACCATTTACAAAAACGTTACAGTAACACCTGTATAAAATCTAGTGATCATGGGCTGTCTCATATAGGCTATTGCATAGTAATGTGACTGTACTAAAGGTTTTTTTTTTTTTTTTTTGAACCGTAACAAACAGACTAAAAATAAAACGTGACCGTTTTGCAAACAATTTATTTGCTATGCGCAGTAACGTAAAATAATGCTAGACATAGCATAATTATTTTAATACTGACTTGAATGAAATAGCCTAATGAACGACGTATGGATGTATGTGAATGCCAGCAAGCAGGAATAATGCTCAGAATACTGGTGGATTAAACACCTCAGACGACACGTCCAACTAGAAGTGACAGCCTGGTGAATAATCTGCATTATAAAAAGGAAAAAAAAAAATCTTTAAAGGTTATTCACGTTTACGTATTGCTGCCAAGGTATCTAGTCTTTACAGTGCTTTGTTACATGGAGCTGTTTGGTAGATCGCAATCTATCCAATTCGTTTGTCTACACTGTAATTTAAATGCGGCAGACTTTAATGGACAGTAAAAAAAAAAAGGCAGAAGACCGTATAGCTCCAAGCCGTAACCGAAACTTCATTTTGACTCGCAGTTAAACAAAGGCAGAACGCCGTAACTCAATTTGAGCATACCAAACAAAGTGAAAGAGCCGTAACTGGTGTTATACGGCGTTCTGCCTTGGTTTCTCCGGGGCTTTTCGAAGTTACGGTTGAGACCACCCATTATTTTCTCAGAAAAACATCAAAATTGACTCAAGATACTTATGCACATGATAAAGGATGTCATGAATGTCCCAAAAATATCAATAACTAATTTTCGATAAAAATCAAAGTTACGATCTTTTGCCTTTGTACTGCAGTATAGATCCCCTGAGGAACAATTCCACTCATTCTCTACTATAGGAGAGGAAGAATTGTATAAACTTGTTAAATCATCTAAACCAACAACATGTATGTTAGACCTTATTCCATCTAAACTACTAAAAGAGGTGCTTCCAGAAGTCATAGACCCTTTTTTGGCTATTATTAATTCTTCATTGTCATTATGATATGTCCCCAAAACCTTCAAATTGGCTGTTATTAAGCCTGTCATTAAAAATCCACAACTTCACCCCAAAGATCTAGTTAATTACAGACCAATCCCGAATCTCTCGTTTCTGTCAAAGATACTAGACAAGGTAGTATCCTCACAATTATATTCCTTCTTAGAGAAAAAATTATATCTGTGAGGATTTCCAGTCAGGATTTAGACCGTTTCATAGTACTGAGACTCCTCTCATTAGAGTTACAAATGACCTGCTCTTATCATCTGATCATGGTTGTATCTCTCTATTAGTGCTACTGGATCACAACGTTCTTTTGAATAGACTAGAAAACTTTGTTGGCATTAGTGGAAGTGCATTAGCATGGTTCAAATCGTACCTATCTGACCACCATCAATTTGTAGCAGTGAACAATGAGGTATCATATCGATCACAAGTGCAGTATGGAGTTATCTCAAGGTTCAGTACTAGGGCCATTACTTTTCATGCTTTACATATTACCCTTGGGAAATATCATCAGGAAACACGGTGTTAACTTTCATTGTTATGCTAATGATACTCAGCTCTATATTTCTTTGCGGCCCGTGAAACACACCAAATTGAGAAACTAATGGAATGCATAGTCGATATAACAAAATGGATGATGAGTAATTTCTTACTGCTAAATTCTGAAAAAAACAGAGGTGTTGATTATCGGACCTAAAACCCCCACATGTAATAACCTAGAACACTGTCTAACACTTGATGGCTGCTCTGTAAAATCTTCGTCATCAGTTAGAAACCTAGGTGTGCTATTTGATAGCAATCTTTCCTTTGACAGCCACGTTTCTAGCATTTGTAAAACTGCATTTTTTCATCTTAAAAATATATCTAAATTGAGACCTATGCTCTCAATGTCAAATGCATGAATGTTAATTCATGCGTTTATAACCTTAAGGTTAGATTATTGTAATGACTACATTAGCCCGGTTCTGTCAACACTGCACTGGCTCCCTATTAAACATCATATAGATTTTAAAATCTTGTTAATTACTTATAAAGCCCTAAATGGTTTAGTGCCTCAGTACCTGAGCGGGCTCTAATCACATTATAGTCCTCCGCGTCTGCTGCGTTCTCATGGGCCATTTGATAATACCTAGAATATCAAAATCAACTGTGGGCAGCAGATCCTTTTCCTATTTAGCGCCCAAACTCTGGAATAATCTACCTAACACTGTTCGGGAAGCAGACACACTCTGTCAGTTTAAATCTAGATTAAAGACCCATCTCTTTAACCTGGCGTACACATAACACACTAATACACTTCTAATATTCAAATCCATTAAAGGATTGTTAGGCTGCATTAATTAGGTCAACCGGAACTGGGAACACTTCCCATAACACCCGATGTACTTGTAGCATCGTAAGAAGAATGGCATCTACGCTAATATTAGTCTGTTTCTTTCTTATTCCGAGGTCACCGTAGCCACCCGATCCAGATAAGATGGTCACTGCAGTCACCCGGATCCAGGCCGTATCCAGATCAGATGGTGGATCAGCACCTAGAGATGACCTGTACAGCCCTGAACGTCAGCGGAGACCAGGACACCTAGATGAGCCCCAGAGACAGATCCCCAGTGAAAACCTCGTCACCTAGACGGCCATCAGGACCAGATCACGGGAACCAGATGAGTCCTTTACACAATCTGACTTTGCTGCAGTTGGAATTGAACTGCTGGTTTCATCTGGCAAGAGGAGAACTGGCCCCCCGACTGAGCCTGGTTTCTCCCAAGGTTTTTTTTCTCCATTCTGTCACCGATGGAGTTTTGGTTCCTTGCCGCTGTCGTGTCTGGCTTGCTTAGTTGGGGACACTTAATTTCCAGCGATATCGTCGACTTGATTGCACAGATACTATTTAAACTGAACTGAGCTGAACGAAGACATCACTGAATTCAATAATGAAATGCCTTTAACTGAAAATTGAGTGCTTAATCTTTTCATTATACATTATTGACACACCTTTTTCCTATTTTGATATTGTAAAGTTGCTTTGACGCAATCTGTATTGTTAAAAGCGCTATATAAATTAAGGTGACTTGACTTGACCTGTACCTCATACTGGAAAAATGTGAATTTCACCGCTCCTCTATTCAGTTCCTAGGCTACATCATCGATGCCAAGGGTATACAAATGGACCAGAAGAAGGTGGACACAGTCCGTCACTGGCCCATTCCCACTTCAATTAAGAAACTTCAACAATTCCTTGGTTCTGCTAAATTTTATCGCTGCTTCGTTGCAAACTTTAGCACCTTGGCAGCTCCCCTCACCTCCCTTCTGCGGAAAACGCCCGTCTCTGTCATGGTCTCCAGCGGCTTCAGAGGCCTTCCACCAGCTTAAACTGGTGTTCACCACTGCTTCCACCTTGATCAACCCTAACCTGGATTTGCCCTTCGTTGTAGAAGTCGATGCTTCCACAACAGGTGTGGGAGCAGTGCTATCGCAGTGGCAGGGTGTTCCACCAAAGCTCCATCCATGCGCCTTCTTCTCCAAGAAGTTGTCCCCGGTGGAGCAGAACTACGATATCGACAATCGAGAACTTCTAGCCATCAAACTGGCGTTGGAAGAATGGCGTCATTGGCTGGAGGGAGTCAACCACCCATTTGAAGTTATCAGTGATCATCATAACCTAGAATACCTCAGAAAAGCCAAACGCCTAAACCCTCGTCAAGCCAGATGGGCATTATTCTTCACCCAGTTTCATTTCACAATGACTTATCATCCAGGAACAAAGAATCAAAAGGCCGACGCACTTTCCTGTATCCATGCCCCTGACCAATCCACCCGTCTACCGGAACCCATTCTCCCTCCAGCCATCATCGTCAGTCCCATCCAATGGGCTCTTCCTTAGGGTCAGGACATCCAGGCAGCCAACAAACCCTCTCGCTCATCCGCAACCGATATTGGTGGCCTGGCATGTCCCGGGAAGTCAACCGCTTTGTTCAAGGATGTTCGATCTGTGCCATATACAAGGTACCATGCCATCTTCCTGAAGGGAAATTGCTTCCACTGCCCATTCCTCGCCGACCCTGGTCACACCTAGGAGTGGAATTAATTTCAGATCTGCCCACCTTGGACTCCTACACCTGCATTCTTGTGGTTGTGGATCGTTTCTCAAAGGCCTGTCGCCTTATTCCACTAAAGGGACTACCATCTGTCTTGGAAACTGCAGAAGCCCTATTTAATCAGGTATTCCGAAACTATGGACTTCCCAAAGACATCATTTCCGACCTAGGACCTCAGTTTATCTCCAGAGTTTGGAAGTCCTTCTTCCGTCTCCTAGGTGTGTCAGTGAACTTAACATCCGGCTACAACCCACAATCGAATGGCCAGACTGAAAGGAAGATACAGGAGATTGGACGCTTCCTGAGATCGTACTGCCATGGCCACCAACACAACTGGAACCGGTATCTTCCCTGGGCCGAGTACGCTCAAAACTCTCTCCACCAGTCCACCACAGGTCTAACACCCTTTCAATGCGTACTCGGCTTCCAGCCACCTCTGTACCCCTGGTCAGGAGAACCCTTGGAAGTCCCAGCAGTCAACCATTGGTTCCAGGAGAGCGAGAGGGTCTGGGACTCTGCACACGTCCATCTGCAAAGAGCAGTCAGGAGGCAAAAGAGCCAGGCCGACATTCACAGAGCAGTAACACCTACCTACCTCCCCGTTTAAAAGGTCTGGCTCTCCACCAGGGACATCCGCCTCCAGCTGTCCTGCCGCAAACTGAGTCCCAGATACATTGGACCATTTACTATTCTCAGGCAGATCAATCCAGTCACTTACCATCTGAAACTACCCTCAAATTTTAGAATTGCTCCCACCTTCCATGTGTCCCTGCTAAAACCTCACCGACTTTCTCTTCTCTCTTCTCCCACAGGGTCTGACGTGGCTGAGGTGCCTCCTCCTCCAATCGAGCTGGACAGAGATCCCATCTACACCGTACGCTCCATCCTGGACTCACGGCGACGAGGAGGTCGACTTGAATATCTTATTGTTTGGGAGGGTTTTGGCCCTGAAGAAAGGTCCTGGATATCGTGTAAGGATGTTCTAGACCCTACCCTACTCCAGGAATCCCACGCCAACCACCCAGATCGTCCTGCGCCCAGAGGGAGAGGCCGTCCTCGTCGTCACCATCATCGGTCTTCTGGAGCTGCCCATGGAGGAGGGGGTACTCTCACGGATCCAGCCATCCCATCAGCGTCAGACCCTACAGCTCCACCTTTCTGTTCCAGTTCACTCGAGTATTGATTCCTTGAACCTGCCTCTGCCCAGTTAAGAGATGCTTATAAACCCACACTCACAGGCACCTAACCGTCTGGTCTTGTCTCTCGCTTATGTGTAAGACTTACTTCACTCCTTGTATCCTGTTAGCAGATCGTTATCATCACCATCTTCTTCATCCGCTGGTCATTTGCCATCTATCCCGATCCTCCCTGAATTACACAAGGACTATTTATATCGAGTCTCTGGTGCTTGGCATTCACTTCGTTATCAACTTACCTTTATTTTCCCTGGGTGTTTCCCTTAAATAAAGTCCTGAGAACATTCGTCCTGTTTCCTGTGCTTCATTGGTTGATGATGTGAAGTGTTCACGATAAATACAAATGAGAGACATAAAACATTCAAGGAATAAAAGAAAGAAGGAAAAATTTTTTTCTGCATAATAAAAACAATGTGATTATATTTAACTGATAAAACGTGTAAATCTGCAAGATCAGAAATTCTATTTTAAGATTGTTAACAAGCTTTACGCCCTCTTGTGGATTTTGTTATGCTTTGTGCTATAGTAAAATTGTGTTTGGAATCTGATGTATAAACATTTCACACACACAAATTGGACATTGAAATGTGTGTATGAATGAATGAATAAGGCATTTCTATAGGGCTTTAATGTGTATTGCTGTAGGCCTATTCTATTTTGTACAAACATTAAAGTGCAGGATTGGTCTATCAACCACACATTCACTTACTAGTGGGAGTGAATTGGCTACTCTGTGCTTTCAGTGACAGTGACAGGTAAGTTACGTAGTAGGCTAATTGTTATGTCAAACTTTTATTTATTTATTTAAAAACTATTGTCTTCAATGTTTCAAACACACACACACACACACACACACACACACACACTTGGTATTTGCAGTTTTATGGCTCAAGCATAAAGTTGAAAACTTTAAAACTTTAAAAACATCTTTCATTTTTATGCAGATAATATGCAACTGTATGAAAAACAACAAAGGGCCCAAGACCAAGCCTTGTCGCACAACAAATTTGTTATTTAGATGCATTTGTACTGTTATAATCTGTGGAGTTATATGATGTCACCTTTTGCACAAATAATCAGAAAATGAATTAGGCACTTTGTTACATTTCCTTTTATTGTAAAGGCAAAATATTCAAAAAGTATGAATCATGTCAGAGGACCAACAAGGAAGAGAGACAACTACAAAACATCTACGCAAGACTTTGGTAAGAATAATTTCTTATTAAAAAGGGCATTATCAGAAGGGCTGATAAAACCAAAGCAAATCAAAATCCAACAAATTAACACATTTTGGGTAAACGCTGTCTACATTTCTTACAGTGGGCAACAAAATCATAACAGATCAGTGGATCCTAGACAGCATTTCATACATGAGACACAGAACATACTGGAAAGGCTGAATATATGTGCTTTTAGTTTAAAATTACACACCAAAAAATCATCACAGGAGACAACAGTTCCATTACTTATTTGAACTGGCTTATGGCCATTATCTTTACTCAAGAATAGTATATTTTCCCACAACTATTTTACAGTAATCTTGTAAAAGTAAGTAAAGCTGGTTTGCAAACATGGCAATACTTCTGGGCAAAGAACATATTAAAATCAAACATATTACCAGCTCTAGGGCCTGGTTTACAAAAGGCCAAATATACGGGCAAAGTATACAAGTATAAGTGACTAGGTTTTGATTTTTTGCCCAATGTCTTGACTTAACTGCAGATGTTACCTGTTATCATATAGACTTTAAGTAAATCAATCTTGAATTTTGAATGGCCTTCCCTTCTCTTGTAGTGCACAAATGTTATGCTGGAAGGAAGTTTGCTATGAAATCCAAAGATCTGTTTCTGACAACTCATTTTAACATTTTTCTCCTCTTTATTTGAAAGTAATATTTAGTGTTACGGTGTTCCCCGAAAACATCAAGACAGTGAAAACATACTTAAAATGTATGATTTTTATTGCGTGCACACACACACACACACACACACACACACACACACACACATACACACACAAACCTTTTTACAAGCACATTTTTCAACATGTGTCAGGTTTTAAATTATCAAACATTTTCAAAAGTTTGCTCTGCTACTTGTGTGTACTTGTATGACATTTGTTTTCAGAAGCCATTTGGTTTGAATTTGTATCTTCCAGTGCAATGAAAAATCATACATTTCAAGTGTGACTTCGGATGTCAAAACACTTTTTGTGCCACTGTATATTGAAAAGCTAAATGAAATAAAAAGTCAAATTTATTTAGGATGTCAAAGCAGAATAGCCCTCTTTAGATGCAAGTAAACAATTTTGCAAGGAATTGTGCAGTATATCAACATGATCTCATGAGTATTTTTACTTTACGTACTGTAAAGTGTGGTTCTACCATTTGCACACAATAAAACGTACAATACTGATGTATTAATAGCATCTAAATCAAATTATTTACATATGAAAAACTATAGACATCCATGTCTATGAATACTTAATTATGAATACTGAATGTAATTAATTGTTTGATTTTGCATTTATGATCAGATTATGTTTTCAATCGCATTAAACAAATTGGCTCATTTAAAAAAAAAAAAAAAAAAAAAACACTTTAAAATGATTATATGCATTTGAACGAAATATGCACACCTTCACAGATTATTTTGGAATAAGATTTTCAGCAAGAAGCAGAGAAACACATTATCCATGTGGACTGCTTTGGTGCTGCCTTTTTGATGTTTTAACAATAAATATACAATATTATGGTGCTTACACTTATCACTCTGTTATGCTTATGTTTAGGTTTGGGGTAGGTCGAGGGATCTAAAACATATCTATAAAATGGTAAAAATGTAACTATACATATATATATACATATATATAGTTACAATAAAAGATTTGAAAATATGTCACGCTTCTGTAGGTGTAAATATGTAATAGTGTTTACAGTTTAGATGTTGTCAATATGCCCATATTGTACGTTTCAGTGTCTATTAAAATGTAACAAATTAGGATTTTTGTTAGTTTTTGTATATTTTGTTGTAGCTAAAATGTTACAGACTAATACCTAGTTCAGTATATATTTTGAATCTCTTCATATATATATATATATATATATATATATATATATATATATAAAAAACAGCAATAAAACTCCAAAGCCTTCAAATATTTATGGCATTTCAGATGTCCTGAATGAATGGTTTGCATGCATCTAAATGTAGCTCTTCTGATCATTTTGATTATAGGGTAAAAGTGAACGTGTACCTGTCAGTGTTTCCTCTGACCTGTTCATGTGATAGCAAGGGGAAAAAAAAAATTGCTCACATCACATGATGTCTTTGAACCTCTGACACTTATGATTCTGATTTCAAAAGTAATTTCTTTTGGAAGGATGCTACTTTTTGTATGTGTGAGTGTTTGGATCACAGAGTATAAAAAGAGAAATTTGTTTTGCATTTCATGTCAGAACACATTAATCTTTAATACGCCATGGTTCTGCTTGTGAAAAATCAATCTTCAAAAGAACTCCCCTCCTCAAAGCTCCATAGAGGACTGTTACTCTCAAATACTAATGCATATTAATACATCTGAATTTGTACAGTACATTGCAACTCTTAGCCCCCTCCCTCTTGGTTTCCCATTCCTTTACAGGCTAGACAATGCCTGGGTCACTATAAATTCTAGAAAATAAAAGTAAAAATACCAGACTACCTGTTGCAGGTTTCCAATCCCAAACAGAGTGCATTAAATATACTGCAAAACAGTGTGTCACAGTCTGTTCATAATCTAGATTGGGTCCCATCACACAAGCCCATTCAAGTACAGCCCTAGCAGGGATGGACATTGCAGGCCCGTATCTCCTTTCGGTCTTTACAGCTAGCTAGTTGTGCATTCTTGTATCTCTTCTTGGCAGTCATTAAACGCTCCTGGATTCCCCCACCACACAGCTTGGTACAATCAGTCCATGCAGACCACGACTTCATTTTGCATCCTGTAGGAAGAAAAATAGACCAGATACAACTGTTGATGATCATTTAATCATCTGCCTTTTTATTTAGAGACACTGTCTGTAATGGTTATGATGTAATGAATTAGTAAAGGAGAGCTTCTGTATCAACTGTAGCGGCAATGTTATTAAACAGAATTATAGCATCTGCAGTGGTGATGCTGATTCTGATTTGCCATCGGAAAGAGTGTTGGCATCTGTAGTCCTGTGATGCTATGATGCATAATTACAAATTTAATGACATATAATGACATGTGTAATTTAATGTTATGACTCTGATGGACTAAAAAAAGAGGTAGCTATGATGGTATGATATTGATGTACTAAAAAAGCCCCAGTGTCCACAGTATCAGTAGTATTGATGTTATAATGCTAATTTATTAAAATACATTGTCAGTGTCTTCAGTGGTAATGTTATGATGCTTAGGCTATTTGACATATTAAGATGATACTGATTTTCTAAGGTCAGTATCTCTAGAGGTGATGTGATGATGCAGAAATACTAATAGTGAATGTCTGCAGTAGAGCCCTGCATTTCAGCCTGGCTTGATGGGCTTATTTAAGCCCCTAGGGCCGGGCTTCAGGCCAATATTCACATCATAGCTCAGACCCGAGCCGGGCATCGGGCCTGTTTTAGGCTTCTCCTTATTTTTATATTTTAGACATCCATCAATTATGGTGGAAACAACACAAGACTGTGCTACCGCGAGCGGCTCAGCCAGTGTTTAGTGTCCCGACAGCAGCGGCAGCCGCGAGTGTGCCTTCAGCCCAGCTGAAAGAGTTCCGTGTTCAAGCACACGCAATAGGCTAAAGCTTGCTGCAAAGCCCCAGCAAAAGTAATTACCATGATTGTATCGGGGGTAAATAGTAAGGAGATTTTTTAATTATTTATTAATAAACTAGTGTTTTCTGAGTCAGTGTCGCAAAAATGAAGTTGACGATCCTGACTTGCCATCTCCTCATTGGACACGCCTTTAGAGAGAAATGCATCTTTACGGATTACATAATGAAAGCGTTTTTGTTTTCAATTTGAATTATTTCATTTTAAAGAAGTAATTCAAAGCTTTCTATCGATATATATTGTCATGTATGTGCAGCACACATTTATCTAGGTTAAATGTTTAAACTAACATTGTGATATACGCTTGAAGTGTTTTATATCTATAGATTTTATTTTAGGCAAGTCGTGATGATTTGAGAAGGCTAAATCGATCAATTATAGGCTATGATCAACTCACTGTCTGCCGCTGGCCGCTTGGTCGTTACTTTAAAAAACAAAAACTTACATTTAACTAACTAAAAATGCTCCAAACATTTTTTTAAAAAATTAATTCTTCCTCATCTTGTTTGTTTGGGACGTGTCCCGCTTTATATGTTCCCATTACTCAATGTGTAAATATCATAAAGCTGTCCACACCACTAATAGTCGTGCAAACATATATCCTGCGATATAAATGGTAAAGCAATAGTTATGGGCCCTATGCACTAGTGTCTGTGAATATTAAACCGCAAAGAAATTATGACAGAAAAACATTACTATTGTACAGTAGAATGTATTTCTCAAAATAATAATATAATAATATAATGTATTAAACAAATATATATATATATATATATATATATATATATATATATATATATATATATATATATATATATATATATATATATATATAATTTTATTTTATTTAAATTTTACAAGACTATTTAAATATTAAAAGTTTTATGCATTTATTTAATTACCACCATTTTTACAATAAATTCAATCAAATCATAAACCACAGAATCCAGGCACTATTATTGTTCAAATATTAATAAACTGTTCAAGTTTTATTTATTTACATTGATTAGACATCCATTTTTATTTAATTATTAATCCAGAAAAAAATTCAATGAATTTGCTGGAGGAAAAAAAAAAAAAAATCATAGTTAAGTAAATCTTGGGCCACTCACACGGTTTTATCCATTAAGTCACTAGTAAATGGCATACTTCACTATTAAAAAAGAGAACTGTGTATAGTGTTTGAATATCACTAGAACTTTGATTGTTTGCCTTTGTAATTTTAACCCAGGGACAGGAGGTCAATGACTTACCCTGGGTTCCTATGAATTCAATACTGGGCAATTAGAAATATTATCACTTTACCATTACATACAAAACTGAACTATTTTAATAGCTGAAACAGTAGTATAAGCTGTTTTGGCAGAAAGGGGAAAGAAAAGACAGGCTCGGGTTGGACTCGGGTCAGTAATTCTGATAAGCTGTCGGACAAAGGCTGGGCTAGGGCCTGAGCGTCTCGGGCCAGGGCAGGGATAGGGCCTATATTTGAGGCCCGTGCATGGCTCTA
The DNA here is from genome assembly GCA_039654775.1 of Spinibarbus caldwelli. NCBI lineage: Eukaryota > Metazoa > Chordata > Actinopteri > Cypriniformes > Cyprinidae > Spinibarbus > Spinibarbus caldwelli. The sequence continues at coordinate 24,910,155 of CM077238.1, forward strand.
GTCAGCAGCAATGTTATGTTGGCTTGCTAAAAAAAATAATAATAATAATAAAATAAATAAATAAAATTCCCTTGACATGTAATGGTGATTATTTAAGGGAAATTCCACCCAAAAACTAAAATGTTGTCATCATTTAACCCTCATGCCATCCCAGATTTATATGATGATAATAAAATGAAGGACATTTATTGTTTTACACACAATTTATCAAATCTGTCCTTTCCTTTTATATTGTGGAAAGATATTTTTCTTAATTATGTTCTTAAGAGAGTCCAGATTACTCTTTGTAATGTTGACTGTTGAGTTTCAGGGTGTTTTAGAGTGAATGTAAGCAAGAAAGGTTCATTTGTGGCTGTGGTCATTAAGCTACGGAATTGTTCTGGCCTGGAGAAAAGACTGTACTAAGTGTACAAAATGTATGAATGTACTAAGAATATACTTTTTACTCCTATTTTTATGTGTGTTTTTGAACATTTTATTACTTATAATTTTTACGATTGTATGTATGTTATAGTTATTTGATAAGTACATGGATGTGGTTAGTGTTCTGGCATCTTGCTGCAATCTTAGTTTCCCTAAACAGGACATCAAAGCTGAGTCTGAGTCAATCTGTCTTCTGTGGAAAACAAAGAGAGATTTTTAGAAAAATAAGCACTATGTGTGAGTTCTAATAACATTAATATGGACTCACATAGATTATTACAAATATTTTAAAATGTAATTGTTTCACAACACGCTTACATCATGCTTCACAACATGCTGACGGAATGGTTAAAAAAGTTAAAAGTATTAGCCTATTTTCTCATGCAAGTGTATAGTTTTGCTTAAAAAGACATTTATTTATCAACTGTGATCATATATAGTACCGTTGTGTTCATTTTGAATGTTTTTAAAGCAACAATTTTAAGGCAGTTGCAATTTATGGACTCACAGACAGATTATTTTTCAAAAAAATCCATGTTTACGTTCCGTATGCACAGAAGAAAGAAAGCCATATACATCTAGGATGGCATAAGTAAGTAAATAATGAGATCATTTGAATTTTTGGGTGGATTATTCCTTTAACAGTGACGTTTGCATGTTCACCTGCAAGCTCATCAGCACTCTCCTCCCTTCCCTGTTTGTTCCTCCTCTTCTTACGGTCTTCCTTGCGCCTCTTTCTCTCATCACTGTTTATGCCTCCTTGATTACACTTCTTGATCTTGCATGTTTTTCTCTGTGTGGTCTCAGGGCACGGATCCCCACCAAACTGAGGCTCCAAAGTTATCATGCGAGTGCGGATCAAGTGACCCTTCCCACAGGATTTACTGCACTCTGACCACTCGGACCACTCTGACATCACACAATCCATCGCTAGAGAGAAAGACATCAAAAGAGACAATATTCAAACTGAGAAATATGACAACATATCTCAGGGAAAATTGTATTATTTAAGAGAGGATGTTTATTATTTAGCATGTATTTTTTCTATATTTTGTTTATTAGGTGCTCCTGGTTCACATCACAGCTGTCTATCTTTCCAACGTATTTCCGATAAAACATATTTTAATCATGACAACTCTCTGAATAATTTTATATGTTAATGTATTTTGTCTTGGAATACTAGATCTGCTAGGTATGCTGCTGCAGAGCAAGTATGGACTTGCTACCATTAGTAGATACACAGACACACTGCTGTGAGCATATAAAATGTGCTGCTGCTGCTGCTGCATGAATAGACATACATAAATCTAATAGTAGATCTAGACAGGTGGATCTGGGGAGGAGGAGGATTTCAGAGAAATTCTAATAGGGCGTTGCAGGACCAGTTTACAGTGAATACTGAACCAGATTATTTAAATGTTGAGCAAGCAATCTCATTGGCTTCAGACCATTCAGCTTCTGTCATGTAGTAAACAATATGATTGCTGGAAAATTGCATTTAAAGAACCTATCTGCCTGTGTCATCCATATTTCATGCCTCAACTAGAAATGTAACCTTAATTAAAAATAACATGAACGTTTAAATTAATTAAATTAAATCTTTGTCAAGACAATTATGGAAATAATGTGAGTCTCTAAAATACATAAAAAAGGAATTCTGCCACAAGAGGTATTAATTTGACAGAGTAATTTATTTCTTAAAAGAAACCAAGGCTTTATTATCTCATTGAAATGTACAGTACTAAATAAGTAAAATAATTTTATGTTTGAATAATAATATAGTAATGTAATATGTGTTTGCATATACTAAGGGTTATTCATTGCAATTATACAACAGTTCAATAATCATGAAGTTGATTGTGAAACTCAGAAATCTTCAGTCCTGTTACTTGAGATGTCCCAACTTGCATATTATCTGCACTAAATAGTATCAGAGATTAGAATTATAGTGTCCCAAGTCATAGCAAGTTGAAATGAGTATCCTGCAGTAACCCAGATGGTCTGATATTTCAAATGGTGGGGCTGGCCAATAACTTGTTATTACAATGTATCACTTTTTTAATGATGGATGGATGGCCAGACAGGTCAGACTTTAAATCTACTTCTCCTGGACCCACTAACACACATGCACACACACAGACATATACACATACTGTGTATCTGTTATGTGTGAGAGCTGTTTTCTGTTATGTTTGTGTGTGTGTATGTGTAATAGAGAAAAAGCCTGTGTAACTCACGACACTCTGGCAGCATGCATTTCTCCATCTGTTCCAGCTCCTCGTTGCATTCTCCCAACTCTGCAGGTGATTTGAGTATACGCTGACGCATCCGTGTGCCTTTACCACATGTCACACTGCAATCGCTCCAGTCCGGCCACGGGGACAGTAAACATGGGATTGTATCTATACACAAAAAACTCAGCATCATAACACTGAGAACTGCAAGCATGTGGGTGTTTATTCTGTATAAATATGCTAATGTGGGATTGTTTGTGAGAATGTGTTAATGTAGACTTTTTTTTCTGTGTAAATATGATAATGTTGGCATGCATGCGAATTTGTGTGTGAACAATGTAATGTGAGTGTATGTGTGTGTATTCTATAATAACATTCACTAATTATTTATTATATGTTATGTGTATTAATAGGTTAATATGGGTGTGAATATGTTTTTGAGTGTATTTTTGTGAGCTGAATATGAGATTTGAATATGTTAAAGTGGAGTAATGTGTTCACTACTTACGTTCTGGGTATGCTTATGAATATGTGAATGTGAATATGTAATTGTGGAGATGTTAATGTGACCCAAACATTCACAGACATGTACTGTGTGGGAATCTGTTAATGTGCATGTGTGTGAATATGGTAAATTTAGCATAGGTGGGCATGCATATGAGTGTCTGCACTTACGGCATTCTGGCATCATACACTTCTCCACTTCCACCACCTCAGCCCCACAAATGGAGCCATCAGACGGGGGCATTTTCACCATCCGCTCCCGTCTTTTCATGCCAAGCCCACAGGTGGCGCTGCATGCATCCCATTCTCCCCATTCAGTCACCAAGCAACTGCTTGGAGCTACACACATATACAGTACATATGATTGGAGCACAAAATTCTATTTGAAGATCATCTGTGTCAAAAAACAACTTTTAGTCTTTTATTAAAATATAAAGTAATGATTTGACTTTTTATTTTATTTTATTTTATTTTATTTTATTTTATTTTATTTTATTTTGTTTTGTTTTATTTTATTTTATTGTATTGTATTGTATTGTATTGTATTGTATTCAAGTAACATAACCAATACGTGAAAACAGCCATAAAACAATTAGATGAATGAGAATGTTAGCAGGACACCCAGTACAGTACATTATGTACATGAACATTAGGTACAGGAAAATTATATTAACATTTCCTTCTTGCACAATTGGTAATTGACAAAAAATTGATTACACTGTGATGAATCAATAAAATTACGACTGTAAACATCTGTTATATTTCAATAAATTTGGCTTGTTATGAGTCCAGGTAAATAATACTCACAGCAGTCCTCATTGACAGTGCATGGCTCTGTCTCTTCAGTGGGATGAATGCAAGCAAAGCCATCATCAGGAAACTGCTTTACATAGCGCTCCCTAGAACGCACACCTGCGCCACATGACATACTGCATGGTGACCATGTGATCCATTCCGACATCATGCACGTGGAAGCATCTGTAAAAGTCAAAGTTCACTTTGTTATTCATGTCCTTGTTCAAAAGTCTTTTAATGTTCAACCACCAGCCCTGCTAGAAAATACAGATACAATTAGCTTAATTGAAAGATGTTTTGGAACAGTGGTTCCCAATCATGTTTCTGAGGGGGCTCCAGGAACATGGTTGGGAATCACTGTTTTGGAACATGGTAGCTGGTTTCCAGGGCCTGGCAAAGACATCTTGGTCAAAGGGCACTACTAGAACAATTACATAATAATAGTGGGCAAAACATTTTTTTCTTTTTTTTTTTTTTTTTTGAACATGGTAGCTGGTTTCTAGCTGGTTTAGGCAATTCTGGAGCCTGCCATAGCTGGTAAAATATTTTAGTCAAGAGCCCCACTAGAACAATTGCATCATGATATCACTGAACATGGTAGTTAGTTTATTAAGGGCCAATCACTATGTTTTAAAATACAGATACCACCTTGAAAATTTACCAACAATACATGAGAATTTTCTATTTTTTTTTATTTTTTTCTTAAACAAATTTAGCTTTTCTAAACTATTTTAAGTGTCCTAATATGCATGCATGAAAAATGCCTACTCTACTCTAAAGCTTAATTAACAACATTAACCTGTTCTGCAGGCAATAATATGCAATGTCACCATAAATTGCTAATATTACTTAATCAGTTATAGTCAGATGGGCAAAATGAAACTTTTATGGTGCAAAGCCTGGACTTCCCTCTTCTCTCAGATTACTGGCATTTGTTCTGCTTGATAAAATGTGCATTATTGAATCATTAATAAAACCGTGAGTAAATACGACATCCTGGAAGCCATCTCTATGTCATCTCCATTACATGATAATCAATCGATAATGGATGTTAACACCTCATTAAACACTAAGGAAAAACCCACCCACCTGTCCACCCACTAACGTGTGGTTCGCGTTAAATGGGCTATTTTATTCAAAGTATTAAAGGTACATCTTAACTCATATCTAACTTTAATTATTTTAATTCTTCAGAATCAGAATCAGTTTTATTCGTCAAGTGTGCGCAAACACACAAGGAATTTGTTGTGGTTTTTAAGAAGTTCTTGGTACATACATGCATACATACATACATATATGTGTAGTTGACGTATCAATGTGTCCTATGGTATGATGGAAATATGTAAAAAAAAAAAAAAAAAAAAAAAAAAAAAACCTCTAACATTGAAGATAAACCTCTCTCATGCTATTTGTAACTCTACGAATGAAGATACATTTTTTCTCATGTTATTTGTATGTGAAGGTATTTTTTTCCCTACATTTTTGCTATGTCACACCATAGGACAAAGTCAAATTTTTATTTGTCAACTTCCCATATACATACATATATGTCATGAGAACAGAAACATTTAAATAAGACTGAACAAAAAATAATAATGTGTATGAATCTGGAACAGAAGATTTATGTACATATTTGTGCATTATTTGCTTGATATATATACAGCTGTATAGAAAATATGCATATGTATTTACATATTACTTGAGAGAGAGAGAGAGAGAGAGAGAGAGAGAGAGAGAGAGAGAGAGAGAGAGAGGCAATAATTGGAGAATGAATTATAGGCATGAATTACAGAACACAGGTAATACAGTCAGGTCCATAAATATTGGGACATCGACACAATTCTAACATTTTTGGCTCTATACACCACCACAATGGATTTCAAATGAAACGAACAAGATGTGCTTTAACTGCAGACTGTCAGCTTTAATTTGAGGGTATTTACATCCAAATCAGGTGAACGGTGTAGGAATTACAACAGTTTGCATATGTGCCTCCCACTTGTTAAGGGACCAAAAGTAATGGGACAATTGGCTTCTCAGCTGTTCCATGGCCAGGTGTGTGTTATTCCCTCATTATCCCAATTACAATGCGCAGATAAAAGGTCCAGAGTTCATTTCAAGTGTGCTATTTGCATTTGGAATCTGTTGCTGTCAACTGTCAAGATGAGATCCAAGAGCTGTCACTATCAGTGAAGCAAGCCATCATAGGCTGAAAAAACAAAACAAACCCATCAGAGAGATAGCAAAAACATTAGGCGTGGCCAAAACAACTGTTTGGAACATTCTTAAAAAGAAGGAACGCACCGTTGAGCTCAGCAACACCAAAAGACCCGGAAGACCACGGAAAACAACTGTGGTGGATGACCGAAGAATTCTTTCCCTGGTGAAGAAAACACCCTTCACAACAGTTGGCCAGATCAAGAACACTCTCCAGGAGGCAGGTGTATGTGTGTCAAAGTCAACAATCAAGAGAAGACTTCACCAGAGTGAATACAGAGGGTTCACCACAAGATGTAAACCATTGGTGAGCCTCAAAAACAGGAAGGCCAGATTAGAGTTTGCCAAATGACTTCACAGTTCTGGAACAACATCCTATGGACAGATGATACCAAGATCAACTTGTACCAGAGTGATGGGAAGAGAAGAGTATGGAGAAGGAAAGGAACTGCTCACGATCCTAAGCATACCACCTCATCAGTGAAGCATGGTGGTGGTGGGCATGTATGGCTGCCAGTGGAACTGGTTCTCTTGTATTTATTGATGATGTGACTGCTGACAAAAGCAGCAGGATGAATTCTGAAGTGTTTCGGGCAATATTATCTGCTCATATTCAGCCAAATGCTTCAGAACTCATTGGACGGCGCTTCACAGTGCAGATGGACAATGACCCAAAGCATACTGCAAAAGCAACCAAAGAGTTTTTGAAGGGAAAGAAGTGGATTGTTATGCAATGGCCAAGTCAATCACCTGACCTGAATCCGATTGAGCATGCATTTCACTTGCTGAAGACAAAACTGAAGGGAAAATGCCCCAAGAACAAGCAGGAACTGAAGACGGTTGCAGTAGAGGCCTGGCAGAGCATCACCAGGGATGAAACCCAGCGTCTGGTGATGTCTATGCATTCCAGACTTCAGGCTGTAATTGACTGCAAAGGATTTGCAACCAAGTATTAAAAAGTGAAAGTTTGATTTATGATTATTATTCTGTCCCATTACTTTTGGTCCCTTAACAAGTGGGAGGCACATATGCAAACTGTTGTAATTCCTACACCGTTCACCTGATTTGGATGTAAATACCCTCAAATTAAAGCTGACAGTCTGCAGTTAAAGCACATCTTGTTCGTTTCATTTGAAATCCATTGTGGTGGTGTATAGAGCCAAAAATGTTAGAATTGTGTCGATGTCCCAATATTTATGGACCTGACTGTAATTCCTGTGTTAGCTGGGGGGGGTGGACTGTTTTTATGCCTAGATGTTCTAGTGCACAGAGATCTGTAGCATCTGCCTGAAGGGAGAAGTGCAAACAGGTTGTGTCCGGGGTGAGAGGGGTCTGTGATGGTGTTACCTGCCCATTTCTTCACTCTGGAGTTGTACAAGTCCTAAAGGCTGGGCAGGTGGACACCAATGATCCTTTCTGCTGTCCTAACAGTCTGCTGCAGTCTTCTTATATCTGATTTGCTGGCTGACCCAAACCAGACAGTTATAGAGGAGCACAGAACCGACTCAGTAACAGCTGAGTAAAACTGTGTCATATGCGCCTGTGGCAGGTTTAACTTTTTCAGTTGATGAAGGAAGTACAGCCTCTGCTGAGCCTTTTTCACAATGGAGTCAATGTGAGTGTCCCACTTCAGGTCCTGGGAGATGGTGGTTCCCAGGAACCTGAATGACTCCACTGCAGCCGCAGTGCTGTTCATGATGGTGAGTGGGGGGAGAGCAGGGGAGTTTCTCCTGAAGTCCACTATCATCTCTACAGTTTTGAGCATGTTCAGCTCCAAGTTGTTGTGACTGCACCAGACAGCAAGCTGCTCAACCTCTTGTCTGTAAGCAGACTCGTGACTGTGGTGTCAACTGAAAACTTCAGAAGTTTGACAGAGGGGTCTTTAGAGGTGCAGTCATTTGTGACCCTGGACCACAAAACCAGTCTGAAGTCGCTGGGGTATATTTGTAGCAATAGCCAAAAATACATTGTATGGGTCAAAATGATTGATTTTTCTTTTATGCCAAAAATCATTAGGATATTATGTAAAGATCACGTTCCATGAAGATATTTAGTGAATTTCCTACCCTAGATGTATCAAAACTTAATTTTTGATTAGTAATATGCATTGCTAAGAACTTCATTTGGACAACACACACCCCTGAGGAGCTCCAGTGCTGATGGTGCGAGTGCTGGATGTGGGTTCTCCCAGCCTCACTAGCTGCTGCCTGTCTGTCAGGAAGCTGGTGATCCACTGACAGATGGAGGTGGGTACAGAGAGCTGGGTCAGTTTATTCTGAAGGGTATCCGGGATGATGGTGTTGAAAGCAGAGCTGAAGTCCACAAACAGGATCCTTTCATGAGTCCCTGATTTGTCCAGATGCTGCAGGATGAAATGCAGTCCCATGTTAACTGCATCATCTACAGACCTGTTTGCTCGGTAAGCAAACTGCAGGGGGTCCAGCAAGGGTCCAGTAATGTCCTTCAGGTGGGCCAATATGAGCCTCTCAAATAACTTCATGACCACAGATGTTAAAGGAACAGGTCTGTAGTCATTTAGTCCTGTGATTTTTGGTTTCTTGGGTACTGGGATGATGATGAAGTATTTGAAGCAGGAGGGGACTTCACACAGCTCCAGTGATCTGTTGAAGATCAATGTGAAAATGGATGATAGCTGAACAGCACAGGCTTTGAGGCAGGCTGGAGAGACACAGTCTGGCCATTGGCTTTCCTTATCTTCTGTCTCCTGAAGACTTTGCTTACATCATCTTCACAGATCTTGAGCACAGGTTGAGAAACAGTAGGGGGGAGGGAGGGAGGGGGAGGGTGTTGATGGCTGTACTGTGAGACGGTCAGAGTGGGTGTGGGGTGTCAGACCAAGCTTTTGCTTTTCAAATCTGCAGTAAAACTCATTCAGGTCTTCAGCCAGTTGTTGATTGGCCTCAGTGCTGGGGGATGGGGTCTTGTAGCTGGTGATGGCTTTCAGGCCTTTCCACACTGAGGTAGGGTCATTGCTTGAGAGCTGTTTTTTAAGCTTTCCAGAGTAGTTTTTCTTTGCCACTCTTATCTCCCTATTTAGTGTGAATTTGGTCTGTTTGTACAAGGCTTTGTCCCCACTCCTGTAGGCATCCTCTTTGGCCTGGCGAAGCTTTAAGTTTTGTACTGAACCAAGGTTTGTCATTGATAAATGTTAAATAAGTCCTGGTGGGTACACACATGTCCTCACAGAAACTGATGTAGGATGTCACGGTGTCAAAGACAAACAAACAAAGACAGGACAAACAAACAAAAACAGTAAAAGTACCAAGAAGCAATAAACCGAGGTGGCCATGTGTGGCACCATCTTGATCGTGTATTATCTTATTATTTTTATCGTGTTTAATTATTTTAATTCTTAAAGTTGCTAAAGCATTATAAAACAGCTCCTTATTTTATTTGTTATGTTACTCATTACCTTATACACATACATGCACTGTAAAAGATGATGCACTGTTAACTTAGTAAAATTACGTTCATTTTACTTATTTGTTTCTGCTCTGTTGACATTACTCAGTTTGATCGAGTTTTTATTACTTTATGTTACTTAAAGCATTGCAATTAAGTTCAATAAACTTAATTTCTTTGTGTTCAATGAAAAGGTCGAACATGTGACTCCTTTGTGCATGTGTTATAGACAGAGGTGCACATTAGTTTTTCAGCCTGGTTATCATAAGAGAACCTGGAGATTTGGTTTAGTCCTCACACTGCACATAGTGTGACCCTAATAAACAAATAAATAAAAAGTACTGTTTATTTTGGATGTGATTAATCGTTTGACAGCACTAATATATATATATATATATATATATATATATATATATATATATATATATATATATATATATATATATATATATGAAGAGTTTATTTACAAAAACAGATAAAACAGATAACTATTTATAATTTTCAAAAATCACGTTTTTATTATGTTATGTTTTTATTCTGTTTTATTGTTTGAGTTAGCTGGATTTTTTTTTTAAGTGAGTATTAAATACAAATACAATTATTATATAGTAAACTTAATATTACTTCTTTTTTTTTTCATATGAATTTTCATCATTTTCAAACTTATAATCGGCAGGCTTTTATTTTGGCGGGTTGCCGGCGCTTCCGACAGACGAGTGCGAGCACTTGTGCTACCGCGGGCAATTTCAAAAGATATTTGCATGCTTTTTTATATATTGGCAAACGGCGGTAAGTTATTTACTTCCACAGTCTATAAATATGTAAGCAAAAACACTTTAATGGTAATGCTTAAAGTGTTGTCAGGTGGTAATTGAAGCAAAATAAACCCTTTGAAATTAGCCGCGAAATTAACTGTCTCATTCTGAAGGGACGCAAGTTAAACATGATGGCGCAAGCAACCGCGAAGCCTGAAGATATTAATTCTGTATATTACTAAAGACTGAAGATAATACCACCGCGACAGACTCTATGACTTTATTCTGCGTTGAGGACACTTTATCAGACCTACAGAGGACGGGACTCAGAGGCCTTCACTAACATGAGGCAGTTTGAAATTCAAATCGTAACGGTCTTCTGACAGTGACGCAGCTCTAACGGTCTTCTGACAGTGACGCAGCTCTAACGGTCTTCTGATAGTGACGCAGCTCTAACGGTCTTCTGACAGACGGACGGGTGCTGAGCCAAAGGTAAGCTTTACAAATCTACTTTTATTTGTCGTTTTGTCCATGTAATGTTAAATTTCACTCTAAATTTATATTTTTCAGTGTTAATAAGTTTTCAAATTCCCCTCTTTGTTATTTTACATGGACAATCCCTGTTGGTGTATTTGCGCTTGAGGTGGTTCAAGATACAGTCTGAGATAAATTTATGTTTTTCCCTTTAAGTTGTTTAAATTGGTCACTAAAACACGTAACTTTACAATAATATATTTAATATTTTCAAAACTTTATCTGGTGTGAAGTGTTTGTTCTTGTAAAATAGGTTTTGTCGTGGATCCCGGATCCTCACGCGAATTTACAATTTAAAAAGAATTTTAAAAAGCACACTGAAACGATTCAGTAAAAACTAAATATCAGTCTGACAGCAGCCAAAATGAAGATTGTGAAGCTATATTTATATTTATGATAATCGTTTTTCAGTTGTGTTTCAGGGCAGTTCATGAAGTCAGTTCTAGTTCCACCTGCCACATCAGACTCTGCTGTATGGAGGCCCTTATGTGTGTACTTCTCATTATTGTGCATGCAGATATTATTAAGGTGCGGGAACACTTGACTATTGCAAGAATAATGAATGTACCATCTTTGAATGTACCAGAATTTTAATTGGTTAATTGCAGTTTAAATAAAAATGAATTAGAAATGTTCCCCCAATTCAGCTCCAACAGGTGAACATGCACTGCTAGTCAAAAGTTTTTGAACTTAAAAAAAAAACAAATTCTCTTCTGCTCACCAAGGCTGCGTTTATGTGATCCTAAGTACAACAAAAATAGTAACATTTTTAAATATATATTTATAAATGTATAAAAATATTTAAATATTTTGAAATATTTGGTGAGAAGAAGAGACTTCTTTAAAAAACTTGAAAAAAAAAAAACAAAACAAAACAAAAAAAAAGACCTTACTGTTCAAAACCTTTTCACTGGTATTATTCTTTATGGACCCAACTAAACTAAATTGTTTGTTATTTGTTAATTGTTATCCACTGTATGATAAGTAAAGTTTCTTTGTTTTATTTATTTTTATACGAACACACTATGTCTGTGAGTTGATTTGTATGAGTTTTAATTGAATGCATCCTAAGAGTGTTCATTTTGTCAAGCAGTATAAATGATGTCTAAATGAGACTGCGGTTATTCCTAGTCAACCATTTTGTGTTAATGGCTCTAATATCATTTCAGGCATATGCTAAGAACACGCTTAAGCAGAAGTGTCAGCGTGGGACTATTTAATGGATTATACATTCTTTCGTGTGGGCGAATTGTGGTAAGTTATTTACTTTGACAGTCTTGCAATATGTAAAGAAAAGGTAGTGCAATTGTAATGTTTGAAGTGTCTGTTAAATTAGTCCTAAAAAGGTGTTCGCTAACAATAATAATGTCAATAACACCTAATGTACTTGTCACACCGTAAGTATGGCATCTGTGTTAATATTAGTCTGTTTCATTCTTATTCCGAGGTCACCGTAGCCATCTGGATCTAGTCCATATCTAGATCAGATGGTCACTGCAGTCACCCGGACCCAGTCCGGATCCAGTCCAGATGGTGGAGACAACTCTACAGCCCTGAATGTCAGCAGAGACCATGTCAACTAGATGAGCCCCAAAGACAGATCCCCAGTGAAGGCCTCATCACCTATACCACTCATCGGCACAAAACCTCAGCAAAGACCACGATGACAAACACCACGTTGGTTCGTCTGGCCAGAGGAGAACTGGCCCCCGACCGAGCCTGCTTTCTACCAAGGTTTTTTCTCCCATTTCTGTAATAATGGCTTGCTTATTTGGGGACACTTAATTTTTGGGAATATTAACGACTTGATTGCAGAGACACTTTTTGAAGGGAACTGAACTGATGATGACATCACTGAATCAACGATGAACTGACTTTAACTGAAATATTGACTTTACTTTTGTCCTCTTTTTAGAGCTGCTTTAATGCATAACTGAATTTTGTTTGCATTATTGACACTATTTTCCTGTTTAACAATGTAAAGCTGCTTTGACACAATCTGTATTGTATAAAGTGCTATATATAAATAAGAGTGAGTTGACTTGCTTTTGACAATTCTTCATAGAAATGTTAGTGTGCTATCTGTTTTGAACAATTTAGTATTTTTGAGAATTGTATTAGTAGCCTTCAATGTGAAAGAAATCAGTAAAATAAGATTACATCAAATCAGTCTCAAGTGAATTGTAATTACACAAATACAGTAAGTTGTGGTTACTTAATTTTCTCAAGGTAACAGGTTTCGACAATTTAATTAAGTAGACAGAACTCAGATTAACTTGTTAGTTTTAAGTTAAGTAGATTCACACTTTTAAGTAATCGCAATTTAATGAATTTAAGTTAGTCCAACTTAAAATAAAGTGACCACAACACATTTTCTTTTGTTTATTTGTTAATGTAACTCAGAATTGTCAAGTTCACTTAACTTTTTTCTTTTAATTTTGCATGAATTTCCTTTACTTAATAATTTTAAGGCAACGGGTTGCCTCAATTTTTTTAAGTAAAGTCAACTGATCGCTTTTTACAGTGTGCTTGCTTATCCTATGCATCAACATTTTCTTCTATTAACAATAATACAAATGAGCCATGATTTTATAGATTTCCACTCTGGCAACAAGAACTATGCAGAAGCTGCTTTGACCTTTTAATGTCTCCGAGTGAAAATCAATAGCACTGCCGGTAGAGAAGTAAGATGCAACCTTACCCAAGAATGATGCAAAGATTCTGTCACCTGATAAAAATGTCTAGTTATCATTGCTTTAGGGCATTTTTAAAATGTTCCTGGTCAAGGCAGGGTGCCCCAAGAAGTCTGATCAATAAAGCTCTTGATGTGCACAAAAATGGTGAGTAAAGGTTAGCTCACCATAAAATTATATTCTGTCACGGTTTGGCTGGTAAATTTTGTCCTTGTAGGATGTTAGGTTAAATTCTTAGACTAGTTATAAACAGCATAAGTTGATCAACATATTAAAAGAAAGAAAGAAAGACAATAAATGAATGAATCAATCAATCAATGTATTAATCAATCTGCTATAGGGAAGACTGTAGAAATAAATAAAATAAAATCTACCTTATAAGAACCAAATGTATATCCCTTATAGTCTCGGCAATCCCAAAATGTTTTACTGCAACAAACTCAAAATAAATATGTGGGAAAAAAAAAAAAAAAAAAAAAAAAAAAAAAACACCTTTCAAAATGAGAGAAATACTGACTATTTTTCCTTTAAAATTTCCATAAAAAAAAAAGTTAATTATATTATAATACCTCCCACCCCCCATGACTGCTATTTTGATATTGTGACTTTAAAGACTATATTCTACAAACAAATTTGGATATCATCAGATAACAGTTGTTTGGGTAGTAACAGATAACAGTTTCATCACCTGTAGGTACTGGGGCTGGTGTCAAAAAAAACTAAAAACAAAAAAACAACAACAACAACAACAACAACAAAAAAACTGCTTATATGTATTTTATTTTATTTTATTTATTTATGTATGTTTGTATGTATTTATTTATTTATTTATATTTATTATATTTTATTATTATTGTTGTTCTTGACATTGGCCATGGACTCTAACTAGACTCATGAAAGTCCCATGAAAATAGTCTAATATTGTAAAAGGTTATAAGCATTTTTTATAAATTTCATTATATTTTCTGACCATAAGGTGGCACCGGCCCCATGTGAGAGATGCTTTAAATAAACAAACAAACAAACAAGACAGGATGTAGCAAAGACATCTATTTGATGTGCATAGACCAACATAAAATAATAGCACTTCCAGAATGCAAGAACAAATTATTTTTTAAAACGAAAATGAATAATTTAAAGTTTGAAAAAACCTATAGACCCCTGCATTCTTGTCTATGCATCCTATCCTGCTGTTTTTGAATACAAGAACACTTCCTGTATGGGCGGCCTCTTAGGCAGCTGTTTCACTACATTTTTAAACAGAGATAATATCAATATTATTGACAATAACTTCCATGTTCATTTCCATATGGGGACTAAAATCCTGATTTTGTGTGTGTTTGATTCTGACCCTCATCACTGCAGCCGGGCCCCATGCAGGGCTCAAAGTCTTGAGTATGTGGACACGGCACACTGAGATCCAGCTGTGCCTTCAGCATCCTCTGCCTCATCCTCTTCCCCTTCTCACATGTCGAGGAGCTGCACGCAGACCACGGAGACCAGTTGGAGTAGATACATGTCTCTGGAGTGTCATCTGACAAAACAGAAAAGACAAAGAAGTGGGAGGATGAAAAGTCTCATAATAAGAACATTTTTGGCTGTAAGCATTATGGAATCTCATAAAGGGAGTGCCCATAAGACAGAAAAATCACTACTGGGATATTTTTTGTTGTTGTTTCAAATAAACATCAGTGAGATTAAATGGAGAGCAAAAAGCAACTTTTGCTTAAACTTTTGCTTTAAAAAAAATGCCAAAAAATGTGCTCAAAGAGATCTACTTCAATATGAACTATTTTACATTAAATCCTTCCAAGACCATATCATCTGACATAACCGCATAACTCAATGAGCTCTGCTTCAACATATGCTGTTGTTGATAGCCACAAAAAAGATGTTGCATTCCATAGGTCATTCAGCACTGCATCAGTACTATGCTATGGTCAAACTCTCTTCAGGTGTGATGATTGTCTGATGCCTGTATAGAATCATGCTAATTCATTGGCTTATGGTGCTAACGCAGCCTTCTGAGCCCTATTGCTCCTCTGATTCTCATCTGCAGAAAAATGGTTTTCTGGGTTTTATTGTGTTTCAGCCCTATGGAAGCATATGTGTAGCAAAATTCAATTTGAAATGTAATATGCAAAATGGCAATGCAATATGCAAAATGGCAATGTATTTCTGTATTTAAATTGACATTTTCCCATACATATGTGCAACATTTAGTGCAAAATTAAAATAAAAAAATATAAAATTTAAATTAGCCATTTTCTACACTAGTTTTAATATGCAAATTAAAAACATATTTTAAAGATTTATAAGTTAAATTATATACAAAATTATAATTTAAATGCTGTTTTTCCTAAATGCATTTAGACTTAGGGGTAGGACACTTGGGATTGCATTTTCATCATAATACCGCATGATAATTGTAGCGAAATGCAGTGAAAATTTCAGAATGCATTCTGAGCCAAAGATGCAGCAAAAGGGTAGCAAAATGGTGATTTAAATGTTTTATTTTTCTTAAATGCATTGACACTTACATATATGACGTTTCAATTGCATTTTCATTAAATACCCCGCGATGAATATAGTTTAAGTCAATGTGGATTTGCAAATGCATTCCGAGCCGAGCACGCCCTCTACCTGTCAATCATTACATCAAGGCGGGGCTTGGCAATAGGATGCACAATAGGCCAATATTCACCGTTAACCAAACGCTTTTCACCTGCCTGAACATCTCTCACTGTTTACACTCTGATTGAAGCACATAAGCAAACAGATTTTCATTTTCGTTTTGCACTAAATGTTGCACATATGTATGGGAAAATGTAAATTTAAATACAGAAATACATTGCCATTTTACATATTGCATTGCTATTTTAAATATTATGTTTCAAATTGAATTTTGCTACACATATGCTTCCATATGCCTGAAGTATACTTGCAATAGTTGCACTTTAGCACAATCAAATATACTTAAGTATATCTTTAGTTGGACTTCAGCACTGCTTCCACACAATTAAAGTGCATCAAGTACAAAATTAGTTGTTCCAATTTAGCAGACATTAAAGGCCCCGATATACTTCAAACGAAGTTCGTTTTCGTTCTTCGTTTGGGAGCAAAAAGAAGTTTGAAAAGTCTGAGCGACGGTATACTGTTTTTGAACATTCCAACACCCCCGCGCTGCTGGAGGCGGGGTGTAGATTAATGTAAACATGTCGCAACGCTCGCGCGTCTGCCCTAAACACAACAACGATGCAATGAAGGTTTATCTAGGTATTTTATTATACGGGATAAATTATTACACCTTTTTATATTTTATGTGGTGTCATGATTTGATAAAAACAAAGGTTTATTATTGTATGTTCTTTTGACATTTAATTTATTGTATACCTTTTAAATTCGGTTATTGAAAGAACAACAACAGCAGCAGCAGTATGGTGTAACATTTATTCGAAACACATGTATTTGGTACTTGCTACCTTATATCTGTACTCTTTCCTTTAATTCTTTTCATGGCTTTGGAAAACCTGCATCTGATGTTTCTCTACGTCGCTTTTTGCATAACTCCGGGTCGTCCACACCAAGCTTCGTTGCAATTTCTTTCTAGGAATTAAATGCTTTCTCTGAATCTTTAAAGTCTCTCCGCGAGCGATCGTACAGGTGCTGATATATTTGTGGCAGCTCAGCTATTCGACACAGTGTATTTATGTTGCTAGTGACTTGGAGATGTTGTTCTCCTGCTTGACCTCCGTTGAATGAGAAACGAACGAAAAAAAAAAAAAAAAATCACACGTCAAAGAAGGTGGAGTTCCAGAACACACCCATCGATTGCGTAATCGCCACGGACCAATGGTAGCTCAAAGGTGTTTAGGAGCCAAAACTAACTCCCCCAGAAAGTTCGCTTTGGTGAGCTGTTTCGAACTGCCGAAACGAACTCAAAATGAACTTCTTTTCGGACTGATTTTGTTTGAAATGACGTCATATCAGTTCATTCTTCGATTTCGTTTGAAGTATATCGGGGCCTTAAGTATACCAGTTCAGTATACTAAAAGTTCAATTGCAGGGTATTTTTATTAAGCACATAAATATGTAAATGTATTTGTAGTGTATTTAGCACTAAATAAATGCATTTCAAATACATTTTAGTATATTTATTTTTCACTAGGGTATAGAAGTTAGATCTGAAAATAAACCTTATGAAGACTTTTGTGGATGAGGCAACAGACCACATTCATAGGGGTGGAACTGAACTCATGCACAATGCAAGAGCAATTGTCTACTGCATGTAATTTTTGCCTTTGTCTTCATTGATTCAGAGTAGGGCGAGGCATCCCTGTAGGTTGGTTCATAGACTTGTGAGTATAATGGCAGGGACTTCAAAGGTGGTTACCTCTTGACCTGCTTCATAAGCCACTTTCATTGGTTGTTCAACAGTTGAGGAATTTGTCCCTGTTGGCCTCATCACCACACAATAAGGGTTACACACAAATGCTATCAAAACCTGTTACATTGGACATAGCTGCAGTGTTTGCCATTGGTTCCTTTGGATGGAAACTATTGCGCATGGGTTATCTTTGCCTCTTGGTATTCAAGCTCACTCTACTAGAGGTATTGTTTCTTGTTAGGCAATATCTTAGTGTGCATCTTTGAAAGATCTTTGGAGGCATGATGGACCTCTCTGCATGCCTAATATTTTTTCTGTGCAAATGTATTCATGGGTCTGACAAACTGGCACTCAGTCGAGTGAACCTATTTAAAGGGAACTTCTCAGTTACAAATGTAACCCTGGTTCCCTGTGTAGGGAATGATATATAATTCTGCCATAACTTTTTTTGTTACTGTTAAAACTTCCTATTGTAGAAATCTGAGGCGTGATGGCAAAAGTGCATCATTTGAGGTGTAATGGTTCCTCGGAGAGTGCTATTAGCTACATCAGCCAATGATTTTGGATGATTCTATATTGGCTACAGACAATCGTCATACCTGGAGGGTGTTCAAATAGAATCCCCTTGTCCAAATTCCCACTCTTGCGGTCTTGGGCACTTGAGAGTGCGTTCGCACGACAGGAAGTAAGTGCGCAAGACTGTCCCAGGTCCGCTCCAGAGCGCTATTCGAGGCTTAGTGTATCCAGAGGTGGGTAGTAACGAGTTACATTTACTTCGTTACATTTGAGTAAATTTTTTGAGTAACTAATACTTTTAGAGTATATTTAAAGATGGGTACTTTTACTCCTACTCAAGTACATTTTTAGTGAAAAAAACGGTACTTTTACTTTGTTACTGAGGACGACACTCCTCTCATTACTTTATCTTAATTCAATACAAGTTAAAAATGCTTCAATTTATTCCGAACGCGCTGTCTACTTTTCTCTAGGCAATGAGCAATGTCCATTCGCGAATGATTCATTCTTTTGAGTCAATTCTGTTCAATGGCTTGATCAAACCAGTTGGCAAACCAGTGAATTGGTTCACGAATCAGTTTGAATGATTGGTTCATTTCCCTGCCGCACGCGCTAAGTCGTCTGAAGTGGTTCTCACTCAGAGTTGTAACAGAAAGTTTAAGAACATCGAGAGCATTGAAGACGTGGCTTTGGATCAGTCATTTGAAAGCAAATCTGCAAAGGCTATTGTTTACTAGCTATGAAGATCTTTATTAGATGAACACCGTGTGTGCTGTCTACGGTTCCACAGGTATAGATAGGCTACATTCGATTATAGTACACGATACCACTATGACATTACCTGTTTGTTGTACATGTACCGTATACTTTATACATAAGCTGTCAGAGAGTATGAAATGAACACCTGCCAAACCCGTGTTAGCTCTGCGCAGCGGTGCGCGACCTGTTCCAGGAGGAATGCCTTTGCCTAGACACAATTAATATTGATATTTTCACAATATTTATGCTTGCAGAAATATACATTTGTTTACATTTTGCAGAACAGATGGAAGTAGATCGGTCAATGTGCATTTGTTTCGTTATATTCAGATGTTCGGTAGCGGTAATGTGAGGAGTTTTCGCTCTTCTCCGTGTCATACATATATAGTACATAATTAATATACTTTAAAATATAATTTAATTCAGTGATGCAAATCAGAATTTTCACCAGCTGTTACTCCAGTTTTCAGAGTCATATGATATGATCCTTCAGAAATTATTCTAATATATTGATTTATTACCAGTGTTGGAAACAGTTTTGCTACTTAATATTTTTTGTAACCTGTGACTATGGCTGGGCGATAAATCGATTTTATGGATTAACTCGAATGTGTAGTTTACGTCGATTTGTTTGAATGAAAATCGGTTTTCTCTTTAACATCAGCCGACGCTCCCCTCTGGGCTCCCGTAGTCCCGAATGGGCTCAGCCCTCCCCCCGTGCGTTTGCCATATTAGAGTTTAGGTAGGGTTTCGTGATCCCCCCGCAATCCGCCGCATCCCAACATGTTCGGAAAGAAAATGACGTGTACTGCGGATCCCAGTACACGTAGCAGTGTTGCTCATTGCGCGGCTCGGCAAGCTTCAATTTGTGGCTCGCATGGCAGTAAATAATACGATGATTTGAGCAATACAGAGATTTAATGAAAACATTTAAAAAACAAGCAGGGCTATAACATAACCCATTAAAAAAACTCACACCGTGTCTACACCGGACGCGAGCGTCGCTGTGCGATCAGGGCTTTATGATTTCTGCGATGACGAAAACGCGGACTGAATCGCGGAATCTAGTTATAAAAACAGAATTTGCCGTATAACACGGAATGTCATTGAATTTATCAAAGTTTGGATGAATAAATCAAAAGTAGGTAATTACACTTAAATCAAATCGCGATATGAACTAGTATGTGTAAATATTAAGCTGCAAAAATACCATTTAAATATGAATCCTGCTTGTCTCATTATGAATGAATGCACAGAAGCGCAGTTTCGTTTACTACACACATACTGAAGCATGCAGTGTTTTCAGTGTCTGCAGTCTCTCCAAATGAGGCCATAAATACATGAACAACAGTCAGTGTCTGCTCTATTACAAATATATATATATATATATATATATATATATATATATATATATATATATATATATATATATTATTTTTTTTAAATACCCAAAACATTGGGATTACAAGATGGAAATATAGACTAGACAGATATTTAAACTTGCTCTGCCCTTAAGTCCATGACATTGATTAACTGCTGAGAATAAATACAAGATGGGAGGAAAATGTATATTTCTTTCCCTCTCAGTTTTATCATTGGGTGATCATCATACTGTATATAAAATTACGGGAATCAGGGAGCCGCTATTATGCATTGCAACTGCTTTTGAATGCACGATCGCTTTTTAGTTTCACTTTCACTTTCGAGATTGGCGATCGCACCTCCGTGTTTATACTATGGAGCAGCAGTACTTACCACACATTTTACAAGATTAGATGTTTTACTGCACATACATTTAGAAGTTGATTTTAAAACTGCAATGTATTTAAAATAAAAAAAATAAAGCTATGTAAACACTTGCATTTTTGTAATACAAAAGTTCGACACACACTTGTGGTCTTCATCCTCACTTGAACACTTGGGACAAATACAGGAAATACGTCATATAAGTAGTCAAGCGGTCAAGTGCAAAGACCGCAAGTGTGGGTATTTGGATAAAGCAAATATCATGATTCCAATTCAACATAAAATGTAAAGCCCAGGAGCTAGGCAAAGTCTAATCTCTCTCTAATCTGAAAGGAAACAAGTATTCATTTGGTTATTGTGTATTTTTGTATGTAACAATTGTTATTTCTCTAAAAGGATTTTGTAAGCAATATCAGCGACCAAGCTGAGATTTCAATAAAAGATAACTGAGAATTGCATTGTCTCATGAGCTATGAAAGTTTCTACTGGGTTCACCTAAACTGTTCTATCATACAAATGTGATTCTTCATCTAACATCTTCTGGAAGAACTAAAATAACAACAGTTAGAAACTAGTGAGATATTACATTTAAATGCAGTCTCTGTATTAATAAGCTACTGTTTGGTTGAAATGATGGAGTTTAAAATTTTTAGAATGAACACCTGAGACAAAGCTGTTACTTAATGAAAATATACAGTACTTTATGTTCTCATGTTTTATATAAGTTTCCCGAGCCTAGCGTAACCTCTCAAGAATACAGTTTACTCTTCGTTGGACTGGAGTTTAGGATACTGAATAGTTAAAAGTCTCATTCTCTCTCTCTCTCTCTCTCTCTCTAAAGGTCGACTTTGATGAAAAGATAAAGAGATGCAAACCTTCTTCTTTTTCCTCCTGGGCAATGTCAGCCACAATGTCGTCCACATTATCAGGCACAATGTTGCACTGCTCACCCTGCAGACATCAGGAAACAACTCAAACTTCCAAACAGACTTTAAATTATGTCCATCATTTAATCATTTTCTTCTACACAGTGATGGGATCTGATTCACTATTACCATCTGATTGAAAACAGCAAAAAGCTGACATGGGTTATACTTTTCCCCGTGTTCCTACTAATTCTTACACAGTAATCTAACTCTCTGCCAATCGAGGATGCATGACTTTCAATACTTTCAGGGCACTGTTGTGACATGCTGGGTTCATAAATATGTATAATCTGTTGTTGTCAAGTTATTTTAGCTCTAAGTTTATAGACTTTTATGACATGATTAATGCAGAGCCGTTTTGCACAATAATAAAAGCTAAAACCGCAACAGCTAAGAACATTTTCTTTTGAAATGGAATTTTGTATTTTTTAAGACAAGCAAAGAAACAGACCTTGCGAGCAATTCTCTCTACGACAACTCTGGCCACAGGAGTGATCGCGCCACCCTCTGGGTCATAGAAAGGGCCCTGTGGATGGTCTAAGCTTGTGAGGGGACGAATTTTCTCCTGAGGTGTTGTAGGCTTGTTGGGAGACTATGGCACAAAAAAATAAACCAGTTTACCAAAATGTCAAATATTCAAGTCATTTACTCTCACACAGAACACACAATAAATTTGGCAGAATGTTCAAGCTGCTCTTTTCTCATACAATTAAAGTAAAAGGAGGCATGCAAACATTTTGCAAACATGTTTCACAAGACTTGTCATTTTGCTGAACTGTTCTCTAAAAAAAAAAAAATACAGGATAAAACAAAAATATTTAAAAACCAACAGGGTATTTAATTATTTTATATATGAACTGATGTTAAATAAATACTACAAAAGGGCAATTTCTACATGGTTATTCCTTATTTTAACAGTTTAAAATCACCTCACACAACAAAGAGATCACCATAGCAAGCCTTCAGGCTTCGAAAAAGAGAGATTAGCTCTGCAGTCAACAGCAGCAAGGTCGCTGAGAGAGGTTGAATATAACACACACAACCAGAGGAGCAATACAAATTATATACACAGACCCTCTCCTCAATGAAAGATGGAAAAAATAAAAGTGAGAAATCCAAGGCTGTCTTAGGACCAGACACTGTTAAAGGCATGCACCGGGTTTGTTTGCATCATGAGATTTTCTATCAACAGCATATGAGAATAGTTGGAAAGAAAGAAAGAATGAATACATACATACATACAGTACATTCATACATACATACATACATTTTCTAATGTAAATGAGAATGTCACACGTGATGTTTATACAGGTTAATGTATATTTAATACAGAATATTCCTGTAACCACCCAACCAATCTACAAGTAAAAATATTAACCTCTTAATATGTAAATGAAAAACAAACAAACAAATTAATCAATTAAATTAACAAACAAACACTGACACACACCAGTAGATGGCATAATCAAGCTATGGTCATGACTGTATGGTCTCCAGTGGACTAAATTAAAGCATACTTCTTTTTTCATGCTTTTATTTTGTTCTGTTATTAACAAAGAGAGAACTCATTTAGTGGAGTTTGCTTTGAGCAAATGTGTGATAGTCACAACCCTAGACCTCAGATCCAAAGACCTCAGAAAAAAGTACTTATTCACATCTATCTATCTATCTATCTATCTATCTATCTATCTATCTATCTATCTATCTATCTATCTATCTATCTATCTATCTGTCTGTCTATCTATCTATCTATCTATCTATCTATCAATAATTTTTTTATTCATTATTTATTTATTTATTCATTTTTTTTGCTCAAATCTGTTAAGTTTATGCCAGTTTGCATGCCAGAAAAATTGGGACATACCAAATGATACAAATTCTGAAATTCATTTTAATTTTTAAATTCAGCTGCTCACTCAAATTAACCCACCAATCATGTCATTTGTGATGACAAATTCTATTTAAAACAAGAAAACTGCTAAAAAGAAGTGACGTTTGGGCCCCACTGTATGAGTGCTCACCTCATAAGTGACCCCGCTGTCTGTCCCCGCATCCCATGGAATGAGGTCCTGAACCACCTTCTGGACCCAGCCACACTCTCTGGTGCAGAGGTCCTCTGATGACAGACCCACGTTCCAGTCAGGACTGGGACCCAGCATGGTCAGAAAGGACATCAGGTGACGTGTGCGGTCCACTGAAAACTCAGCTGAAGGAGCCGCTCGACTGCAGGTAAGAGAGAAATTCATATTTATTCATGCATTCATATTTATATAGCATATGTCACATTCATACATGAGAAGGAGCTACAAGAAAAAAATAATATATGTTTGTTTGAATAAGATGTGTTATGTGTTAGGATATTATTTTAATGACAATAAAATAATATTAATAATTAATTACATAATATTAATCAACAACTAATAATTAATTACTGTAATGCAAGCAAGCATGCAAAGAAAGAAAGAAAGGAAGAAAGGTTTAAGTTGGAAAGTATTTATTGAACTGTATTTATTTTATTCCGTATAAAAATAGCATGAACATAATTCCATCACAAGAAGGGTAAGAACAGAAAGATAGTTGGAAAAAGGCCAAAAGACAGCAGGCTGGCAGAGAGGTGTACAAAATAACAAAGAAAGTGTGTGTGTGTGTGTGTGTGTTTTTCTGGCAGAGGGGTGTGTGATCACTGAATGGGTTGTCATTGTGTTCTCCTCTTAAACCTGAAAGTGGGATTCCTTTTGTAGCCACCACTCTGACTGATATTTTCTCATCATAATACCTCTTATCTGGTAATTACACATCTGAACTGTCCTCTCTCTCCATCACTCATTCAACAGACAGCACTAATGCAATGGCAGAGCAGTAATTGTTCTAGCAATCAGTGAAACAGTAACAGTTTGTAAAACTAGTTATTTATTATGTCCACACTGAAATAAAATACTATAGAGTCTGTCAACTTTTCTTCAAATTCCATTAACACGTACAGAATACTATAATTCCTTTTTTTTTTTTTTTTTTAATTATTAATTTCCCAATTATTATGCATCACCATGGAGTGCATTAATGGATAGGTGGGAGGGGAGGGTCAGGGCCATGAAAGGGGAACAGACATCCACTCCAGGGCAGTGAAGACTACGGAGAATCCAGAGGAACAGAAGACTGAAAGCAGCCAGATAACTGGTGGACCACAGCAGACCCAGAAGAAAGAAGAACCAGAGTAGAGGCCAAAGTGGAGCTGAAGGATCAAGCTGGGGGCTCAGAAGACTGAGGTGGAGCCAGTGAGACTGAGGACCAAGGTGGAGCCAGGGGAATGGAAGACCCAGATAGAGCTGGAGGACTGGAGACCCAAGACAAAGCTGGATAGACTGGAGCCAAGGGATCGACATACCAAGTGGAGCCAAGGTAAAGAGGGATCCTGGTGGGGATAGACAAGCCAAGGTGGAGCCAAGGGATCAGAGGACCAAGGTGGAGCTAGGGGATCAGAGAACCTTGGCTGAGTTAACAAACCCAGAGAAGTGGTTTTGGCAGACCAGAAAGCTATAGATCCTTGGTGAAGCCAGATCCTTGATGAGAAGGCTTTCATGCTGGACAGAACCAGAAGAAGGGGAAGACTAGGGTTCTGGATGAAACTGGAGAGTAGAAAGGGCCGATCAAAGTAGAAAGGGCTTGAGGGGTTGGCATTAGGGTGGGTATTAGTTCCAGTGAGAATAGATTGTGATTGCTTCTTCTACAATGAACTGAGCAATGTGTGCTGGATCAGAGATAGACAAGGCCTCAGAACATCCATTGGTCCTTGAAGGAACGATTGTCCAGGAAGAGTAAGCTGATTTGGATCGCTGTTAGATCCATCTTTTGGTTTGGTAATTTTAGTACATATAGCTGGTGTCAAAAAGAACAAGTAGTATTGATGTGCTTTGAGTTGGGGTCCTTATCACTTTTTCTTCAGGAAGACAGTACAGTATTCCTAATATAAACCCCAGGACCCCAATGTAAAGCAGACAATTTATAATGACAGTAGATTATTCCAAGTATTACATGGCTACTAAGTAAGTAAGTAATTAAGTAGGTAGGTAAGTAAGTAAGTAAGTAAGTAAGTAAGTAAATAAATAAATAAATAATCTTCTTGCATGAGGTGATCATTTTTTAATCCATCGTTCAATTTAAACAGAGTCTAACACAAAATAAAGATAGAAAACCATATTTAGACAAATATCTCTATTTTAATAATCCAAAATGTTTTAAAACCACTTTTTCTATACAGACAGTAACGTCTATATCTCACTTACACATGAAGAAGACTACAATGATCACGTTGGTAACATTTCTGTCTGCAAGTCTCTGTAACCTCTATTTCTCTATTTCAGACATACATCTTTCCTTTTTTTTGCTCAATATGGCTGTCAGAGATAAAGTTAACCCCTTTGAGATTTTCTGTTAAAAGAGAGATGCATAGAAAGCTCACACAGTGGGGTGGACCACCAGGTAGGTGTTCATAGTTGGCAGGATTATGTAAAACATTTGTTGTACATGCTCGCAGAGTGTGTAGGGGTTAGTGGGATTTTATTGTGTATTCTGGGGATGAACTAGTCACCAGCTCTCGTTTAACTGTCTCAGATGTAATGAACATGTTGATGCATGTTCTATGTTTATGTGAATGTATCTTTCAATCAATTAAAACTTGTAATCAAACGATTTGATGTTGATACATTAATTGAAATGTATTGCGGCAAACGAGTAGATGAGAAAAGACCTTGCAAAAATTCAACACATTGCTTATTTCTATATCATTAACTTGCTCTCATTGAGGACAATTCATTTGGAATTATAAAATTTAGAGGCCAGGAGGCAAGCTTATGTATGCTTATTAATATGCATATACACTACCATTAAATATTTGGGGTTGTTAGATTTATTGTATTTGTATGTATTTATTTATTTATTTTTGTGGAAAATTATACATACACATGAATACACTATACACAGACACAATGTGTTTAAAATCTTTTTTTTTTTTTTTTTTTGTAACAATTTCATTGTTAATGCTCACATTAAATCTATTTATTTGGGCCTTGTTGAATAATTTCTTTGGAACTTTCTTAAAAAAAAAAAAAAAAAAAAAAACAACAACATGAATGATGTGTATGTGTTTATATGATCTGCATTTTTTTTTTTTTTTTTTTTACTCATAGACATAAAACCTTTTCCATGAATCACATAATTAATAAGACTATGCTTGATGTGTACACAAGTGGCTTTGAAATAACAAACAGTGATCTTAATATAGCGCTCCATGTCTGACATACATAATTTTAACTGACAGTCACAAGCACACACATATGCTGTATGATAGCAACTGCAAAAGTCAGCATCAATTTGTGCCATTATTACTTAACAAGAACGCAAAGTGTGTTATAAAGCCGTATACCCCTTAAGGAAAATGAAATCATTCAACTCCACCCTTTAAAAGAGACACAACACACAGACACACACAAACACATGCTTTAACAAATCATGCAGCTAATTAGAGACTTTGCTTTCATTGACAACCTATTATTTTACTGTCTGCCTGTCAGCGCACTGCTAATCAACTCAACTCAAGCATTTCATGGTTTTCTCTGGAAAGTTCCAACAGCAGAGTACGCATTAGCTGCTATTCTAAATATATAGCTACTGAGCAACAGACCTGCAGAGAAGATGAGAGGACAACAAAGGAGAGAGAGAGAAATAAAGAAAGAACATGTATCCCATTTAGGCTTTTTGGACATGAACTGCTGTTATAAAGTCAAATGATAACATCTGTTTTATTATGCAGTGAGAGGAAAGACATTTATAGCTGTGGTCTCAAGCACTTCTTGCCTCATACTGAGCATTTTCATGACACTCTGAGTCAATTCAAAAGCAATTTCCTGTCTACTCTCAAGTCCTAATGCACCCAGATATACCCGATGGGGTGAAACGAGCATTATAAATTTGAAATTCTTCGTGCTTGAGTGATTCTCGGAGCATTGATCAATTTAGATCACTTAAATGTTAAATAAAGAGAAAGCAGAGCGCTATAAGCACATAACTATTTTTTTTTTTTTTTTCATCATGTTGCTATCTGGGGATAAAGAGGCAGTACTCAACTTTGTAAAGAGCTTAAGTACTCTCTATAGAAAAAAAAGAGAGATCTTGTTTTTTGATGAGATATTATTCAACAGAGAAAAGGATATAAAACCTGCACACACACTACATGACAGTTACTTACACATTAAGGGGCTGCCAGGCTGGCCACTGGGCCTTCATCTTTATGACGGTCAAGACCTCATCACCCTGTGTGATAAAACACAGAAAAATGGATAAATATATAGAATAGCTCTGATTCACTAGTCCAAAGACTCTCCTTAGCCTCGGTAAAATCATATATATATATATATATATATATATATATATATATATATATATATATATATATATATATATACTATCACCTAACATGTTACTAGAATGTTTGCTGTTTATTAGTACTTTTAATGCACATATTAATGCCTTATTCTGCATGACCATATTTTAGATCCCGACCACATACCTAAACACTTAACAACTACCTTTCTAACTATTTATAATCAGCAAATTAGGAGTTTATTGAGGCAAAAGTTGTAGCTGATAGTTAGTTAATAGTGAGAATTTGACCTTAAAATAAAGTGTGACCCATTTTTCTGGCAATAAAAAAAAGAAAAAAAAAAAAAGACCAAATTAGCAAATTTAAAATTTCAATTTTTATCTTGAACAAAATTATTCTTTAAACAAGAAACATTCTCTGAAAACAAGTTTTGCTTTTTAACTTGATAAATTTTGCTCTTTAAGCAAATTTATCTAGCTTTTTTTTTTTTCACAAAAAAAAAATAATAATAATAATAACAACAGCAATAATAACAACAACATTTTTTCTAAAATTTCTCTCTTTCTCTCAACACATCCCTCCATTTGTCTTGACAGGATGTGATAAATGAAGCTTCCCTTTCTTCCTGCTGATGGAATGGAGTGATCGCATCAGAGTCTGATAAAAGCTGTATAAATATTTCATCAATGGCTTGCGGCACACAGGCCAGCAGTGTGTGTATGTGTGCACAGCTCTGTCCCACTCAAGCCATATCAGGAGTTCATGGGAAGGGCATCACTAAAGACTGTCAAGGGAATCAGGTTTACTGCTGGGGTTAAAGGGCATCATTCTTTATAATGCAACAGCATGACACTTTGTTTCACACTTTGAGCCTAACATGTAGTATTGTCCCAGCTGTCTTGCACACCAGTTCTTGTCAATTCAAAGGCAGAACACATTCCTACATTACATTTGCTAGCAGAACACTAGAAGAGTCTTAAAGTGTGAGGAAGGATTAGGTTTTCCTTGGTTCGGTAACACTTTACCAATTTTCACTGTTAACTAGTTGCTTATCAGCATGCCTATTATTAACATATTGGCTGTTTATTAGTACTTCTAAAGCACATATTCTGCAGGACCATATTCTACCTCCCTAATCCTACCCAATAGCTAAACTTAAAAACTACCTTACTATTAATAAGCACCAAATCAAGAGTTTATTGAGGCAAAAGTCATAGTTAATGGTTTGTTAATAGCGAGAATTGGACCTTAAAATAAAGTGTGACCCTTGGTTCTCAATAAGTTACATGTCACAGAACTGGTGTCATTGTTATTCATGTAATTCATTTTCTGGTGGTGAGGTGTAAAGCTTTAGATTTATAACTTAAGAATCTTTGAGGAACATAAATGCACAGCTACTTTACAATGATGAGCCACAAGGTAAGACAAGTATTTGCAAGTCAGTGTTTGTACCTTCAGTACAGTTCTTTGTTTTCAAGCAGGGATGTTTTATAGATCAGAATAATAGATCATGCTCTTGGACACAAGCAAACTAACATGCATTCTAACCGTTCTCCTGGCGATCTACCATCCTGCAGACTTCAGTTCCAACCCTGCTCCAACATTAGCTGGTTCAGGTTGTTTGATTGAGTGTCAACAATCAGCTGCATATCTGACAATTGCTTGTGTGTAAAAATTCATAAGTAAAACATCTTACAGAAATTATGTTGTGGAGAAAGCTCCTGACATAATGAACCACAAGTATATGGGAGTAAAGTGTATGCCAATTACACATTACATGTTAAAAAAAGAGAGATGCTTTCTGTTTTTTTTTTTTTTTTTTTTTTGTGAAAATTAATTGTAACAATATGACATTACTTACTTACTTACTACTTACGATTTCAAACTGATTAATTAATTAATTAGGCATAGGTCCATAAAATGTTCGTTCAATCATATCCCTCGTCCGAGGGCTATGATAGACTGTCTTTTCTACCTGTCAGCGCATACCTCTGAGCACCTTGTTCACAAACATGATAGTCATCACGGTGTTCCATTACGCTATTGCAGAATGAGCAAGAATGGAAGGCGTAACTTGGTTAAGCAGTGAGTTATGTCGTAGTACAGGAAACTCCAGGTTGAGTAAACTTAATTGGTCATGGTGGGAAGAGGAAATACCAAACAATGTAAACCCTCGCGATCTTTTCGTTGAAAGAAGATAATCTCATTATTCCTTCAGAAAATTCTGTATGGCATCTCACTGTACGGCTAACACTCTCTCATCTCTATCTAGCAGTGTGATCAAATTCACACTCTTTACATTGTGAGACTGACATGCTGCTCTTCTGCGCTAAAGAGGTGAAAGAGTTTGGTCATCTGTCATCATTTACACACTTTCATATAATTCCAAACCCAGATGACTTAATTTCTTCTTCTTTGAACACAAAATATGATGATTACAAGAATATGTAAATATGCAAGTTATTCTTTTCCATGCAACAAAGGCAGACAGTTACCAGGGGCTGCTAGCACCATAAAAGTTTCATAAAGTCCACATAAGCTTGTGTAACATATTCCATATCTCCTGAAGCCAAACAATAGATTTGTGTGAGAAACAGACTGAGAAACAGAAAAATTCTTTTTCACATTTTGCACATTCTAAAACTTGGAACCTTGAAGCTTTGACATCAATAATGCCAACGATACTCAAATATCTTTTGACTGATTGTTACAGGATGAGAGTTGAACTATTGAACTATGGGTGAACTATAATTTTAATAGTGTATAATGACAAAGCCAAATGCCAAGGCAAGTGTAAAGAGGACTCACTGAACACTCATTTCTCTCAACAGAGATTCAATAAACTGTAGAAGGCATTTATGACTAAATGAGTTGGTGGCATAGATGTAACAGATAAGTTGCACACTTTTGTTGTTAACTACTCTGAGATAATGCACAAAATTAAATTCTATTTACTGGCGTCATATACACATTTAAACAGACACAAAAGTGCAGAACAGCTGTAGCATTAGGTAAATCCATGGGATGGTACACCACGTTACATTATGCACATTGTCAACTTAATGAGGTACGAAACCACAATGCAATGCATTTTTAATTTGTCTCTTTGCAAGGGTTATTTGCTGTTTAGTCAAAGAGAAAATCTGATTATTAATTATGCAACACAAAGGCAGAAGGACAGATAGGGTGGGAAAAAATAATTATAAAAAGTATATATGCGTATTTGCATATGTTTGTGTGTGTGTGTGTGTGTGTGTGTGTGTGTAATGTTTTTGAAATGAGTCTTTCATGCTCACCAAGGCTGCACTTGATCACAAATGCAGTAAAAACTAAAGTATTGTGAAACATTGCTATAATTTATTGTTAACTGTAACTGTTTATTATTTTAATATATTTTACAATGTATTTTATTCCTGTGATTGCAAACAGAAAGTTCAAAACAACAGCATTTATTTTAAATAGAAATCTTTATAAAACTTAACAAATTTATGTATTTACTGTCACTTTTAATTTGATAAATTAAATGACCCCTTTCTGAATAAAAGTTAAATTAATGACTCCAAACTTTTGAAATTCTTTCAGTTAAAATGATAACTGCCTCCTCCAAAAGCCCAATGCTCATCTGCCTCTGTGTGCTGCATGAAACTGAGCACCAAGCTCTTGCGTGTTATGAAAAGCCATCTGTCTGTGGGCAAGCATCACACAACAGGCACTGGACATATCCATGCTAATCACTTGCACCAACAGAAAATGAAGAAAAGAGAAAGCAAGGCTCTAATTCATCATTCCTCCATAATATTGTGCAGCTTATATATTCTCTGGAGACCACACAGTGTTCTTGACAGCTCTGAAAGGTCCTTAGCAGCTCCTAAAGGTTCTTGGCAGCTGTAATCACAGCAGTCTGTTGCATAAAATCAACCACATTAGCATGAAGCTTTACCTCTTCTGTGTTGATTGTTATCAACGCAATATGCAAGGTCTATTAGAGATTATTTTCATTATTTATTAAAGTTGAAGTGACTCTTTGTAATTTAACTGTCAGAAGCTACTGTGCCCCATTAGCTGTCTTGCTATCATGTTTGTGAACAAGGTGCTCAGAGGTATGCGCTGACAGGTAGAAAAGACAGTCTATCATAGCCCTCGGACGAGGGATATGATTGGACGAACATTTTATGGACCTATGCCTAATTAATTAATTAATCAATTTGAAATCGTAAGTAATGTCATATTGTTACAATTCATTTTCACAAAAAAAACAAAAAACAAAAAAAAAACGGAAAGCATCTCTCTTTTTTTTAACATGTAATGTGTATACTTGTGGTTCATTATGTCAGTAGCCTGTTCTTTATGTTTATGTTCTAAAAAACAAATGGATCAACATATGTGTATCTTTATTGATGATGAGGGTACGTTGTACATAGGTTTTACATGGACTGAAAAGATCACATGGGGAAGATCAATCATCATAGTAATGCAGCATAGTATTTCTGTTTATTTTAACTCCTGTAGGTGTACACATAAAATCTATGTTACTGCAGTTTATATAATTCATACACTGTCTACATGCAAACATACTAAATAACCAACTTGGCACTTCTCCCTTACTACTACAGAGACTGGCCACTGTGTATTAGCACATTGAGTCTCATTCACTAATAAATTTGTAAATTATCTGTATTTAAATGCACATTCAGACTTCTCACGAAAACTTTCCGCCTAATTCACAACACGTGCGTACGCACATGAATTTGTTCTTAACTTCATCCTAATGTTAGTGAATTTTGAGTATTCTAATCATTTACATAAAACACGCTGTCTGTACAATCTTTCATTTACAGGCTTTCGTCACTCTCGTCAAACATACTCCACACATCCTCATATGCCGCTCTCTACAGATGCATTCTCACCAGGTCCTTGAGAAATGCCAAGTGTGCCATCCTCGAAACCAGTTCAAACACAATAAACACCTTTTATACAGACCCAGTTTACAGACCTCACATTCGCCAGCAGTATACAGATATATCTGCACTATTATTCAGAAAAACCTGAAAACATTTGCAGATTTCAAACACAAATTTGTGTGTATCCAAGCTTATTGAATGAGACCCAGTGTTTCACAGATATTAAGCAGCATTGTAAGTAATCATTCAGGGTAAAGAAAAATACAGAAAGCCAACAACTAGGTTTAGAGTGGAATCTGATTCAGAAATGACTCTGCTTGCTGTGGCCAGAGGTTCTTTTTTTGTAATTATCCTTCCTTTTTTCCATCCAGGACACCAAGCAGAAATGGAGAGTAGTATTGCCTTCACCACAACTGAACACTATAATGCACTCTGAACTGCTAACCTCTTTTGAGAGCGTCTGCAGCCCCGGCCTGAGTCATTTAAAAATCCATTTGATTTAATTTAGAGAACACATGATTCATCTCTGCACAGCAGAGAAAGAGAGTCTCATTATTATGTTCACTCATGCTGGATGAAAAAAAAAAAATATTAGAAAACCTCTTTTAGGGGCTGTCGGTGGACACAACCACAAAGGGATGTCAGAATGATTGCAGATAATGTGGAGTGTGGAGCTACTGAAAATGGAGATAATATTACATTTCCAGATCAAAATGGTAATACTTCTAAGTATCCTGAGATATCACATGAAGTGATTGGGCTCCTAAATTATGGTATATGAACAGTACAGATATGCTGGAGGAAAATAAATATAACATGCATATGAAGAGTTTGGTTCCAAAACGCTATAAATCCATTTTGATTAATTTGAGTAAAAATGTGTTTTCTTTACCAAGAAAGTGGCAAGATGAAAACCACTATTTTCTGTTTCAAACTTTCACATAGCATTTTTATGTTATATTAACATTAAAAATTCAAGTCCAGATTTATATTTTCAAAGATTTCTTTAGTCCAGTGCCTGAACTAAAGACTTTTCCCTTACATTCAACTTCCAAAAGTGCATTCATCTTTAATGTTACATTCATTTAGTTGACTACGTGCTATATGCTGTATTAACAAAAACATAAATGGAATTAATAAAAACACTAACACTGACAAGCTACGCAATATCGCGTTCATAATTGAATGTGATTCATCTACAATTATGAACACGATGCTGCATAGCTTGTCAGTGATCTACGGCTCTGTGTATTAAATGCCACTCCATCTGAAAGCACGTGATGGAGATTTACCGGTACTATGAATCACAGAATCGGCTTTACTGACGAGATGCGCATGACAATCACATGTGATTTATCGTGCAGCCCTTGTTTGTTGATCACAAAGTACAAAGTAGGTATATTCAGAGTGCTACCATTACTGTCTAGAGTGCGTGGAATGGTGCGCTGTGATTGGTTGAGCGGATATCGCATTCTGCAGAGAAAGGAGACTAGCGTTTGTCGCGGTTTGGAAAAAAAGGGAGAAAACATGACCTAATAACTCGGCGGATATCGTATTTTGCGTAAAATAAAAAATTGACTTTTCAATACTGACCAGATACAATACTGATTTTGGCGGAAACTCATTTTTTTTTAAAAAAATGGTGTTTATCGCGTTTTGGAACCAAACTCTTCATATGCAGTGCTAGGAAAAATTCTTAGGCACCTTTTTTTTTTTTCTTAGGCATTTGCTTCAAAAAGTAAACAAACAAAGAAACAAACAACTATTTTAAGACAGTTATTTTTATTGTTTACTTTACTGTGCCAGTAAGAATTTTTAATTTTGTTATAACCCATTGATTTTTGCGCAAACAGGGAGTCCAATACAACAGATGGTATGGTCCACACAATGCTCTGATATCACCATCACTTTGTCAGTCTGGGATTATGTGAAGAAACTGAAGCAATTGAAATGCCCAAATCCACAGAAGAACTATGATAATAGAGCTGCGTGATTAATCGTTAAAAGATTGCAATCTCGATTCAAACACCCACGCGATCTAATATCTAAATGACAACGATTCACATCTGTCTATTTAACCTTTGAAAAAATCATACCGGAACATTCAAATCTGCGTTCGTGCTGCCGCTGACACGGAGAGCAGACAGTTAGATAAGAAACAGCTTCACAAACAGTCTTTTCAACTACACAGTATTATTAGTCTTACATGCATTCATATTATCACATAGATACTGGAATGAAAATGTATAGTTTGGATATAAACATTGATGCCTATGGTAGCGAATAAAATAGACCAAGTCATCTTTTGAAAGTAACTGGCGCTTCAAATAACGTTTGTGTCGATTGCATCGTTTGCCAACTTCTTTCAATGGAAAGTAGCTAAACAGTTTGAAAAGTAGCAGTGCTAAATGTCACAAGATTATATAATATGCTAATTAACTAAGGTTTGTCCAAGAAGTAGCTAGATTTGTCCCTAGTCGCTTTTTTGGAAAAAAGTCGCTAGGGGTGTCTGAAAAGTCGCTAAATCTAGCGACAAAGTCGCAAAGTTGGCAACACTGCTGTAGCAAATTAGCTCAAAAAGGGAATTGTATATAAATAATTACAACTAATTATGATTAATTACAATTATTTATATCGGCTGACAGTAATAACTGTCGCAGAGTTAAATTGCCATCAGCTGATCTGTTCGTCCAGCGAACATTCAGTGTAAATTCATATCAACTCTAAGAAAGGATATTTCCGTGGCCACAGAAAATATCTTCCAATTTAAGCATTAGAGCATGTAGCAAGGGTCAAAATCGTAAAGGGACATTAATATGCAAGGCAGAATCAGAAACTCATGTAATTTGTGCACAAGAGTTTTATTAACTAAACGCTAACACACATAACTAATCTAAACAAACAACGAATAACATACACTCACGCATACATACAAAGTGGAGCTAAAGTGGATGAATGAAGCCATTAGAGAAAACAGAGAATGCAGTTATGGAAAGAGTCAGTTAACCACCTGAGTAAAACCATCAGCGCCGTTTATAACGGGGTCTATAACTTATACTAAACCTCTGTTTCGTTTAGTTAAATGTACTATACTTGCACTTCCTTTGTGTCCGGAATGCAGTCTCGGATGAAAAGTCTTGTTGGTTTCAACTCGCGATCACATTCTTCCGGGTTGAAGAGTGATGAATTCCAAAGATGTTCTGACTCAGTGGTGATCGGGATTTTCTTCCCAGTTGAAAAGTGAAGAAGAGTTAAGAGACATCAGCTAAGATCCAAGAATCTTTGTTTGAATGAAAAGACAAGGCCATAAAGCCTGGCACAAAACTTAATGGTCCAGGAAAGTTCTAGCTCACATCTTCCTCATCCTCTTAGGAGTCCTTCACGGAGCAATCAGAAGATAGCAGAAGAGCTTTTTGCAGAAGAAGTTTTTGCAGAAGAGATTTTTTTAGAAGAGAGGTTTTTAGAAGAGAAGGCCGGACCTGTGAGTGAGACCTTTATCTTGTATAGAGGTCACACCTCTGGGGAGTCAAAGAGCCAATGGTCTCCATTCTCTTTGGAGGGAAGGTTTTACGACTCTTTGTCTCTGAGCATGGCAGTTTGCATGGGTTGCTATTAAAGAACTATTAAAGATTCTTAGAACACTAATATGTTGCATAGGTATCAACATGTAATATACACTGTCATTTAGATCATCCGAAGACGAATTGATAGAGATCAAACATGATATAAATGAGGTAATATTAACTAGTGATCTATCATAAGCAAGCATAAAACAGGATACAGTACAAAAAGACAATATACAAAAACAGTAACAATATACACAATGACCTGAAGGATATGGGTGTTAATTCAAAGAAAGGTTTTTCTATGAATTAAATAGAGAAGAGTCCACTTTTATGGGCATTATGTCTTTCCTAAAGTGAAATGTTGCTCTGTCCGCATTCCTTTGACCAATAAAACTAGTGTTATCAGATTGGTTGCTATGGAACCGGGGGGGCCTGGAGTCATCACAGACATACCGGCACTCAGAATGTGTGTTGGGTGAGGGGTCTGTGGTTAGTTGTTAATCTAATAACTAATTTGATTTGTTAAATCTGATGAACAAATGTGTGTCTGATTGGTCCAAACGCTACACTGCTAGGTGGCAACAAGTGACTGTTAAAAAATGTGTTTGTCATTGAATCATTCGTTCAAGAGATTTGTTCAAATACACTGAATCAACCAGTATTTATGAGTGAGTCATTGAATCATTTATTCAAATCACTTTTTCATAATTTTAGTATTAAACATTTGTGTATTAAATTAAATTATTAAATTATTATATTTTAAATACATATATTATGTATTAAAATGTTTAATAATTCATTCAAATTAATTCAACACTTTTAAATAGACTGCAGAAATTAATATTTTGTCACACATTATTTTGTTTAGTTCAGAATTGTGGGAGAATCGTGATCTCTATTTGAGAAAAAAATATGAAAAAAAATAAAGAAAGAAAAAATTGTGATTCTCAATTTATCCAGAATTGTGCTGCTCTATATAACAACTTAAAAATGCTTGTAACGTCCTACTTCCAAAGAAAGAAAAAAAAAAAAAAAGTCTTCAAAAATTATGCCATAAATGGTTTATCAATTAACCTCCATTTGGTAAGTCACCCTTTGCCTTTAAATACCCTTTTCCGAGGTTAATCATAGCATAGCGTCAGTTCTGGAAGGTCACGTTAGTCAACCTCACATCAACTGACTCTCAACTCATCCACGTCTACCTATAGGGATGCGAC
Source organism: Spinibarbus caldwelli (assembly GCA_039654775.1). Lineage (NCBI taxonomy): Eukaryota > Metazoa > Chordata > Actinopteri > Cypriniformes > Cyprinidae > Spinibarbus > Spinibarbus caldwelli. The sequence continues at coordinate 24,948,130 of CM077238.1, forward strand.
ACCTATCACAGCACTCAAATATAAGGTCCTTTAGTACTATCATCAGCTTCGCATTGCTCAATAGCTAACTAAACGGTGAATTCGGCAGACAAGACACCATCACTAGGAATCGGGAATTTAGCAAGTGGAATTCGTTTCCCCAATGGACTCACCTCCGATTCATTCAAGTTCGTTAACTTGAACACGTGAATTCACCGCATTGATCATAAGCTACCTGATTCGGAAGTGACCGAGTTAGCATTACTTCACGCATCACTATTCACTGACATGGACGCCACAAGTTATGTGACTGACTAAAGAACAAGTTCAGAAGGGAACTTCATCCCAAGAAGGATATTAAGAGATCAAGCATCCACGTCACAGCTGCTATGTTTCACTCTCTCGAACGTCTTCACAAGCTAAGTTCCTTTTAATGCTCTCAGGTATTGGCAACATGCATGTTGCCAAGGCTATCCGTGTTGCGTAGGCTCATTTCAGTTGTTTTCAGTTAAATTCTTGTGCTAGTTTATGCTACATTGGCATGTGTGGTACTTATCTGTTGTCAGTGGCAATACGCTTGTCGCTGCAATATGCTGCTCTAAAGTGGGTCTAATGCCATTTCATACATTCTGAGTTATTTACACTGTAAGAGTTGGATTCTTAGAGCAAGAGCGCACCGCTCAACGGGTTTCGTTCATGGTTAGGAAGTCATCGGCAGCACTGCAGTTACTTGCTCGAGAAGAATGTCTCTAAAGATGTGTATTTTTGGATGTGAGGGAAAGATAGCCTTATTCAGTGTTATGTGAACAGTGGATGCAATTTGTTTTTCTGGGGCAACAATGGAGTTTCACAATCGTGTTTGTTTGTTCCTGTCATTCAGTGATGAATGTTTTATAACAAGGTACAGTCTGACACTGGATTTGCACATTGTTTGATACTGAAAGACGGAGCATTCCCATCGTTAAAAGATCCCGGTCATGACTAGGAACTGCTGTAAAACTGCATCAAATGTCTATATTTGTTGCCAGTCGGCCCGTAAGTGCTCACGACTGTAGCGGACAGCACATTCCAGGGCCCAGTTTATGGCGGGGCCCCTCTCTGACCACTACAGTGGACAAAGGTTTGCTACATTTTGATTGGATCTTGGTGGACTATCATAAGCAAACTCCAACGCCATCAGATAAAGATGCCAGGACAACAGCCAGACACCTCTTAGAGGGCAAGAAGAAGACCTTTGGTACAAGGCCCGGGAAGGACAGGACTTCTCATTGGTCAAAATGCAGTTTCTGCCCTTCACCCACCAACAGACTAAGGTTTTGGCTTGTGACCACCATAAAAATTCCTTAAGACCTCTGGATGCAGCAGCAGTGGGTGAAACAAAGAGAGATCACAAAGTTCCATCCAAATCCATTCATAACTATGTTCTCAAATCTTAAACTGATCCAAACTACAACACACACATCTTATACTAATTCAGAGAAATAAGTATTCTCAGTGACAGCTACGTTTAGTGCAACATCTTACACAAACTCAGCTGTTGATGGACAAAGGAATGGATGCATGAGAGTCCAATCATCTTCCATAATGTTTGGACTTAATGTGTTCGTAACATTGCTAAGGGTATTCTGGTTGTGGTTTGGTAAGTGAAAGATGCATTGGTAAAACTTTAGTGACACTTTTCTGAATGTGTGTTTGGACTATGCAAATAAGTTCCACAGGAGGAAAGAAGGGTGGGCCACACCGTGTCCCTCCACTCTGATGGAAACAGTCAATCACAGCCTGGAAATGGAGAAGTGCCAGATTGCAATCTCTTCCTCATCGGGAAAGAGATAAAGGTACCTTCCCAAAAGACACTCCTTGTTCTGAGTCTGAGTCTTGTTACTGGGAAGGCAGTAACAGAAACCACCCGTTCTGAGTCTGAGGCACTAAAGTCTCCGGCACGTCCAGAGAGACACTAACAGAATCACCTCCGTTTTGAGTCTGAGTCCCATAAGGGAAGAGACAGCAACAGAAACTACAATCTGAGTCTCCGGCCTGTGAAAGTGAGACTGCAACAGATCAACATCCGTTCTGAGTCTCCGGCACGTCCAGGGGTCACTAATGTTCTGAGCCTCGGGCCCGTGAGGGAAGAGGCAATAACAGATACCAAGTCCTGAGTTTCCAGCTTCGAGGCAGTCACAGATACAACCATGTTCTGAGCCTCCAGCCTGTGAGGAAAGAGATAATCTACGTTCAGATTTCAGAGTCTTCATCCAGCGAGACAACAACAGATGCAGCATGTCCTGAGTCTCCATCCTAGAGAGACAAAGCGGATCGATCAAATTCAGGGTCTCTAGCCCAGAGAGGCAGAAGACACACAGACATTTGCAACAAGGTTAAGCTGCGGCGAGCAAATCTGCACTTCAAGCTACCTTTGCTTGCGTGTTCCAGGCTAAGGACCTTCTGCACCTACACCAGGGCCACATCTGCGTGTTCCAGATTTTAGGACCCTTTGGTGCTCCAGGAGATCAGCATCCTCCAGCGCTTCGTGTTCAATCAGAATCAGAATCAGAAAGAGCTTTATTGCCAAGTGTGTTCACACACACAAGGAATTTTTCTTGGTGTTAGCTACAGAAAGTACAAACATAGTGCAAACATACATAAAGTTATGGTAATAAAACACTAATATTAAAGAGAATATACAATAAATTATAAATAACAGTGGTAATAAAAATATACAGAAAAAGGAAAAATGTCCAGACAAAATTGCGAATGTGCATATGTGCTAAATACCGAAGAAGGTTTGATGAGTTGTATACAGATGTCCAGTACTGAGGTGTGTTATGTGTTGTTCAGGTGGGATATGGCCTGGGAAAAAAAAAAATAAAAATAAATAAATAAAAAAAAACTGTTCTTGTGTCTGGCTGTTTTGGTGCAGAGTGCTCTGTAGCATCGGCCAGAGGGCAACAGTTCAAAGAGAGTGGGCTGGGTGTGAGGGGACCAGAGTGATTTTCTTAGCCCTTTTCCTCACTCTGGAGGTGTAAAGTTCTTGGAGGCTGGGCAGAGGGGCACCTCTGCAGCAGTCCTGACTGTCCGTTGTAGTCTCTTGATGTCTGATTTGGTAGCTGAACCAAACCAAACAGTTACAGATGAACACAGGACAGACTTGATAATGGCAGAGTAGAACTGTTTCAGCAGCTCCTGTGGCAGGTTGAACTTCCTCAGCTGGCGGAGGAAATACAGTCTCTGCTGAGCCTTTTTCACAATAGAGTCAATGTGATTGTCAGGCTGTCGAAACGGATTCCTGCTCCTTTTCCCACTGCATTGTTACCAGCACAATCAGTGGATGAAGTCACCGCCACCGGACTGCTCACTCACCACAGAGAACATAACTATCACCTATCCAAACCTCTTCCAGAGACCTTGACATTGTTGTGTATTATTAGTATATGATTTTTCTAATTGCCATTAGATGTTATATAGCTGATTGCAGTTTATAGCAAATCTTTCATGTATTTGTTTGATGGATAATAAGGTTCTTCACCTTATTTCTTTCAGAGTAGCAACAGTTTATCTTTCCAGATAACGTAGCTCTGACATAGCCACACCCAACATAATCACTTACATTTTATGCATCTTATGCACTTTATTCCTTTTCTATTCATGGTATTCATTTAGTAGTTGTTGATTACTTTTGTCTATCTTTTGTTAATAAAATTTATTTTATTACACTTGTGTCTTCCATGTGTTGATAATGCAGTAAAGGTTGTACAAGTTAGCTATCCCACTAATCTTTCTTATTTGATGTACTCCTAACTCCTAACTCCTCCTCCTTAAGTGACATGGGATCCAAAATTATAATGTCATCTATGACGTGAGTACCCATCCCTACAGTATTTCGCCTCCCTAGGTTGGCTAAAGCAAAATTCACTACACGACTCTTCAGCTCCGCCCATGACTCGCCTTCAGTAGCTCGGCTGTTTCGGAGAGAATCGTTAAGCTGCATCTTAGGAGATATGAATGATGCAATACTACTCTAAAGGTACTCAAGATAACATGAGATTGGCCAAAACTGTGTGTGTTATGTCACTTTTAACCTAGTCAAGTCGCCTTTATTTTTATAGCACTACAGCAAGATTTAAGCAGCAGGAAATAATGACCATGGTGCAAACAGAATAATTTCTGTTGCGGCGCAGCTCCAAGAGAAATGGTAAACGGTCGTTGTTCAGTTGAAGTCGTTTGCATCCGAAAACCTAGGCTGCTGAGAGGCTGCCTATCAGCCAGTGACTTCGCAGGCAGCGTTTGTTCACGTAGATAACTAATGAAACTTTTATCGGACATGCTTCTGAGGCAGCTTGGTGGTTCAATGATCTACAACTAAATAGAATGAGCTTGGTGATAACTGTCAGGCTTGTGTTTGTCATGTCTTATGTTTTCCTGTCTTTGTGTTCCCCTTGACTTTGTGCTCCCTCTTGTATGCCCATATTTGGTTCTGTTCCTGTTCCTGTCCTTATTAGTTAATTCAGTTCCAGCTGTGTGTATTTAATTATCTCGTTATGTTCTGAGCAATTATAGTGTGTTCTGCCCCGTGTTTCCTGTCCGGTATTAATCGTCAAACCCCCTTGCTACGTGTGTGTGTCCTGCATGTTCCCTGTGGTGCTTTATTTGGATGAATAAAGACAGTGAATGTGAATCTCCTTCGTCTCTGCGCTCCTTCGTCTCCAGCACAGTAGGCAAGCGTGACAATAACTAAGCGAATATTTAATTACTTAATACTGTTTTCTTGTTAGAAATAACTCCAGACGCCATCTTATTTTGCTCAACCATCACGGGATAAAACATACAGGATTGTGGGTATCAAGTCAGCGAAGTATACCTATTATACAGCGAAGTATCTATTCTGCCTTATCGACCAGATGAAGGTATCTCAGGAGGCAGGAAGTGAAGCTTGCATTGGATTCAATGTGTCTTGATGCCTTCCTATCTTGAAATGTGCCCTCCAAAGGCAGCATTTTCCAGTTCGAATGCAGCCGTCATTCAGCGTTGATTCTGCTCTGTATCAGACACACTTTTTCTGTCTAGTCGTATTGTAAGCACGCTTGTTCTTAAGGTTTCTGGTTGTTATTGGGAGCACACTTGTTTCTAAGCTGCCTGGTTGTTATTGGGAGCACGCTTGTCCCTAAGCTGTCTGGTTGTTATTGGAAGCACAATTGTCCCTAAGCTGTCTGGTTGTTATTGGGAGCACGCTTGTCCCTAAGCCGTCTGGTTGTTATAGGAAGCATGCTTGTCTTAAGCCGTCTAGTTGTTATTGGAAGCACGCTTGTTCCTAAGCCGTCTGGTTGTTATTGGAAGCATGCTTGTTCCTAAGCCGTCTGGTTGTTATTGGAAGCATGCTTGTTCCTAAGCCGTCTGGTTGTTATTGGAAGCACACTTGTTCCTAAGCTGTCTGGTTGTTATTGAGAACACGTTGCTGATTAAGCTTCAGGTATTGGCAACATACTCCTTAGGTCATCTGGTTAATGACAACATGCTTGTGGCTATGACTTATGTGGGTTTGGCAACATTCTTTTTCATTGGTTAAAGGCTACATGCTGTCGCTTAAGGCTTTGAGATTTTTGCTGTCATTTTGTGTGGGGGGATATGGCATATGGTTTTGTTTTGGGGGGTTATTGCTGCTCTCCTTGCTCTTATCCATGCTAGACTGCATGGATGCGCAGGGAGTTCTTGCCCAGAACAGAATCATACCACCAATCCAAATTGTATGCTAATTTTCAGTCATCTTTGATGATAGTGGTCCTGACAGAATTACGTTTATTATATTTGACTATAAGATTACAAACGTCTCGGTTACGTATGTAACCCTCGTTCCCTGAAGGAGGAAATGGAGACGTCACATCGGTGACTGACAAATGGGATCTCGCCAGAGAGACAGAGTGTAACTAAACGAGCCAATGGACATTGGCATGTGGTATTTCGCATCTGGCTGCCACACCTCACAGCACAGGTATAAGAGGCAGCAGGTGCACTGCATTAAATCATGTTTTCGCTGAGGGGAACGAGGGTTACATACATAACCAAGACGTTCCCCTTCAGTCGGTCACTCCGAGTCACGTCGGTGACCGACGAATGGGATCCCTACCAAAGCGTCAAAGGAACTGCCCCCTCCAGTGCCCTGTGTAGGCCTCCAGGTCCTTACTATAAGGCAGACGATAGGACTGGGCTCTACACAGAGAAGGTTGACTACTGCTGTTTCTCGAGCAATCCAAACAGTAGGACTTGGATAACACTGGGAAAGCGTGCCCTTCCATTTGGAAGAGGCACACTGCGGAGTCACCTCCTCCCAGAGGGGGTTAAGTGACATTTGTTCATGTGAAGTAACCCCGTAGGGCCCTATCGCACATGGAAGTCTCTGAAATGGCTCAGGCTGCATCATTTAGAGATGGCAGAACCGGGGGAAAAATGGCTCTAGTAGCTGCACCATGGAAACACACATATGGGAACCCAACAGGGTCACTCATATGGGCACTAGCCTCACAACAGATTTCAGGAATTCATTGGCTGAAAGGCCTGACACCGTACGCTCCGCCACGTCCGGCCACTGGAGTGCTGGAGGACTTGACAGATTTTGCCTGGTTAAGGAACTCTCTGGAGAATTAGGCGTTAAGGACGCCACAAGCCGACTCTGAACTGGGCCACTACCCATTTGAGGTGAGAACACAGGAGGAAACCGGTTCGACACGCAGGCTATATAACCTAGTGAACGTGTTAGGAGTCGCCCAGCCCGCAGCTCTACAAATGTCTGCTAGCAAGGCACCACGAGCCAGCGCCCAGGATGATGCGACACCTCTAGTGGAGTGAGCACGCAGCCTGAGCGAGCAGGGCACACCTTGTGCTTCATAAGCCAAGGTGATGTCATCCACTATCCAGTGGGCCATCCTCTGCTTGGAGACAGCCTTCCCCTTCTGTTGTCCTCCGTAACAGACAAAGTGCTGTTCTGAGGTCCTAAAGCTCTGAGTTCTATCCATGTACAGTCGCAGTGCGCGTACAGGACAGAGCAAAGCTAGGGCTGGGTCTGCCTCCTCCAGGGGCAGCAATTGCAGGTTCACCACCTAGTACCTGAAGGGAGTGGTAGGAACCTTGGGCACGTAGCCAGGCCGGGGTCTCAGTGTTGCACTGGAGTCAGTCGGCCCGAACTCAAGGCACGATTTGTCGACCGAAAATGCTTGCAGGTCCCCCACCCTCTTAATCGAGGCCAATGCAGTCAGGAGTAGGGTTTTCATAGAAAGAAACTTCAACTCGACTGACTGCGAAGGCTCGAAGGGTGTTAGTTTGAAGGGCTGTTAGCACCAGTGCCAAATTCCAAGAGAGTGGGTAGGGAGGGAGGCCTAGGATGATTTAACCTCATGGCCCCCCTAAGGAATCTGACGACCAGATCATGCTGACAGCCTACGCTCCAACCCTTGCTGCAGAAAGGAAAGCACAGCTCTGATCGAACATCTCCGGGGGTCCTCATGGTGAGAGGAACACCATTCGATGAACAGGTTCCACTTCAGAGCATAGGCCCGTCTAGTGGACGGTGCTCGAGCTGAAACGATAGTGAGCGCTACCTCCTGGGGTAGGTCACCTAGAACCTCCGCGTCCCATCCAGGGACCACACGTGGAGTTTCCACAGGTCTGGCGCGGGTGCTAGAGGGTGCCCCGTCTCTGAGAAAGCAGATCCTTCCTCAGAGGAATCGGCCAGGGAATGTCTGTCATGAGGAACATGAGTTCTGTGAACCGTAACCAATATGCAGCCACTAACAGGACCTGCTCCTCGTCCTCCCTGATCTTGCACAGTGTCTGTGCTAGTAGGCTCACTGGGGAAATGCATATTTGCGCAGGCCCTGGGGCCAGCTGTGTGCCAGTGCATCTGTGCCGAGCCTTGCCTTGGCTAGGGAGTAGAACCACTGGCATTGGGTTGTCTCTGGAGATGCAAACAGGTCTACCTGAGCAACTCCGAACCGCCTCCAAATCAGCTGAACCGCCTGGGGATGGAATCTCCACTCCCCTGGAAGTGCTGCTCGAGACAGCTCATCGGCTGCCCGATTGAACACTCCTGGGATGTGGATGGCACGAAGGGACCTCAGATGCTTCTGACTCCAGAGGAGGAGGTGGCGGGCGAGTTGCAACATGCGACGGGAGCGTAAACCGCCTTGCCGGTTGATATACATAATGGTCACAGTGTTGTCCGTATGGACCAGAACGCCCCTGCCCTGAAGGCGCCCTCTGAGGCGGCTCAGGGCAAGGTTTACTGCCAGAAACTAGAGGCAATTGATATGCCAACGCAGTTGGGGACCCATCCATACCCCTGACACTGCGTGCCGTTGTACGTGGCACCCCAGCCGGTGGCCGAGGCATCCGTGAATACCACAGCATGCCTGGATACCTGCTCCAGGGGCACTCCTGCCCAAAGGAACGAGGGATCTGTCCACGGGCTGAAGGTTCTGCGGCAGGCCGGTGTAATCTGAACCCGGTGAGTACCACTTCGCCACGCCCACCTCCGGACTCAGCCATGAAGCCAGTGCAGAAAGCTCATATGGAGCAGATCGAGCGGAACTACCACCGCAGCTGCCACCATATGCCCCAGGAGCCTCTGAAAAAATTTCAGTGGGACCGCTGTCTTGCCTGATAAAGTCTTGAGGCAGTTCAGCACCGACTGAGCACGTTCCTGGGTGAAGCGTGCTGTCTGGCTGACCGAATCCAACTCCATGGTGAGAAAAGAGATCCTCTGCATTGGCACGAGTTTGCTCTTTTCCCAGCTGACCTGAAGACCCAACTGGCTGAGGTGTCTGAGCACCAGGTCCCTGTGTGCGCACAACTGATCGCGAGACTGTGCGAGTATGAGCCAGTCGTCGAGATAGTTGAGGATGCGCACCACTTGTTCTCTCAAGGGAATACAAGGGCTGCCTCTACTACTTTGGTGAAGACACGAGGTGCCAGGGACAGCCCGAAGGGCAGATCCTTGTACTGATATGCTCGACCCTCGAACGCGAATCGCAGGAATGGCCAGTGTCGCAGGAGGATCGAGACATGAAAGAACGCGTCCTTCAGGTCACATGCTCTTTTAGAGAAATTGCTCTTTTAGTGCTGAAGCACGCAGGGGAGCTGGCCACCGCACACTCCTGGTGTGGCTGTCTGCACGAAGACGATCTATTTTTTTTCTCCCATGAGACCGCGACAACCGCTGCTGCGCCGTGACGCCCGCACTCATCTCTGTAATCACTTGAAGGAGGGAAGAGGCTCCGAAGCGAAAAGATGATTTAATGCGGTGCACCTGCTGCCTCTTATACCCGCGCTGTGGGGTGTGGCAGCCAGATGCGAAATACCGCATGTCAATGTCCACTGGCTTGTTTAGTTACACTCGAAGCGGATTGGTCTCTCTGGCGAGATCCCATTCGTCGGTCACCGACGTGACTCGGAGTGACCGACTGAAGGGGAACGTACAGTTCTTTGACTTTTTGAAATATTGTATACTGATGTAATTATTAGGCATGCACAAATGCCAAATAAATAAATACACCAATCAATCAATCATTCAATCGATCAATCAATCAGTCTTATCTTACACAATCAAAGCTTCAATCACACAACACAAGCAAAACCTCTGAATCAAACATTTGTAAAAAAAAATATTCTTTTTTGCATTTCCACAATTTATTGTTGGCAGAATGGTTTACAAGCTAATGTTTCATGAATGAGACGCGTTACTCCTTACAGGATCATGGGCCTGAATACATTAAATCATGAATCATCAGACCTCTCTTTGCCTCCACTCTTTTGAGATAGCTTTCTATTAGAAACTGGAACTTTGCTGCAGGGATTCACTTTCATTCAGCCTCAGGAGCAGGGGGTAGCTACTGATTTTTGGTGATGTGACCTAGCTCACAGTCACAGATAGTGTTAAAATCTGGGTTCTGTCTAGCTCTTCCATCTCAGCAAGGCAATTTTTTATTTATTTATTTAATTTTTTTTTGCCTAGACCTTGCTTTTTCATGCTGCATTGGGAATAGTCCTTACCTGAACAAGCCATTTCTGCATGTAACCCACACAGTCATAATAATACAAGGATAGGCCTCAAAATTGAAAATGCAGTGTCTGCAGTGTTAAGATTTTACTTTAGTTGAAATGGGCAAAAGGATATACCATGTCATCACTTTTCAAAGGAAAATGTAGCCGTAACAATGTACTTTGAGTTATGCATGAGTTATGTGTCCAGGGAACCAGGGCTTTATACGTGTAAAATAAATTCCCCTCTCCTAGGTTTACTCGATCCTTCGTCAATAGCTCACGCTATGGAAATTCTATACCACAGTGCCATACTGCAGGTTTATCACAGTGGAAACATTTGCGTAAACTGATATAATATGAACTGAGACTTGTTCAAACTGATAAAAACTGGGAAGTCAAGTAAATATACAGATGATAAAATGTGATTAAAGTGTGCAGAGAGGCCCAAACGGACTCCACACAAATATTGTACAAAAACCTTCAATTAGATAATGTGAGAAGATGCAGCACCTCTAACAGAGTGAACTTTAACTTCAAGAGGCCAAAATAAACCACGTGCCTTATACAAATGAGAAAACACATCCTTCACTCAATGTCACAATCCAATATTTGTAAAAAAATATATAACTTTCTGTCTCCCTTATTGGACACACACAATTCAAGTCTTGCAGTCTCTACTAATGAGCTGATGAGTTGATCAGGTGTGTTAGGTGAGGGAGATATCCAAAATGTCATAGAACGGTGACAGAATGTTTTTTTTTTTTTTTTTTTTTTTTTTTTTTTTTTATGAACTATTGCTTTAATAACAGTCCCTGAATCATCAGTCCTTTGCTGTATGCATGTGATGTATTCACCACGTCCCTGTTGTCAAGTGTAAATTAATATACTATGTATCATTTTAATTGTATGAGGTGGTGAACATGTATCTCTTAAGAAACAGCTTTAACAGTCAGCTCATTTTAATCCTGAATGAAACCTTTGATGAGTAGCTCAAACTAAACCCTGCCTCTAATAGGAAGCTTATTATAGGATGTTTTAGAGTGACTGCACATATACATTACTCACTCAATAGCACCATAAATTAAGACATAAATTCCAGAAGATGCAGGTTGCGGTGGATTTTAAGATTAATTAAAAGAATGCAATTTTTTATCAGTATTCTGTACCATCAATACCATTACAGTGCTGAGCAAAGAACTCAAGTCGTCTTTCTCGTTATTTGTTGTAAGAGAGGTAAAGGGTGAACCTTTCCTGACGTCAAATGTGTGATCATCCAGGTTTATTGGCCAGCATTACTGAAAACATCTTAAATCATTTACAAGCCACAAGACAAGAGCATTAAATTCCCCCATCCCTTGGCAGGAGGCATTTGAGAAAGTGCCATATCAGGCCCATGCAATATGGTATTGAAAAATCAATAAAGTGGCATGAAGACAATCAATGTTACAGAGAAGATACAAAGGAAAATAGAAAAGGGCAGGGTATGGGAAGATAACTTCTTAGTCTCCTGACTGAAAGGTAAAAAGGACAACAACAACTTTTACTTTTACTCAACAACTACTTTTACTACTAATGCTACTACTACTACTACTACTACTACTATTAATACAATTGTAGCTAGACAATTGTAATGGTTTACTGAATTTAATCTCTGTCACTGCATCAAGCCCAACAGATGTCTTCTTTCAAACAATGTCTTCTTTCAAACAATTCACTCCAGAATTCTTTGTTGCTTCATAAAAGCCAATTTTGAAAAGGTTGTGTTGACAAACAAATAATATAACGTGCAAGAGTGCAGTTGTTTTTCCAATATCAGGGACAGTAACATATTGAACTGATAAGTAGGAGAGGGTGCGGTGAGCATTTATAATAAGACGGAACTGCCGGACAATGCATCTAAAATGTTTATTGATTATTATCATTAATCTATGATCATATCATATATCTATGATCATTAATCAGGCTTGCTTTCTTAAAATAAAGTTTTTGATAGAAAGCTAGCTAAAATTGTACTAATATTAACTAATCTTAAATCGTGTGTGTGTGTGTGTGTGTGTGTTTGTTTGTTTGTTTGTTTGTTTGTTTGTTTGTTTGATTGATTGATTGATTGATATGTTTGGATGGAAGCAAATGTCATGTGTTTTATACCAGCTTGAGGATGAGCAGGTAGACTGAGCAAACAAACAGAAAATGATAAAGTAACAAAAACAGATATAGAAAGATATTGAAATATTTTAGTTAGCAGTTAGCAGTTTATGAGTGGCAGTATGGTATGAGCACAAGTCTTGCTTCTGTCCACTACTCTTGTGATGGACAAACTGAACGGTGACATTTAGGCCCCATACATGGGATTCTGAAGGCACTTATCAACAACAATAAAGCCAGCATCCACACTCCTTCTCTCTAAGGAGGACGGATAATTTAACTAAGCTAAGTGCATTCTGACAACCAACAAAATGCTTATTGGCAAGAAAGCAAAGAAAACAGAGGAGCATCTCAGATAGTTACTGTCAGAGGAAGAATTTTGAAAAGGTGATGAAAGTTGTCAAGCAAAGACAGTTGTCAGGTTATTTATTTTTATTTATTTGTTTGTTTGTTTTATTTATTTATTGCATACACTTCCTAGCACAATGTTATTTTCCTCAGTGCAGTGCCATGATACAATAAATGAATAAATGAATGAAAACGTGACTCTGTGATACTCTGGTACATATGGCTGGACATGTTGCTATACTTTTGCTACACTGCATCCGAGAGCTTAGGCAGTTGAATTGTTGCCTCACTGCACTACCAGGCAATGACTTCACAGACGGCATTTGTGAAGTTTAATTTCGTACAGGCTTCTGAGGCAGTACAAAGTTATAAGGACCTACAACAGAAAAAAAGAGAGCTTTGGAGAAAACTAATTGAAATTTTAATGATAAAAATAATACTATAAAACTACATTAACTATGACTATAATACTGATTTCTCACTAGAAATAAAATCAAAATTTAAAACAGTCATTTAAAAAATACATTTACACAAACTGACTGACTCAGATGCCATTTTATTTTTTAGCTCAACTGTCATGGAATCGAATGCACAGAATGATGAGATGTCATAGGCAGTGAAGAATACTGTACATTTATGGTGCCTTCAAAAATCAATCAGATAAAGACATCTCACTACACAGGATGACACATCCAAAATGTGTAGAGATAGGTCTCCAGGACAGGTTTGAGAAGAGCACTGTTCTAGCTGGTCCCTAGGGTTTGTTTAAAAAATAAAAAATAAAACAAAATAAAAATAAAAGTTGTTACTACATGTTTTCATCAAAAAAAAAAAAAAAAGCCTTTGTGATCTGGAAATGTGATCAGTCTGATATATATATATATATATATATATATATATATATATATATATATATATATATATATATATATATATATATATATATATATATATTTTTTTTTTTTAAATTAGCTTTGTTTACATGCAACCCAATAATCCATTTATAATTGGATTGATGGCTCCATCAAACTTAAAAAAGCCTTCATGTACACACCTCAATCAAAATGTGTCTACTCTGAAAATAATGATTCATTGAATTTTTTTATGTTTATATATATATATATATATATATATATATATATATATATATATATATATATATATATATATATTTAAGGTAAGTGGTTGCGGTCAGTTTATTTTAGCTAAATTTAAATAAACAAATTTAGTTGACTAACTTTCAACATGCTTTATTTATTTATTTATTTTTAATGTAGCTAGAATAAATTGTTTGCAAAATAAATAGCATAACTACAACTAATTGCAATTAATAGCCCTTTTTTTTTTTCAGTGTACTAAGCTACTAGGATCCCAAGCAGATCACTCTCAGATAATGTGTGTTGCCCAGCATAATGAAGTGTTCCTCGACAGTGAACAAAATTTTCATAAAATGAAATCACATTGGATTAATTCAGATTGATGATTGAAGATCGAAGTTAGTGGATGTACACCCAAATGCTATTAAAAATTGTATCACATTCATGCATATTTTTTACAACTTTTCACTTTTGCACACTTCTGTTCTCACAAGTCATGCACATACTGCCCATCTGTAGCAATGTGAAAGCTGATTATTGACAACATGGCTACAAACTTGGAGGAAATGTCAAGTCTTAGACTACTACTTTGTTATAGGTTGCAACTATTACAATTCATACTGTCTTTGATTTTACTGTCATATTCAGTAGTTTATAACCACTGAAAACTGGACATGAAACCATGTTTGGGGATTTTCCACACATATTCTAATGATTGCAAAATAGTATGACTAAAGCTAATTCACATTCTACTGCCATCTAAATCATACAAGCAGCCTATAAAACACTGTAATTTTGCAGAGTCCATCAAAAGTAATAGGATGTTCTGGGCGAAAGAAACACACCATCCTGTTTATATCAGTGAGAGCTAGAAGCGCAGAGTTTTTGCAATACATCACAGTTTTAATATGGATGTCATGACAGAACTGTCACAGCGCCTCTGATTTCCTGCATGCTGATCGCTGAACATGACACTGAGAATATGCTAATTCAGTTCATGTTAACACAATGTGACTCCATTGTTACTCAAGATGTGGGGTATTCCTGACAGCCTCCAGTGCTGATTTGCGAGTGTGGTTTGATTTTTCCTGTTTAAGCTTCCATTTTCACTGTCAGAGACTGAAAAAAATGAGGAAAGATTGTATCTGTTATTTCCAGATACAGTTTATAATTTGTTATAAATCTGTAACTAAGTAGACTTTTATCAATATTCTGTAAAATATTAATTAGAATATTTAGAAATCTGATGTATGAATTTGTGTTTGTTGCTATCAGGATTACGTTTAGTTTCATTGTGTTTTATGTGTCTGTTTCTAGTTTATCCTTTTGGTTTAGAGTGTCCTAGTTAGTTTCCTTAGTTACGCATTGTCATCTGCATGTCGTTTTGTTGCATCGTGTAATTATTGTGTAATTATACACTGGTTCTGTTAGGTTCATACACATCTGCAAAGGTCACCAGCAGGTGGTGCAAAGATATAATAATAAATAAAATAACACAATTCCACATCAGGTTGTCTTTCCCATCTGGTGGGATAAGCCTGCTCAAAACAATAGCTTCATGTTTACCCTTTTTTTTTTTTTTTGTGAAATGTAAATGTTTGCATAAAAGTGATATCAATCAATCAATGGATAGATTAATTAATTAATTTTGTTTTTGAAGAGATTTATTATGCAGACAAAATCAAATGTAAAAAAAAAAAAAAAAAAAAAAAAGACAATACAAATTGAATATAATATAAAATATATCTCAAATAAGGAGATTTTTGCCTATGGTAAGCCTAACAAATAACTATGCCATGCACTGAAAACAATTTTATTTTATTTGTTTAGGCTATTGGATTAATGTAAAAATTAAAATATTATAAACTGTAAATATTCCTATGTATGCCATTTAGGCATATATTTATTTATATGAGTGTCTCAACATATTTCAAATAAGAGTCGATTGTCAGTGATGAGTAGTTGATTAGAAGATCCAGGAACACTTTTTACACTCTTTAAGGATTTCAGAAAGAAGAAGATAATACAGTATTGATTACACCACCACCGCACCATGGATGTATACCCAAAAGAAATCTGAATTTCAAACCCCAAATATTAATGCACAACCAGATCTATGAAATCATGCAGCACATGCTAGCAGTGAGATACAGAGGAGAGAGAGTAGTAAATCAGCAGTGTTTGTGGAGTGTCGTTGAATTATATGTATTTTGATTGAAAATAAAAATTGTATTAAATTCAGTTGGTTTTGTTTTCTAAGTTAGTGTTTCCATTGAACATTCGCAAACAGCATTGCAAGGTTTTGTATTTGGAACTAATCAGAATCTTTCCAAGTACTCCCTGGAATCAGAATCTTTCAAAGTACTCCCTAGTTGGGAAAAACATAGAGCTCAAAACAAGCCTTAATAGATCAAACTGCATTGCTCTCAAATATAAGTTACAAATACAAATATAAGTTTCAAATATAATATAATTTTAAATAAAATAATTGTTTGATAAATCATTTAATAGCACAAGAATATGAGTCTCTACTACAAACAGTATTTAACACATTTTCAGTTAATTAACAAGCCTTTGCATAACAGAGGTTGCTGAATTTCTTACGTTATTCAGGTCAACCAAAACCTAAAGTTGCATCCTGCTGCTAACCCTATTATAAATATTAGACTTCATTGAAAGGCTATCTACAATTTTAATGTTCCATAGATGTGGAAGTCGTGTTCCATAGATTTGGAAGTCGTGGCCTAATGGTTAGAGAGTCGGACTCGTAACCTAAAGGTTGCGGGTTCGAGTCTCGGGCCGGCAGGATTTGTTGGTGGGGGGAGTGAGTGTACAGCGCTCTCTCCACCCTCAATACCACGACTGAGGTGCCCTTGAGCAAGGCACCGAACCCCCAACTGCTCCCTGGGTGCTGCAGCATAGATGGCTGCCCACTGCTCCGGGTGTGTGTTCACGGTGTGTGTGTGTTCACTGCTGTGTGTGTGCACTTTGGATGGGTTAATTGCAGAGCACAAATTCCGAGTATGGGTCACCACATGTCACGTCACTTTCGTCACTTTTCACTTTCATGTTCTCCCCGCTGGTGAAAGTGGGCCCTCTCTAGATTCAATCAGCAACCTATTTCATCACACAAGAAAGCCCCCAGATACTATCTGTGCATCAGAGCAAACCTCACTGAATGGCACAGTCAGTTTCATTCAGAGTTCCTTCTATTTGGACCACTAGTAGAGCCCCTGAGGTCTTCTCTCTTTGTTAGCTTTCTCCTTTAATCGAGGTTTTAAAGATGGAAATGAAGAAATCTTTATCAAATAAGCAATGACCTCAATCAGTCCCGCTGCATCAGGACATTCAGATGTTACTAATAGTGTTTTAAATGTAGACACGGAGGCCTCTCATTGGCCCCTTGCACTGCGTTTCTTTTAAATAACTCATATTAAACTTCTTTATAGAGATCCTACATTAAGGCATTCAAATCAATCAATAAATTAATTAATTCATTAATATATTACAGTTTTCTTTTTTTGTGGACTTAAAAGTGAGTGGTGTGTATTTTTATTTGTATTTATTTATTTATTTATTTATTTATTTGTATAACATTTTACCAAACAGAATTGCAAAATTACAAAATTTCAATAGGTTTCTAAAACACTTCATTTCTAAAACATTGCCACGGGTTGGATAAACAGATTCAAATCCTTCCCAAAACTCACACCATAGATCCAGTGTTGCTGTGTCAGGCTGGGATGCATTTCCTGAAAGCACTGTCAGCCAAACATGTTTGCAAGTTCAACGAGTTAGTGTTTCCATCGAACATTCGCAAACAGCATTGCAAGGTTTTGTGTTTGGAACTGCATTTCTTGACCTGTGGTTAAAAGCATAGTTTCTTGTTAGTATGACGTGAACTTATTGTGCCCAAGAGCAAGAAATATATAAGCATGAAAAACAAAGCAAAGCAATTTTTACACTTTTTGGGGGAAATCAACGAACAAATACTGAGCTCAGATAGGTAAAAAGTATTTTACTGTTTAAAAAATGGTAAATCACAAGAAATCAGAATCTTCCCAAGTACTCCCTGGAACCAGTCCCCATGTGCCCCTTGTTGGGAACAACATAGAGATCAAAACAAGCTTTAACAGATCAAACTTGCTCTCAAATATAAGTTACCCACCTCAGGACCAGGGGCAACACTTTTTCATTCATGATGTAACCACATCACAGTCACTAAAAAGACATAAATAAACTCATCTGTTGAAACAATTCTTCTCCGCAACTTTGCTATTACAGCTAATGAAAAGCATCAGCAGGATTTATTGGCTTAATGGCACAATATACCACAGGTCATTAATCAGTTTATCATGCTATAAACAGCTATGGCTGACATTATACATTTAAAGCTTTTCGTTTCATAACCTAATGATACCATTTTAGCAAAGATACTTCAGAAAACGTATATTGATTGCTGAATTTGCAGAACAACACTGAGCTTACTGTAAGGGCAACATAATGTGTGGTGCAGTACTTGAGGGCAAATTGTACATAAGAAAGAGATATCACAAACGAGGTATCTTTGATATCTCAACTGTTTTCTGAAGACAGTAATTTTATTAAATGGAAAGCAAGTACATTAATATTTAATCATTTATTCATCATTTTTAACATGATGTTGCAATATAAAGTTCCAAAAGCTTAGCAAAGTATAGTTTTGGACACAGTGCAATCTAGCATAACAAAGCTTTGACTAACAGCCTGGTCTATGCTGTAGCATATTCTGGTCAAGAACTGCCCACCTAAACAAGAGGCTGTTTGTCATCCATACAAACTGAACAACCAGTTTGTTTCATTTTTGCATGCAGTTTAAGGGCAGGCTAAAATAGATGATACAACAATAATAGACTGTTTATGGGGGGGGAACCATTCAAATTACTGTTACATTACATAATGAATTTATGTGTTCATATAAAATAAGAAGGGGGGGGGGGGGGGGGGGGGGGGGGTTTCCAGTGATTTGGACAAAAAGGTTTGTAAAACAATCTAGATTCAATTTTAAAACATTTAGACTGCTTTCTCGCTGAATTATTTGGAGTGGTTTCTTCAAAACCAGCAAAACTGCTTACTTTAGAAGAGACGCTTGATAAAGTGAATATTTTATTTACCTATTTACTTTTTTTTGAGTGGTAAATTTAGTACTTGAATAAGGTGTTGTTCACACTGAAAGTCTTGCATTTTTTAGCACAATAATGCACTTACAGAATTGCATTGGCCAATAGCTACAGTACACAAATGCTGCACAAACTAAAGAAAATGCTTCTCTCAAATCTGAATTGAAGTTTTGTTTGTAAATGCACTGATACAACTTTTAATTTTATGACCACTTTCTGATACCCAAATACTCGGCCAATCGGATACCAATCTGAAACCAGTGTTGCTTAGAATATCTACACTTCCCTGTGTGGGTTAAAAAAATAATAAATAAATAAATAAAAAGTTAATCTATGATAAGTTTCAATAGCGGTGCATTTAGAAAAGATGAAAGAGGCAACACTGCTCTCTTTTAAGAAAGTTTCTACCTGTAAGGTAGGACTGAAATTAAGTGCAGTTCTCATTCTGCCGACTGCTGAGAAAGTAGACAAAACAATCTGGAGATTGTGACAGAAATGGAACAGTAATCTCACATGTATCATAATATT
This sequence comes from Spinibarbus caldwelli, assembly GCA_039654775.1. Classification (NCBI taxonomy): domain Eukaryota; kingdom Metazoa; phylum Chordata; class Actinopteri; order Cypriniformes; family Cyprinidae; genus Spinibarbus; species Spinibarbus caldwelli. The sequence goes on from CM077238.1 coordinate 24,967,412, forward strand.
GCTAAAAATTGTGTTCAAACTGGCTATTATTCCAAAGTATATAGTCAAAAATCAGAGACTTTAATCAAAACTCAAATTCCTTTAAGTATCAGATTATCTGAGGTATGCTATCTGTTTGCATTTATTTGTATTTCATGAGGAATTTTAGGAATGTGAAATTTTAATCATCTTATAAATCAGGGCCTGTATTTATCAAGCTTCTCAAAGTGCCATTTTAGTCTTAAGTGCTGAGAATTCATGAAATTTACTCCTACTTTCAAACATAAGTATAAAAGCAAATTATCAAATTTCTTAAAGCTAAGAATCACTCTTACTCTCCCAGTTATTTAAGACAGCTCGAGAGGTCTCTCAAGTGGTTAGGAGTTGCCAGCAGGGGCTTATGATGGCGCTGAGGAGACAGAGACGTGCGCGAATCTTTCAGGAGAAGAAGAATGTTCTTGAAATGTTTGGCGATGAGCACTTAATCAAACGGTTACATTTCCTCAGTTATTCAAAATGAGCAAAGAACATTTGCGTTACTAAAGAACACCATAACTGACTTCAGTCTAGCGCGAGTATTATGCGATCTACACTGTATGATGAATAAATTTCTTACCCCTTATTTACACTGCACGCGTCTGCGGTGCATTACAGCTCCACGGCCACCTGAGATGATCAGCTGAGCCATGGCAAGTTTCTGAAGCGGCTCTCTGCGCTGCATCACTAAAGATAGGCACCTAGTCTATTTTTGATGGATAATAATAATAATAATAATAATAATAATTGTCTCGCTGTCGTCAAAGGCATCAGCAACAGGCAATATCTTTGACTATCGTCGATATACTATACTATCGTCTATCGGCAACCTAAATTGAGTTGTGATGATGCTTCGTTTCCTTGCCATAATGTATTCTCTTGAAAATTCTTTACTGTCAAATGTGTGTTGAAAGTAAACTCCTATTAGGAATTTAACCATTCAATGTGAATTTATCTGAGAATATTCTTAATTAAGGAAATCTATTCAGTGATTGGTCCATGCGTATGTCATCATCCAAAATCCCATTTGTGGCACAGCAAAGTGTTGTGAATCATCTCTAAGACTGACACTTAAGATTTAGTCCTACACTTTGCTTAAATTACGACTGAGATGATTGATAACTAACTTTTTGAATTTTTTTTTTTTTTTACTTAAGTCAATTCTTAGCAGTGTTCTTGAGAGTAATTCTTAGAGTCTTGATAAATACGGGACCTGTTCAGTAATGTACAGTGTATATCAGTCTTTAGGAGTGATATAGTGGATACATCTATACTAGATCTGGCAATGCTACAATTATTGCCTTTTAATTAGCAAGGGAAAGAAAGAAAGAAAGAAAGAAAGAAAGAAAGAAAGAGAGAGAGAAAATAACCCTTAAAATTCAGTCTACCCAATCAGTGGAGAGGCTTTAAGAGTCTCTCTGTGGATTCAGTAAACATCACATGACAATAATGACGTGTGCATGCGGGAATCATGTTTTTCTGCCAGTGCACTTACACATTAGTGATTACAAACTAAAAAGTGGGAGGTTAGGGGATAATGAGCTTACTAATCAGTGTGCATGTATGTATGTGTGTGTGTGTGTGTCTGTAGCTTCTTGTCTATCTGTACATTTTATCTGTATTTAGAGGCCAGCAAAGCAACAGACATTTTGTAGCAAATACAACAGGTTCATCGGACTTTGGGAATGCCATTCACCTTCTTGAATATTTAAATGAAGAAGAAAGAAACTTAGTTCCACTCCACAGAAAGGAAACATATGATTTGTGCAATGGTTTCCTCATCCTCATAAATCCATGCCATCAGACACAAAAAAATTGAACCGAATTGTCAAGAGCTTCATCAGTCTGGGTTTTAAATATGTCTTTCTGTAACACAGAAACACAGCTGCCACTCTTAATTATCTGCATTGAGCTCTGCATAAAGTGAATATACATTGATGAATGCTAAATGTGTAATTTTTTCTCATTGTGCTCTTACATTCAACTACCTGTACATCAATGCATGAAAATACTAATTACGATCAAAGCATATCATAATTAATCAAAATAAAAACATAACTAATCAAAGCTAAATATGGCCATAACATTTTATAAGACATTAGGAAAGAATGGAATATGTGAAATGTATATTTATATATTTATTTATTTATTAGAAATTACTTGATATCTTTATTTAGAAATAATGAGTTTTCCAGGAGGTTTCCCAAATGGCCATCTTCCATTGGTTGGACAAATCCTGCTCCAACCCAATGTCATTGGTCAATTTTACTATTTCTGGCTGGACTGGAATTTTTAACAAACAATTAAATTGAAAGTAGAACTAAGCCACAGTATTTACATATTTAATGTACTGTATAAGTACCTGCAGCCCTGAATAATCTCAGCATTAGAAACAAACAGATGACGTTTATTTTCAACAAGGTCCCTAATAAAATCATCATAATCTTTATCGCAACAATTTGATCAAAACATTTCAAAATGGGTTTGTTTGTGCTTTGAGAAGAGACTGTTTTGAAGAGTAAAATGTACACCAATGAAATATACTGCACACAGGTCAATAAAAACTAACACCGTTAATGGTAAGGACACACTTAATTAACCACAAGTGACAGTAAAGATGTCTATAATATTTTGTTATTATATATATATATATATATATATATATATATTAGTGCTATCAATCGATTAAAAAATTTAATCGCGTTAATCACAGTCATGGACTGTGATTAATCATGATTAATCGCACATTTAAAATACTAGGATTTACCTGTAAATGTGTTGAAATAAAGAAATGCATGACATGCATGCTGTTTTAAGGAAATAGAACCTTTCACACCTCCGCCAGGTATGAGACATAATCCTTATTATTCTTTTATCATTATTCATTTGTTTTTATTCAGCCATCATCAGTCTTTATACTGGTAATAAAACGTTTACCAAGCCACATCGCTTCAATCCCAGTTTACATTTACCCAACTATTATCAAAAATATTTCTAAATAAATACAACAAAACATTTTCTTGCAACCTTACGTGAAGTATTATGACAAAATGCATTAAGAATTGGACCTGTTCTGCAGGTGCATTAGCGCTAACATTAGCATCATGCTACATAAGACAATTTATGAGATTAATAGTACACTTTTACTCAGAACTCACTTTAAACCACCATCGAGTGTTTGTAATAACTTCCTTTTGCGATCACATGTGGAATTTGGTCGTTTATTGTTGTTAAAATATGCTATTTATAGCCTTTTATATCGCTGCACAAATTAGCATTTCAGATGTACACATTCATCTCAAGAAAATCACATACAAACCATATCCTATCGTAATCGTGTGTTTATTATCTTGTATAATCTATAGTGGCTGTTGTCATGTTTATTTCTGCTGTGTAAAAGCCTTAACATGTGCTCTGACTGAAACTCACGTTGTTTGTGATGTTTACAGCCGCCTCTCCTTTCTTAAGTTGGCAGGTATACATTCCAACTATAATACACATTAGTAAAAGGATCTATTTTAATTTTCATTTGTCTATATACACTTTGGGCGGCCGCGGTACATTATAAAAGTAGCCAAAAAAAAAAAAAAAACAACGCAACGCGCGGCTCTGTAATTTTTCCCACGACTGTATTTTCAAAATAGCCCACTTGTGCCGTTACCCTGGCAACAGTGGTTCGCTGTACCCTTATGACACAATGATAGATAACCTTATGCACTGCGATGACGGGAAGAAGTTGGGGTCAAGCATTATCACATGATTAATGGTTAAATAAAATATTAACGCGTTAAAAATTTTAGATTAATCGCATGCGTTAACGCGTTAACGTTGACACCCCTAATATATATATATATATATATATATATATATATATATATATATATATATATATAATGAAGAGTTTGGTTCCAAAATGCGATAAACACCATTTTTTTTTTTTTTTTTTTTAATAAATTGAATTTCCGCCAAAATCAGTATTGTATCTGGTCAGTATTGAAAAGTCCATTTTTAATTTTACGCAAGATGCGATATCCACTGAGTTATTAGGTCATGTTTTCTCCCTTTTTTTCCAAACCGTGACAAATGTATGGAAGCCCGTTTCCGCCACAGCTGAGAACATTTTTTTATTCTGTAAGTCATTATAAGGAGAAACTTTCTCATAATTATGACTTAGTATATCGTTATATTGAGAAACTTTCTCTTAATAATGAGAAAATTTCTCATAATAATGATTTAGTTTCTCATTATTATGACTTAGTTTCTCGTAATAATGAGAAACTTTCTCATAATAATAACTTAGTTTCTCATAATAATGACTTAGTTTCTGACTTATTTTCTCATTATTACGAGAAACTTTCTCATAATAATGACTTAGTTTCTCATAATAATGAGAAACTTAGTCATTATTAAACTTCCTCAAAATAATGGCTGTATCCAAAATCGCCCCCTATACCCTCATTGTAATGAGTCCACTGAAGGCGAGTGTAGTGAAGAATCCAAGTGCAGTTTATTTACAAGGTGAAATCCAAAATCCAAACAGACGAAGACTTGACTTGAAATGAAACAGACTTGGCTTGAAACAGACTTGGCATGGCATGGCATGAACAGACGTGACATAAACAGACTAGACTCACCGACAGTAGATTACAACTTCAATACAAGACCGGGAACAAAGGCAATGACATGGCTACTTATAACAAACAATGAGGGTCACATGACATGAACCAACCAATGGGGACAAGACACAAAACTTAGGTCAACCAATCAAAACATGACACAATGAACAAGGGAACCAATAGCAAGGAGACATGAGGGCAAGGGAAGCACGACACAAACAGGAACTATAACTAAACTTCAAAATAAAAGACATGAAAACAAGAACATAGCACAGAACCCAAAACAGACCTTACACTCATTCACTATTCCTTATATTAGTCCACTCATACAGTTCACTTGAAGGAGTGAATGAAAAAGAGTTGCTGCGTCCCAATTCGCCTACTTATACTATGCCCTAAAAGTATGTATTCTTTTTGTGAAGAAAAAGTACATACTTTTGAGTATGTAGCAGAATAGTAGGCAAGCTTTGGGACATACTACTTCGTCATAGCTGCTTCTTTAACGGATGCTCTGTTGCTTAGTTACGTGCATCCTGTAACTGTTTAAACTGCCCTGTCAATCATCTTTTCACAGTTAACATCATCCACATTTCGTTTAATTTGATTTCCTACCGTATTGGAGAGAAATAAAGAAGCACATCGCGGGTCTTTCATGCCGAGAACTCTGCTCATGTATTTGCATAATGATGCATTTCAAAGTTAATGACCAAACGTATCATTATAAAAGTTCACAGTGTTGCTGCAGATGAAGTATAATGTGGATAACATTAAATTGATATTTTTTCATCAGGTTAGACATTGACTATTTATCACTTAAATCCCTTTCTCTACCTGTCCGTTGGTTGCACATATCGACCATGTTTGTAGTTTTTAACACTTTTTATGCGTGTTTGTAGTTCTAATCGAATCCTCGTCCACCGCGCAATGTGTTGTGGGCAATATTAGCCGTTAGAGTGTGCATCGATCTGCACTTCAAATTCTAACCGGAAGTAGTAGACCATCCGGGAATCTTTGGCATACTTTTTTAAACATACTATGATTTGGGACATACTAATTCTATTTACGAATACTATTTAGGATGGATAGTATGCGAATTGGGACGCAGCAAGTGAATTCGGACACTGAGTGCACCGGAAGGACTGCCGCTTTTGCATATTTGCTTGCTGTTTAATAATCATTTGAAACAGGCAGCTCCAGTAGTAAGATTGAAGGATTTATCTTGAACTCTGTCACGGAAATTATGTATAAAACCTAATAGTCAATTTACAATTAATTTGTACCTGTGTTGTATTACGCTGTATTACGCTGTATTACGCCGTGGACGAGCGCTTCTGAAATGAATAAATGGATGATTCAGCTGCGGGCGCCATCTTCTGGCGAGAGGCGGGAATTCATTCGGCGCGCGACTCTCACAGTGCATTATGGGGATTCTTTAGCCATTGAGTGTACATTGGTTGTACACTCGTTTTTGCGGTGCATTGTGGGATTGAATGAGTGCACTCGAGATCGTCCACTATGGTTTCGAACACCACTTAAAATGGCTGTCCCCTCAAATAGTGCACTATTTGAGGGTATGGGGGCGATTTCGGATACAGCCAATGACTTAATCCACGAAAAAAAAACAAAAAAAAAAAACAATCTACGCATACGCATGCGCAACGCAAGAGTGACGGCACGCTAGCGACATCTGTTGGTCAAAGCCATGCAGGAATTAAATAACAATTTCAGTTAAATAACAATTTCATTAAATAACAATTTCAGTTAAATTATCTGCATGTAGTCTTTTGTTAATTTGTAGCACTTACCAAGTTATTCTGCCAGAAAGTTATGCCTTCAAACATTCCAGACTAATATTTCAGTTAAGAAATCCAGGCATTTTATGAAGAAATGAAAGCCATTACACATATAAACTTAATTTATAGATGTATATTTAGATGATTTATTAGTTTTATTAGCTGTCCCTTTCATGCATCACATGCATACAATGTTCATACAGTAAGCCATCTCATTAAAAAAGCACAAAGCAAAGCATTGTTGTTCATTACCACAGCAACCGCTTGGTCTTCAGTGTCCCGTTTCTCGCAGGACAAATGCTTAACGTGAAAAATGCTTAAAGTGGCTTGAAGTACAAAGACAGATTGAACCAAATTCAGTACACAGCTTAATGATCATGCATACTGTATATACAGGTATTCAGGTGGGCCCAAAATATGAATGCAACACAAAACAGCAACGCTTATGTATTTTCTATAATGGTTTTCATAGGAAAACGCAACTTTGGGTGTTGTGTTCAAATTCTGGGTTCTTATGCTTGCCTGTATGCATGATCAATAATACTGTATTCTGAATTAGTCATTGTACTTTAAGCCACATTAAGCATTTTTCACGTTCACATGTCCTGCAAGAAGCGGTGTGGGAGGCTGAAGACCAAGCGGTTCCTGTGGTAACAAACAACTAAGCTTTGTGCTAGCGAGATGAGATTGGGTTACTGTATAAACATTGTGGGCTTATGCATGTGATGCATGAAAGTGACAGCTAACAAAACTAACAAATCATCGAAATGAACATCTATTCATTAAGTTTATATGTGTAATGGCTTTCATTTCTTCATAAAATGCGTGTGATTTTGTTGGAATATATTCCTCTATATCTGAAGCCATGAACTTCATTGTCTGGCAGAGTAACTTGCTGGTAAGTGCTACAAATTAACAAAAGACTACATGCAGATAATTTATCTGAAATCGATATTTAATGATAGATTATACACTTTAGATTACAGAACATGCAATGTTTGCGGTGTTCCTACATGGCTTTGATCAAAAGATGTCACTAGTGTGCCGACACTCTTGCGTTGCGCATGCGTAGATTGTCTTTTTTTTTTTTTGCATGGATAAAGTCATTATTTCGAGAAAGTTTCTCATTATTATGAGAAACTAAGTAATTATTATGAGAAAGTTTCTCATTATTTCAAGAAAGTTTCTCATTATTTCGAGAAAGTTTCTCATTATTTCGAGAAAGTTTCTCATTAAGTAAGTTTCTAGTTATTATGAGATGTTAAGCCATTATTATGAGAAAATAAGTCATTATGAGAAAACAAGTCATTATTTAGAGAAAGTTTCTCGTCATTACGAGATGTTAAGTCATTATTATGAGAAAATAAGTCATTATTATGAGAAAACAAGTCATTATTTTGAGAAAGTTTCTCGTAATGATGACTTGCTTTCTCATAATAATGAGAAACTTTCTCGAAATGACGTTTTCTCAATAATTACTTATTTTCTCATAATAATGAGAAACTTTCTCAAAATAATGATTTAACATCTTGTAATAACGAGAAACTCTCGAAACAATGAGAAACTATCTCATAATAATGACTTACCATCTCGTAATAACGAGAAACTTTCTCAAAATAATGGCTTAATCAACGCAAAAAAAAACAAAAAAAAAAACAAACAGATGTCGCTAGCGTGCCGTCACTCTTGCGTTGCGCATGCGTAGATTGTCTTTTTTTTTTTTTTTTTGTGTGTGTGTGGATTAAGTCATTATTTCGAGAAAGTTTCTCATTATTACGAGAAAGTTTCTCATTATTACGAGAAACTAAGTCATTATTATGAGAAAGTTTCTCATTATTACAAGAAACGCCTCAAGGTTACGTATGTAGCCCTAGTTCCTTGAGGGAACGAGACGCTGCATCGAAACGCTTCGGGAACACTTTCAGCGTGACCACGCTCTGAATCATATGTGTAATCAGTCCAATGGATGGGCGAGATGTCACAGGCGGGGTGCACGTGCGGTGAAACCGGCATCAGCTTCAGGAATGAAGCAAGCGCTAGCAGGGATGCTGGAAGTCTGGCTTCGAGACGCAGTGTCTCGTTCCCTCGAGGAACTAGGGTTACATACGTAACCTTGAGGCGTTCCTCTTCAGGAACTTGAGCTGCGTCGAAACGCTTTGGGAACGAGTATGCCCATGCTGCCAGACTGACAAATCCCTGCCTAGTGTGTGAAGGAGCACAGCTAGGGCGAGAGAAAGAAGAGCCCAGAGTGGCTCGAGTATCTGATGTAAGTGAGGGCGTGGACCGACCCGCAGCGTAGCAGAGCGAGCCTTGACCCCAAGGAGGGGAGATCAGAGGACTGTCAGAGGACAGTTGAATTGAGGCGGAGGAGAACTGAAATGGATTCTGTGGCCTCTCACTACAGTGTGCAGGACCCACTGAGACACGTTTGGCAGTAGTTATCACGCTGCCAAATAGTCTACTAAGGGAATCAGTCTCTCGAGACTGACCTCTGGTGTGATCAGAGGGGCTAGCTCGGTGCCCTGAAGCGGTGCACCGGCAGGGGACGGCTGAACTAGCTGCTCTAGAGACCTCCGTGGAGGTGGCGAACCTCTTAGTACCGCTACGTTTCCGGGCGGTAACTGAGAGAAGTGCTCGCGGGAGACTGCCGCGCCCTGGAACACTGGCAGGGTTAGCGGACCGATCTCCTGAGGGCACTAAGGAGAGACAGGCACCGTGTAATGCGGTGTACACCACTGTTCCCCAGAGGGGCCTGCCCCCTGAAGTCCTAAGCCATAAGCATCCGGACTCTCTTGCTGAAGTCTTCTATTAAAACGATGGTCCTCAGACCCCGCGTCATCTCTCAGGAAGACTAAACTGGTAGAAACAGAGCCTGCTCGGCAGGACCCAAAAAGAGACACGCTTGTCAGGGGCCCCCACAGCACTAGGTGACTCCTAAGGGAACCAGTCTCTCGAGACTGGCCTCTGGTGTGCTTACAGCTGCTAGCTCGGTGCCCTGAAGCGGAGTTTCCGGGCGGAAGAGACTGAGAGAAGCGCTCGCTGGAGACCGCTGCGCCCTGAAGCACCGTGGGTGGCAGGGTTGGCAGACCGATCTCCTGAGGGCACCGTGTGATGCGGTGTACACCGCTCTTCCCCAGAGGGGGCCGGCTCTCAGATGTCCTGTGTCTTGGGCGTCAGGACATTCTGGCCGAAGACTATCCAGCGAGAATGACAGTCTCTTTTCGAAGATCTGCCTTCTGCTAGAAACCATTGGCCCGGGTGCGCCACTCTGACTCCAACGTTATGGGAAGTACGAGAACTGACGTTCCCTGAATGAGGAGCTGGAACAAGATTAGGGCTGCTCCCGCCCAGCAGCCCCTGCTGCCACCTCAACCTCCTCGGAGAAAGATAGCTGCAGCAGCGAGCTCTCGCTCAAAGGGGGAAGAACCACAATGCGGACTTCCGAGACCCAAGAGAGAACGTTAGATCTAAGGAATGCAAGTGGAGAGAGGACAAGCCGTCTCCAACCCGTCCGGCAGATCCATGTGTGATCTCCGCGATCTCAGTCGCCGCCGTGCCTCAGCAGCAGTGGGACCAGAACGGCGAGATGGCAGGCACGGACACACTCCTCGGAGCGTGCCCGACGGGAGCGGAGCTTTTACAGCGGGAAGGAGTGCAATCAGCTCCCCAGAAATGCTGCTCATAATAAATTCGTACATAATATGCTTGTGCTAACAATGTCCTTGTGCAACCTCCTCGGAGGAAAACAGGCGGACCATTGAGCCCTCTCTCCGGGAAAAAGAAACCATTTCAGGCAGGCTTCTGAACCCAGAGAGCGGGCGTTGGATCTGGTGGGAAAGGAAGAAGACAGAGGATTGCCAGTTTCCATTCCCTCCACCAATCCATCTGCGAATCCCACGAGCGCAGCCGCCGCTCCGCTTCAGTGTGCAAGGAACGCTGGCGAAGACTCTCTCCTCAAAGAGAGCCCTATGAGAGTAAGCATAGGCAGATAACAAACGCTCACAATGCGGGCAGTTAGCTCCCTCGAGAGCGGACTCTGCGTGCTCTGCTCTCAAGCAGACAGCACACAAACTGTGTGTATCCCCACCCATAAAGTAGCCTTCTTTTTTTCTCTCGGGCAAGGAAGAACACACAGCCTGAGATGCTGCCCGCTCTCACCGTATGTTTGTCTACATTCGTGAGGTTTAAAATAAAAAGTGATAATGGACAGAAAACACCAAATAAGACTGACACACACAGAGCGCTTGCTGAATGACAGAAAGCTGATGCCAGTTTCACCGCACGTGCTTTTATGCTTCCTGGTCGCTACGTCACCCCGCCCGTGACGTCTAGCCCATCTGTTGGACTGATTACACATGTGATTCAAAGCATGGTCACGCTGAAGGCGTTCCCGAAGCTTGAGTTCCTGAAGAGGAACTAAGTCATTATTATGAGAAAGTTTTTTCTCAACTGTGGCGGAAACAGGCTTCCATACAAACGCTTGGTAAATGGGTGCAGTGACTTTGGTTTTCAAAAAACACAATGGACCAACACCAGCAGATGACATTTCACCCCAAATCATCACAGACTGTGGAAACTTAACACTGGACTTCAAGCAATTTGGGCTATGAGCTTCTCCACCCTTCCTCCAGACTCTAGGACCATGGTTTCCAAATGAAATACAAAACTTGCTCTCATCTGAAAAGAGGACTTTGGACCACTGGGCAACAGTCCAGTTCTTCTTCTCCTTAGCCCAGGTAAGACGCCTCTGATGTTGTCTGTGGTTCAGGAGTGGCTTAACAAGATGAATACGACAACTGTAGCCAAATTCCTTGACACGTCTGTGTGTGGTGGCTCTTGATGCCTTGACCCCAACCTCAGTCCATTCCTTGTGAATTTCACCCAAATTCTTGAATCTATTTTGATTGACAATTCTCATAAGGCTGCGGTTCTCTCGGTTGGTTGTGCATCTTTTTCTTCCACACTTTTTCCTTCCACTCAACTTTCCGTTAACATGCTTGGATACAGCACTCTGTGAACAGCCAGCTTCTTTGGCAATGAATGTTTGTGGCTTACCCTCCTTGTGAAGGGTGTCAATGATTGTCTTCTGGACAACTATCAGATCAGCAGTCTTCCCCATGATTGTGTAGCCTAGTGAACCAAACTGAGAGACCATTTTGAAGGCTCAGGAAACCATTGCAGGTGTTTTGAGTTGATTAGCTGATTGGCATGTCACCATATTCTAATTTGTTGAGATACTGAATTGGTGGGTTTTTGTTAAATGTGAGCCAAAATCATCACAATTAAAAGAACCAAAGACTTAAACTACTTCAGTCTGTGTGCACTGAATTTATTTAATACACGAGTTTCACAATTTGAGATGAATTACTTAAATAAATGAACTTTTCCACGACATTCTAATTTATTGTGATGCACCTGTACATGACTGCCTGAAGGACAGACGCAGGTAATTGCATGTGCTCAATCGATCTCTCTCTCATTTGCTATCTGTTTAGGCTTTTTAAGTGCAAATTTACTGAGCCTCTGTACAAATCATCATGGTACACTTTATGTTATCATTACTAATATTCAGTACACATGCACAAAGTGTAAAACGAGAAGGGCGTAACCTTACGAAAAAGAAAACATGCAAATATCGCAGTTGCTGCGGTTGTTGCATTCCTCTGCGGTTATGCTCGTCAATAGCGCGGTATTGCTATGTTGCGGTTATCGCGACAGCCCTAATTGTGAATATGAATGGGAATATACTTCAGAGATATTTTACTCATAAGAATTTGTAGGGGTACCAATAATTTTGTCCAATGTGTATTAGAGAAAAAAACATTTATTTCATAATGATATTGCCCCCCTTTTTTAACAATGCAGATTAATTTTCACAGTCTTCTTTGATTATATTTACCAAGGGTGGCGATATTTTTGACCATGACTGTATGTGTGTATATATATATATATATATATATATATATATATATATATATTATTTTCCATTCATCAAAGAGTGTGTAATAATTGAGTTTCCAAGCAGCACAACTGATTTAGCAGCACAATGTTGTTCTAAACATTGTAAAGAAGAAATAAATGCTTATGATAAGATCCCTTTAAACACTGAAATGTGATCAGTATTACTGCAGTATCCATAGGCTGGCTTTACCAGATGGCCAGAAAAGATTTCTAAAATAACTTCATCCATGAGAAAACAAGTGGGGATACGGTCAATACAACAGTCTTCATCTCAGTGGGCTCAAATGCAGCAGCAGCCACTCCATTTCTTATTGAACTCAGTGGGTTTTGATACCAAACCTGAGTCGTGATCCCTCTCTTTAAAATATAATGCTTCCCTGCCCTTCCCAGCATATCCATGTGTGAGTCAGTGTCTGTGACTTTGCGTAAGGTCATTGGAGTGAAGAAGCATGCATTTACCTACAGAATCACTTTCAAGGACACTTATGAATATTAAAACCTATATTAAGTTTTAATTAGTGGTTGCATGGAGGGCTTACTGCATATTTTAATTTGCTCTTGACCCGTTTAATGGGAACAATACTGGCTGAAACCCCAAGTCTCTCTCTGTGGGCACTCAGAGCAGGGTTCTCTTGTCTAGGAAGAATTGGCCTGTTGTTTTGGAAAGCTGAGCAGATCAGCCATGAAATTAGTTCAAGGCAGAGTAATTCTAAAAATGAACTGTGGTTTAAATACTTGTGGCGTGGTCATAAGTTTTGGTCTGAGAATAATAACCAGTGTACAGTTATTTTTATTTATTTATTTATTTTCTTGTTTTTTTTGTGCAGACTACCATACAAACAGTTTACATAACAGTTTTCACAGTATATTTGCAAATTATAAGTATTGAATACTTGTATGACTTACTATATTTGACAAATGTACACAATACTGCATGGAATGATATATCTCATGATTCAACGTGTTCAACTGGACCTTTCATTTCCAGTGTGCTAAATGAGATGTAAGCAATATCAGACATGATTTTTAACATGCCCTTGTTATCATGTGATTGGACTAAGAGATAAGGATTGTCTGGTGACCATAGACAGTTTGCTCCTGTTAACACAGCATAAGGGTAACTAAACCATATTGCTGGCAAAAAGTGACTTTCTCCATTGACTGCAATTCAAAATCAGTTGTTTATTATAACAAACTAATATCTATTATATCTATTTTTCTTTTATGCCAAAAATCATTAGGATATTTAATAAAGATCATGTTCCATGAAGATATTTTGTAAATTTCCTACTGTAAATATATCAAAACTTAATTTTTGATTAGTAATATGCATTGCTAAGGACTTCATTTAGACAACTTTAAAGGTGATTTTCTCAATATTTATAATTTTTTTATTTATTTATTTTTTTTTTTTTTTGCACCCTCAGGTTCCAGATTTTCAAATAGTTGTATCAAACATTATCCTGTCCTAACAAACCATACATAAATTGTTATTTATACAGCTTTCAGATGATGTATAAATCTCAATTTCACAAAATTAACCCCTATTGTCACGATTCGCTGTGGGAGGAGCGATGGAGACGCGGAGAAACGTTAAACAGTCTTTAATACTTGAATCACAGGGGATAATCCACAACAGGACCACGGGAAACACACAACACCCAACAAGTAGACCCGACAGGGGAGAAACGCACAGACAGGAACTTAAATGCAAGGGGTAATCAGGGAAACACAGGTGCAGGGAATGAACGAATTAACCTAAACGAGGACAGGAACATGACCAAATAAGTGAACACTGAAACAGAAATGGGGGCAAAACAGGTCCATAATCCTGATACCTATGACTGTTTTTGTGGTCCAAGGTCACATATGTGCATATGTGTGTATTTACATAATAGTAGATGTTGTACCTGAAACTGATTTTTGTGGAAAGCTTGTAAAAGCATGAACTGTATTTTTTCCCTGTTTGCTGATGGATGCATGTTAAAATACAGTGTACTTATATTGTTCTTACACAAGGAACTATGAGTAACAGAAACTAACTATTTGGACTTAATATGGGTTAAAGTGCCCCTATTTTAATGATACCTAATTTTGTTTTGCAGGTCTCCTACAACATATTTACATACATCCAAGGTCAAAAAACACATTCATTTTATCAAAATATACACTGCACATCACCTAATTTCTCAAAGAGTCTAAAATATTTCATATGAAGATGCAGTCTCTCTGAATCCCTCCTTTCCGCAAGCCTACTCTGCACTAATTGGTCTGATGACACAGTGTGTTTTGTTTGGTCTACCGCGTACAGAACGTCAGAAATGAAACACCCATTATCATCTTAACTTCAGTTCCGGATGCTTCCTCAATCATCAGTGATTGTAAACACTGTATTGATAGCAACGATGGCTTTGGTTTTACTATATCAATTCGGTGAGCTAGCCAGTTAGCCAGATACCAACAGCTGTGCACTGAGTGTACACAATATAAAACAAAAAATTGGTATTTTTAACATTTGGAAGTGTATACAAAGAGAATTTGCTTTTGCAACGCAGAAAACAGCCTCTTCTCGACAGGTCGATAACACAAACCAACTAAAGTAAGGTAAATAATTACTGATGACTCCTTTCAGCAGTTTAGAATCAAGTCTTTCTTTTGGGAGACAAAAAAAAAAAAAAAAAAAAAAAACTTTATTTATTGTGCACTTTGATCTTTAAAACTTTGCAGACATTTTACATTCACAAACAGCTAAATTACACACTGCACGACAGGTAATATTCAAAAAAGCATAATAAGAGGCACTTTAAGGTTTAGGGTTAGGTTCAGTGTTAGTATCTAATTATTAAGTACACACATACTGTACATGTTTAACAGGACTGTATAATAAAACTTTTGTACTTTGCTGCCTTTGACATCACAGCTTAGAACTATGGTATTTGTTCTAGTACACATGAATTTTGGCTCAACCAATTTGAAATGATGTCAGTAAGCATGCCACATACTTCCAAGGGACCTGTATGCCAAGCAGCAACTGCCACTGAGATTGCTAATGGAGAGATTATCATTATTTATTAATTAGACATGCACATAATAAGCATGTTTAATTAAGAAATGTGCATAAAGTACTACACATGGCGTAAACGTAGCATACTACTGTTTGAAATATTTACTGATGCATACTGCATACTTTCATATCCTATTAAAAAAAAATGTCAGTGTACTGCTCAGAATATGTAATATGCTATTACTACATTCTGAACAAAATCTTTATTGATGGCATATTGAATCATTTCATTTGAATATAGCATAACAGATGCAGTGGATATCACCACAGACACAATCATGTGTCTGGAAATGCTTTGGGCAGACAGCATGTATGTGTGTATGGGTTGGTGGGCGGATGTAGATGTGTGAGAGGAGAGAGGACACATAGTGAGAAAATGAGAAGAGGACAGTGTGTTTCGCTGATGTGTTTTTTGAAACCGAAAAAAAGAAGCGGAGAGACAGAGAGGTGCAGAGAAACAAGTAAAAGAGTGTATGTGTTGATGCTCCATGCATACTCAACTGAGAATCTAATTCCACTTATCTTCCATGACGTCATTAGAGACAACTCTGTCTGTGTGTGTGTGTGTGCGCGTGTGTGTGCGCGTGTGTCTGCTGTAGATTGCTCTGGTTAATTAGGGGAAGACATCAGAGCTGTGAGTGATGACACATTGTGCGAATGCATGCCACCCTGAAGCAGCCCAAACTCACGGCAAGAAAGTTCCTCTAACATCAGTGGTGACTCTGATGACAGTAGTTTTTTCTCTCTAGTTTTTGCCCAGAAACAGGCAAGTCAAATGTCAAAATGGTCGTATTTCCACCCACAGCTTCAAGGTATGGGATATTACATATTCTGTTATAAAACAGAATAACAAGGCAACACAGTGAGCTTCCTACATGGGCACACACTCAACACAAAGGCTGTTCCAAAAATTATGCAGCATAATAATGCTAGAACACCTTGTTTTGGTGTCTAAAGTAGCACTGCAGGGGAACAAAATACTAGAATGCGTTGCAAATGAGCAAAAATTAAATCTAAGATGGCAGAACTGAGAAAATGACTATGAATTCATTCAATATCAAAACAGAGTGATCAAAACATCTTAATTCAAATGGACTGTTTAATATAAAGTGTGTGTATGTACCAGGTATTCCCTACATTATGGGGACCTATATTGGTTACCATGATGAAAACAGCTTAGAAATCATCGTGATTGTGCCAAGTAAGACATGTTCCTGGATCAACGTTTTTTTGTTGATCCTTGATCAACATTATTGTCCAAAACATAGACCTAATCCTACCCCTACCCCTAAAACTAAACCTAATACTGCACAGCATGAGCATGTACGATGTGTGCCGAATAATTAGGCAAGTTGATATTCTGGTCATATCTTTTTTTTCAAGAACATTTTACCAATTCCAAACCACATCAATCTTAATAACTACTATTGACTTTGTATTTAATCATTTATAATTGATTTATAATTGTCCATGAAGGCTGGAAGTAAAAAACTCCTCATATTCAGGTGTGCCGAATTATTAGGCAGGTTTTCTTTTACAGATAAAATGAGCCAAAAAAAGAGAGATTTAACTCAGACTAAAAGTAAAAAAAAATATTAAATGCCCATGAGAAGGATGCAATACTAATGCAATAATATAATTTGAAAAGTTAGGGCATGACCATTGGGCAGCGAAATGCTCATTGGGTCAGCAGAGTCAGAAAAAACAAGTGGAGAAGAAAAGACACTTGTTAACTGCAAAAGAATGAAGAATTAAGGTGAGGAATTAGGTGATAAAACATCAGGAACCATTTAGTCTCCAGTGCCATCATTTTCCAGAACTGCAACCTTCCTGGAGTCTTCACAAGTGCAATGTGTCGGGTTCTCAGGGACTTTGCTTGGGTAATAAATCCTAAAAAATGGCCCTCGCTTAATAAGAATAGCATGCCGAAGTGTTGTGAAATACATTAAGACTGATTTTTCATAGGCTTTATGGACAGATAAGTTTTGAGTGACTCTTGAAGGACCAACACCACATCCTCTTGTACCACTGTTTGAAGAATTTATCTTCCAGAATCTGGCAGTACGTTTTAGGAGCTCATTTTTAGTCCATCTCCTATCCTGAAAGGTCTGTCTTGCAGAAATTGTCTAATATGAGCTCCTAAAACAACTACTTCTTTTCCCGAAAAAAAATAAAAAAGTGAATCCAAGCAGCAGCAATCAGCCAAGCGTCATTGCTAATTCATACCTTTATCTTATTATTCATGAAATCCAACAGGGATCTCGGGTAATTTGTCGTAGGTCCAGCTTTCTCTCGTCACCACATGGCAATCAAAACAACAGGTGTGGCATTTTCTCCCACAGGCCTTCACTGTGTCCTTCTTCATGCTTGAAGCTTTTGAGGAAGATGCCAATTAAAATAAATATTGAACACCTGTCAGTATTTATATTAATCATTTTGCTTGCTGTGTAATACATATTAAAGCTCACTCAAAACGTTGTCATTGTTTACTCACTCTCATATTCTTCCAAATCCTTATAACTTTTCAAATATGACAAAGCAAAATAAAGGATCATAAATGTAGTCTATATGACTTGTTGCTTGTTTTAGGCCAAATCCTTTCTTTAAAGTATGTTCGACATATACAGAAATGTAGAACATACATTTCATGTAGAAAATTAGTATTTACAGCTATAGAAATCTAAAATAACAGGTAACAGGAGTGTAATCACCATAATTTATTTATTGCTAAAAAGCAGGTTTTATTTATTTATTTATTTATTTATTTTTTCTAAAAGCAGTTCCAAAATATTCCAAAAGATGATGTGTTTTATTTCCAGTCCTCTCTGGGAGTATAAATATTTTTTGTGTGAGGTACAAAGCAGAAATTTGTTATTAATCACTGAAAATCTTATCTGGATTCACTCAATGAAGTTGTGAATATCTTAATAAAATGTATGCAGTGCATCACCTGAAACATAAATTATTGTTGAATAAAAGCTTCAATTTGTGTCTATTTCTCTCAAAAAAGCACTCATTTGGATTATTGAGAACACAAATAAAATTAATGGTTAAACAAGTACAGAAATGTTATTCATTTTCAGGTTTAAAATGTAGTCTAGTGTAATGTGTGATCTTTTGAATTTCCCAGCTTTAAACTAATATGAATGAAAACTCTGCAACCATACACAAGTATGAACCAATTAATTCCATGAATTCAATATCCATAAGTAATCATTGATTTTCATTGAATTTTTTTTTTTTTTTTATTCTGTTTTATGTTTTATTTAAACACAAGTAAATGTATGTGTGGTAGAACCAAACTTTAAAGTAAATGACTACTCATTAAAGCTGCAAGCAGCGTTGAAAGGACCATCGCACCCCGGCTCACTGTCATCCAGTGGCTTTAGGAAATCAGTGAACGGTGAACAATATGCATTTAGAGTGGTGAATATAGGAGGAATATGTCAAAGTCATTTATATGTGCCAAACTTCCTGCTGCCAGCTGGTGGTGCTATGACTATAACTGAATATTGGCACGTAGATGTATTCAAGCCAGGACTTTGATCAAACATGAAGTTTGGTGCAGATCAAACATGGTATGTTTGAGTTAAACATGACATATCCTGTTGCCAACAGGTGGTACTATGATTGTAACTGTATATTGCCCTTTAGATGTCTTCTGGCCAGGACTCTTACAAAACGTGAAGTCTAGAGCAGATTGGACATTGCATGTTTAAGTTAGTGTAAAACAAGTCATTTCCTGTTGCCAGCAAGAGGTGCTATGATTATAACAGAATATTGGCCTTTAGATGTGTTCAGGCCAGGACTCTTATCAAGTGTGTGAAGTTTGGGGCAGATCAGACATTGTATGGCTGAGTTGCAACAACTTCCTTTTCCATGGCGAAACACCGAAATGTATCACACCGCCAAGAGCACACCCTTCAACAAAAACTCAAGATCTTCACAATTTAGCATCGCCAAGGCCTTTAGAGTAGACTGACCAAATATAATGTTGATGTCATTAAATCACTAGGAAGAGTTTATTAGAGCGTAAAACATGCCACTTCCTGTTGCCGGCAGGTGGCACTATGACTATAACTGAATATGGGCATGGGCATGTGTTCAGGACAGGACTCTTATCAAACATGTGAAGTTTGGGGCAAAATCGGACATTGTCAGCCTGAATTATAACAACTTCCTTTTTCATGACGAAACATCAAAATTTTTCTGGCTATCAGGGACACGCCCTTCAACAGAAACTCAAGATCTTCGCAATTTAACGTCAAAAAGGGCTTTAGCTTACACTGATCAAATTTGGTGTTGATCTGTTTAAGTCTCTAGGAGGAGTTTGTTTAAATAAAACGCCTGAAAATGGCAAAAACGGCACAAAACTTGCAGAGAAAATTAAAAATAACAGACTTCCTGTTGGGTTTTGGAATTCTTGCCAGGAGACTTTTTTTTTAGGTATTGGTGTGTTACATGTGTCAACCAAATTTCGTACATGTATGTGAAACAGCTCAAGAGGCACTTTGTTGAAATTTAATAGAAGCCATTTTGCCACACCCACTTCTGAAACCCATGTCAGATGTAAATTTCCGCCAATTTTGGTGCGTGTGCAAAGTTTAATGAGTTTTTGAACATGCTTAGGCCCTCAAAATACGATTCATTTTGGAGAAAAGGAAGAAGAAGAAACTGAACAATTCAAATAGTGTCCTCGCACTATCGGTGCTCGGGCCTTAATGAATTCACACTGGCCAAATCATATACTGTAGCTTTGTTTGAGGGATTTATCTTTATAGTTTTTATATATTATATGAATAAAATTATTTATAAACTACTTACAGACTATGGTACTTATAGGGTGCTTTTTTGTAATTTTTCTTTACAATATGTCTGTCACGAATCCAGTCTATGAACTTCCGTTCACTCACCACCAGAGGACACTCGCTCACCACATTGACTTTTGCACTACACTAACTGTTGCACGTCACCCCGAACTACTATTCCCCATCCATTGCACTGATGACACACACAGCTGATTGCACTGATCACACAGCTGATTCACATAATACGCCTTACTTAAGCCATGGACTCCCTCAGTCAGATCGTCGAGTATTGTTCAGCGCTTATCGCATACCTCGTGATAGCTGCATTACGGAGCCTAGTGTTACTCTGAGTGTCTAGTTTAGTCTAGTCTTGCCTTGCCTTGCCTGTTTTTCCCATGTCAAGATCTTTGCCGTGTATTTTGGATCAATTCTTCGCCTGCCGTTCGGATTGTGTTTGCACCTCGCCTGGACTATTGCTCTTGTTATCGGATTTCCCCTCTTGTCAACCCCCTTTGGATATTGTTCGCTGTCGATTGACTCACGCCCGTTTTGGATGACTCTTTGCCTTGCCTGTGATATACCTGTTTGCCATTGTCTGAACCTTGCTTGTTTCCTGACCACGCCTTTGTAAATAAAAGCTCAGCATATGGATCCACACGCTTCTTGTCTCGTCGGCTCCGTTACAATGTCATATGTAAGTAGTAGAAGAGAAGGGTGAACATTCTTCAAAAAAATTTCAGAACAAAGAAAGCCATATGGGTTTGGAACGACATAACGGTGAAAAAAAGCGACAACAAAAGTTTCATTTTCACTTTAAATCCATTCCTTTAACTTATTAAGAAATAAAAATCATCCTTTAAGAATAGTGGAGGCAGTGGTGTATTTTATATCTGTCAGCTTTTGTGATGAATGGAGCGAAGCTTTCTGTGAAAGTGTCCAAAATTCAGTCCTTAATGGTGAGCTGATTGATGTCTAGTACATCAGAAGGGCAGCTGGGAGAATCTATTGACAGTGAATTTGATGAGACAGCAGCTGCTTTACGTTCCTATGGCTGTCCTTCATCATTATAGAGAGACTTTTGAATATTTCACTGTTTCTCTGGAGACACCTTTCTTATCCTGTCATAAGCCAGAGAAAGCTTACAGTGGCCAGAGGGAAAAAGGAGTACAGAAAATAGTACAGATGCACAGAGCCTTTCGTTGTGGTTGCTGATCAGGTCAGTGTGCCCGTGAACAACGAACAGACTGTCCAAAATCTGAAGGGAAGTGTGAAACAGCTGGATGGAGCTTACGGCTGCCTCACAGGACATGATGTCTAGTGAATGGGTGCATTAAAGTGGAGGACAGAGGGATGAGTGTGGTTTGACAGGCAGATGGACAGATGGTTATTTCTTCTGACAGAACATGAGGAGGATCAGCCATGTGCAGAATATAAATGAAAATCATGAAAGCAGTAATAATCACATTTCCTTAAAAGAATGGTTAATTAATTCAACAGAATGGTTAATTAATTCAACATAGGCTCATTGGGAAAATGTGCTTCTACTTACAAAACTCCAAAGACATACCTATACAATTCACTGCAGTTCCAAAATAAAATGAACACTAGTGGCAGAACACCAACAACTTATTCCTCTTTACACAAATTGTGATTACAGGGTAGATTTTCAATTAATAAAGACTTACTTTTGTGCAGTTCCTTGCACAATACTGTTATGACCTCAAAACACTTTTACATAGAGCATATACATTTAGTCCTGGTTCGTTTAGCATTCACAGTCATTTTCAACACTGAACCTAAAAATAAAAACAAAAGTCATAAGGACACAATTGCAACCAGATAAGATTTTATGACAATGTTATAAAACAATAATCAAAACATTATCCATTAAATTAAATTATCCAAAACAATGTTGTGTGCTGGGCTATACGTATGCTTGAGCATTTTGTCTTTTAAGGGTTCCACCTTATGACATCATGTGCTGTTTTTGGTTTGTTTAGATGTCTTTGGTCCGTGTTGCTTTCACATATATCAGTCGATCCACACCAGAGCTCATTTGGAAGTGGACTAAAACCTTAAGTTTTAGAGCAGCAGATGCTTGTTTGGTTTACACCAGAGTTTAGATGGCAGCGTTCAAACTTATACACTTACTGAACAGCATTAACAGAGCAATAGCAGTTTGTTTTAATCGAACCTGGTAAGTGTAACCATTTAGTTTCTGAACTTATGCAATGCGTACTATAACCAACATAAAACTTTGCCAGATTACGACTCAGATAAAACTGAATGTGCTTTCAATGCCATTTAATAGATATTTCACTTTGAAAGTGTAGGGAAACATGCCTCCCAAAAATCAATAATTAAACTTTCAAAATCAGTGAAGATGTGTAGAAATAAGTGCAGAGTGAGGTTAGTAAAGTGAAGTGGAGTAAGTGAAGAATTAACTGAGGTCACTTTACTTTAAATGATCCCTTCGTCAGTCTTTTTTTATTTATTTATTTATTTATTTATGTTTTTTACAATATTCTTCCCCATAGACACTAGTGGATACAGTCTCACAGCTGTCACAAACACAGATTTTTCAGTGAAAAAGAAAATCAATTGGAACCAACTACAAAATGTCTACTGACATAAATAAATAAATAAATAAAAATCTGTGAAGTGAGATTCAAACTCCTACATCTAAAGCTATATATATATATATATATATATATATATATATATATATATATTCCTTTGAACCACATTAGCTCATACTCAGAATCTATCCACCTAAGGGCAGGCATACACTCATGGCCGTAGCAAGGTTTTTTTTTTTTTTTTTTTCTTCCATAAAATTGACTTCTTCATGGCTGGTGTTTGCATTTTTATTTTTTATTTTTATTTATTTTTTTTTTCATTCTGTAACCTACTTGTTGTACAGATCTCATAGTGTTATATGCTTCTGTTTTAATAAGGTTGATAATGTTTTTGACAGATAATGATTGTCAATCATTGTCAATACTTACTACAGTGATTTAAGCTGTCCGTTACTAAGAGTGCTCAATCCTCTTAGAACAGTAGTTCTCAATTCCAGTTCTGGGCTGCATCCGAAAACTTAGGGAGCTGACTTCCTGCCTCAGTGCCTTACAAGGCAATGACTTTACAGGCAGCATTTTTGCACGAAGGCACCTCACAAAACTGATTCAAGACAGGCTTATGAGGCAGCTTAACGGTTTAATGATCTACAACAAAATAGATCTTTTGGTGATAACTAAAAACGAATATTTGATTACTATAACACTAATTTCTCACTATAAATAACATCAAAAGTGCAAAAAGTTAATCAGAAATATACATTTACACAAACTAACCACCAAATGCAACTTTCAGACGCCATATTTATTTTTTAGCTCAACCGTAACAGAATGGAATGCACAGGATTGTGGGATATCAAAGGCAGCGAAGGACACATCGATGCTGCCTTCAAAAATCAATCAGATGAAGCTTTTTCATGAGATAGGAAGTGAAGCTACCTTTGGATTCAGACGAGCCTTGATGCCTTCCTACCTTGGAATGTGTCCTCTGAAGGCAGCATTTTTCAGTTTTCGGATGCAGTCCTGGGGTACTACAGCTCTGCACATTTTGTATGCCTTCCTTATTTAATTCACCTGATTCAGACCATCAGTTCATTAGGAGGGAGATCCATGAACTGAACAGAGGGTGTCAGATAAGAGAGAAAATGTGCAGAGCAGTGGTACCCCAGGACTGAAATTGAGAATCACTATCCTTGAAGTTTTAAAGCAGAGCTATTCAGCCCCAGTCCTGGAGGACCAGTTTTATATGGACTTTAGCTCCAGCCATAATAAAACACACCTGCTTGTAATCTGCAAGTAATCTTGAAGAATTTGATTAGTTTGTTCAGATGTTTTTAATTAGGGTTGGAGCTAAGACTTAGTTCACACTGCAGGTCTTAATGCTCAGATCGGATTTTTTGCTGAAATCCAATTTTTTTGTGCTGCTGTTCACATTGTCATTTAAATGTGACTGCCATCAGTCTCATGTGTGAACCGTATACGGCCCTGAAGTGACCTGCATGCGCAGAAGAAGACGTGACGTCAGACGCAGCGCACTGTGTTTGCGGAAATAAAAACGGATGCTGCTCGTGTTAGTGTGTGTGATAAGAAGAAGAATATTAAGAAGGAGAGCGCGATTTCTTCCAGCGCAGAATTGTGACGTCTGTCGCATTTCAATGACGTAAGAATCACATGAAATGCGACATGGCCGTTCAAACTGAAGTCGCATTGCAAAACATTGGATATGTATCTGATTTAGGACCACATATGAAAGTGGCCTGGGCCTGATTTGAAAAAAAATCTGATTTGTGCTGTTCAGACTGTCATAAGAAAATCAGATATGGGTCACATTTGGGCAAAAAAGTTGGATTTGGGCCACTTTAGCCTGCAGTGTGAACTAAGCCTAAGCTTCGCAGAACACTGCTTTACAGTGCTCTCAAGAACTCGAAGATCAAATGAATTGTATACTTGTAAATATGATGCTTGGAGTACAAAGATGCTGTTTGAAGGGCAAAATAATGGTTCTTTTCGGACAGATTGGCTCATTGAACTGGTTCAAAAAGCCAATTCATGTTGAGATCCGAAGAAATTCAGGAACAAATGAGAAAGAAAGTAATTGAGATCTATCAGTCTGGAAAAGGTTATAAAGCTATTTCTAAAGCTTTGGGACTCCAGCGAACCACAGTGAGAGCCATTATCCACAAATGACGAAAACATGGAACAGTGGTGAACCTTCCCAGGAGTGGCCGGCCGACCAAAATTACCCCAAGAGTGCAGCGACGACTCATCCAAGAGGTCACAAAAGACCCCAGAACAACATCCAAAGAACTGCAGGCCTCACTTGCCTCAGTTAAGGTCAGTGTTCATGACTCCACCATAAGAAATAGACTGGGCAAAAATGGCCTGCGTGGCAGAGGTCCAAGACGAAAACCGCTGCCGAGCAAAAAGAACATAAAGGCTCGTCTCAGTTTTGTCAGAAAACATCTTGATGATCCCCAAGACTTTTGGGAAAATACTCTGTGGACTGACGAGACAAAAGTTGAACTTTTTGGAAGGTGTGTGTCCCATTACATCTGGCGTAAAAGTAACACAGCATTTCAGAAAAAGAACATCATACCAACAATAAAATATGGTGGTGGTAGTGTGATGGTCTGGGGCTGTTTTGCTGCTTCAGGACCTGGAAGATTTGCTGTGATAAATGGAACCATGAATTCTGCTGTCTACCAAAAAATCCTGAAGGACAATGTCCGGACATCTGTTCGTGACCTCAAGCTGAAGCGAACTTGGGTTCTGCAGCAGGACAATGATCCAAAACACACTAGCAAGTCCACCTCTGAATGGCTGAAGAAAAACAAAATGAAGACTTTGGAGTGGCCTAGTCAAAGTCCTGACCTGAATCCTATTGAGATGCTGTGGCATGACCTTAAAAAGGTGGTGGGGAAGTCGTGGCCTAATTAGGGAGGGAGTTAGGGAGTTGGGCTTGTAACCTGAAGGTTGCCGGTTCGATTCTCGCACCGGCAGGAATTGAAGATTGTGAATGAAGAGCACTCTCTCTGCCTTTGATACCATGACTGAGGTGCCCTTGAGCAAGGCACCTAACCCCCAATTGCTCCCCGGGCTGGTGTGTGTGTGTGTGTGTGTGTGTGTGTGTGTGTGTGTGTGTGTGTGTGTGTGTGTGTGTGTGTGTGTGTGTGTGTGTGTGTGTGTGCGCGCGCGCGCGCGCGCGCGCGCGTGCTATTCACTGCTGTGTGCTTTAATGGGTTAAATGCAGAGCACCAATTTCGAGTATGGGTCACCATACTTGACAATACATCACGACTTTCACTTTCATGCTTGAAAACCCTCCAATGTGGCTGAATTACAACAATTCTGCAAAGATGAGTGGGCCAAAATTCCTCCACAGCGCTGTAACAGACATTGCAAGTTATCATAAATGCTTGATTGCAGTTGTTGCTGCTGAGGGTGGCCCAACCAGTTATTAGGTTTAGGGGGCAAGCACTTTTTCACACAGGGCCATGTGGGTTTGGATTTTGTTTTTCCTTCATAATAAAAAACTTCATTTAAAAACTGCATGTTGTGTTTGCTTGTGTTATCTTTGATTAATATTTAAATTTGTTTGATGATCTGAAACATTAAAGTGTGACAAACATGCAAAAAAATAAAAAAATCAGGAAGGGGGCAAAAATTTTTCACACCACTGTATATATATGTTTGTATTGAACATTTATGGAGCAACAGATTCTGTGTGAAAATAAATCATACAAGTCATTTATTTTGTTAAATTTCACCAGCATGGGGTAAAAGGCACAAAGTATTGATACAAATACTTTAGCTAAATATATATATATATATATATATATATATATATATATATATATATATATTTTTTTTTTTTTTTATATATACACGTTCAAAAAAATCACTTTAGCAAAGTTTGTACTATTTTCTGTTTATTTTGGTAAATTAAAAAAAAAAAAAATAAATACAAATTTTATTCAGTAAATTAATATAAAACATTTTATAATACAGAAACAAAATCTGTTTTAAAAAGTAAAGATTCTGAAAGCACCGAAGGAGATTCCATAATAATACAGATTTACAGTAGTAACAACAAATGATATTTTATTATATGATATGATTAATATAATGTTTTTAAATATGATGGGTTCATTCTAAACATGGTGATTATCTCTTAGATGGACACCCAACATAATAATACCATCTGAATCTAACCATGTCATGTCAACAAATGGAGAAGTCAGCCTTCTATTAATTATCATGTTAATTATTGTGCCTTTAGCCCCAACAGCAGGGGCGCTTTTTACTCCAAATATCATACTTTTGCATATTTAAAAAAAATGTTGCTTTAATTATCTTAAACAAAACTAAAAATCATTAAGAAGACCTTTGTCTGAAAATATATTCAATTATTTTAGTGATTCTCATTTGCTACTTAAATTTACAAGAACATCAACTATTAGATCAAGTAAGCACAGAATCAACTTTGCGCTGCTGCCCGCAGTTGTGTCAAGGATCAGCCACATTTGAACATGTATCTTGAAAAGTGGATGTTTTGGAAAGTGTTGCGCCAAGTTTTCTGCCATTTAGTGGTTTATAGGAAACCTTTTACTCCGAGGCACCTTTAGCCCCATTGTACCTTGTCATGTTATGAATTCAAAACAGTTTTAACGGTGCGACATTTGAAAACTGATACTTTTGAATGTTATTGTCAAATATACAACTTCATATGTAGCTTTGGTTTGGTAGTTAGGTTTGTACGGTAGCTCACGCAGTATGGAGTTTGACTTGAGAGGAGAAGACAGGTACAAATCCCGTGAAACTACGTTTCCACAAAACAGCTCAAACCTGCATATAAAGAAGGTTAAATGGCACGGTTGCATTAACAAATCTGTTTTTATACCAGTTTTCATTTGTTAACACTATCGGTAGGTTTAGGGTTGGGTTTGTTGTGTAGGGCAGGCATCCTCAAATCTGGACCTCGAGATCCACTTTCCTGCAGAGTTTAGCTGCAACCCTAATCAAACACACCTGAACAAGCTAATCAATGTCTTCAGGATCATTAGAAAATCACAGACAGGTGAGTTTGATCAGGGTTGGAGCTAAACTCTACAGTGGATTGGACCTCCAGGGTGAGATCTGAGGAACCCTGGTGTAGGGGATATTTCCAGCATGATAGCGCAGGGGTGTCAAACTCAGTTCCTGGAGGGATGCAGCCCTGCAGAGTTTAGTTCCAACCCTACTCCAACACACGTACCATGTAGTTTTAAAATAAGGCTAAAGGACCTGATTAGCTGGATCAGGTGTTTAATTAGGGTTGGAGCTAAACTCTGCAGGGCTGCGGCCCTCTAGGAATTCAGTTTGACACCCCTGTGATAGAGCATTAATTTTTAGCAACACTCAGATATTTGAATTATGAACCACCACAATATGTACCCGAAGCAACGTAATAAAACCACATAAATACGCACCTATATCAACGTACCAAAAACATGCCAAGGTCACGTATTTAACTCGTGTTTTACCACCACTCACTAGATGTTTCACTTTGAAACTGCCTTGAAACGTGCAGTAAGGCACATGATAACAGTGTTGCAGAAATGTATTCAGAGTCAAGTATTTCCAATGAGCCTGAGTTGATATTAGGTCTGACAGCAAACCCATGACCTAGAAGCAATCATTGCTATTTCTGAAGCATAAAAGAGTTAATTTAGATAGAAGTTATAAAGGTGGTGAATAAAATCCTACAACAACAATAGCTTGACTACTACTATAAAAGTGTTAATACATTTTCTTATGGCACAGCAACAATATGTTTCAAGACAAACAAAGCTAAACATTTTAGAGCAATGGACATTGCAAATCAAATTTCCACTGCTAGGCTAGTGAATTCATGTAGCATAAGCTTGCAAGCAGCAACAAGTACGCTGAACCATTATTTGAAATGTTTAATTTTGCTAATTTTTTCCATGTTAAGGATGAACAATATTTTAACCCAAACATGATTATTTCTATGAATGGCAGACAGAAAAAAAAAAAGAAGCTAGAATGTTAATCTATTAAAATGTAGCTGCAGAGATAACAGAGGAGCTGAAGTAAGAGAAGATGTTTCCTGCTCATTCTGCTAATCAGAGAGCCTGGCTAATGCCTCATTTGCTTTGCCATCTCTTACACCATTTCAAATCCAAAACAATTACTCCATCCCCTAATAACTGTCATAACATGGCAAGCCTGAGTGGGCTAACAAGCTTTTTCTGGCAGATTGCATGACCGTCTCTGAGCTGCTGAGGCACAAATAATAGCCCAAGTTATGTTTGACAAGTCAGTCGTTTTGTAAGGATGAGACATAGCGGATGGTTTAATTGTCTTTTTGTGTTACATAAGAGTAAAACATCACATCATTTATTAAATAAATTTTGCAGTGAAACACTTCTTAATTGCAATTATCACATTATCTCTGGCTAACCGAACATGCACAAGAGCTTGTAAGAGTATGACAAGAAAATTCTGGCTTGTAAGTACACATGGCATTCAGCACCTCTGGACAGCCACAGGCATGCCTAGTAGGAGACCATGAATGGTTAAGTGTGCCCAATTATTGTGGCTTGCCTTGAGAAAACGGCGCCATGCTCCCATTGACTTCAGCTGAAAGCCTGCGGCATTACCCGTGAGAGCGGCCCAAATCCACTCTGGCAGGCCCTGACATGATGTTTAATGCGACTGGGTAAAACAAGGACTGGAGAAGTGTTGTCCTCGTGATATTTTTGAGGCTTTCTGTGCTAGTGCTGAAACACCAGCTGGGTACAATTGTGTGAACATTTGCATATGAAAATCTCTCAAAATTTGCAATCAGACAATAAAGTTATCATGCTACTATAATGCAATATTTATCAATTTATCTTGTTACTAATTCCAGAAAAAGTCATGATTCATAAGTTTAAAAATAGCCTTATTAAATAAATTATAAAATAGCAATTAATTCTTAATATTTATACACTTAAACCAAAAACAGTAATATCACAAAAAACTCTTAATTCAAGAGGTAAGAATGCCCTTGTGAAATAGTACACTTTAGCATACTTTTAAAAAGAGTATTAAAAGTATTAAGCACACCATGGTTTGAAATTAGCTGTGTTGTTTTCCTAATTATTACCTTTAACATCACACCTATAGATTTCATTCTATTGTTTTAATGAATTGATTTAGAAATACATTTATGTTAAAACTGTCTTTACTGATTGATTATAAAAAAATAAATAAAATAAATAAAAAACACCTATATGATTTTGACAGAATTTATAAAATTATTATCAAGAACTCTCTTGGTTTACTAAAGTGAGTAACCCCATATGCCAGTGCAATTGTAGATAACCCCAGCTATCACTTAACTAGTTTGCACATTTACAGTATGCACAGACTGTTAGTTTTGTGAATATAACACCAATTTGGCAAAGATAAGGCACATGTGCCCAAGTACTGCTATCATTAATGCATTTGCAGTTCATGGTAAATGCATAGAAGCAATCGAGAACATTCCATACTGGTATCAGCAGCTGGCTCTGTAGTCTCCATATGGCACTCAATCCCAGATGAACACCCCTGGAGTTAATCATTGTGCTAAAAAAGATCATTAGTGCTAATTAGCATGCAAATACCTCCCTTTATTTATTCGCCCCATTAATATTAGGAGGCATGCTTTTTTTCAGACTGAATGTACATGAATTTGATTATTATTATCTTGTAAGGTAAGATTGTAGAATACAAAATGGTGATTTATTTCTTTATAGAACACAGTAAAATCTCCAGTGCTGAAATCCCGGTGTTAAGGACTTTTAGAGTAAAGAGTTAAAGTTGTGGTGTTGAATTTTAAAGGATTAACACTAGCTAGTGTAAACAGCACCCTTTGGCCGGAGTAAATACAGAGAATTACCCTTATTAACACTGCTGGGTGTTATTAGTCACATCCGGGACATTTTCTCGTGTGCGCGCCTAATCCTTCTGAAATATTTTTCACAGACGCCATTTTCTTTGCTCGTGATGCGGAGCATATTAGGATGGAAAACAGCGAAATAATGTGTTTAATCTTACTCACAAAGTGTGTTTTGTAATATCATATCGTTTTATAATGATAATAATGTGTTGTGTGTGCCTAAAATTTTATCAATGGCATTTCCTTTCACTCGCGATGCGGAACAGACGAGGACTTTACTAAAAAAGGGAAAATCCGAAAGTAAGTGTTTTTATCTCATTTAAAATATGTATTTTATAACATCATATTAATTTATAGCGATACTTATGTGCTGTGCTCTCCTAAACTTTTCCTCAGAGATATTTTCTTTCTCTCGCGGTGCGAGCAGACGGGGAAGTTGGTTTTAACAAGGAAAACACCGAAAGCAAGTGTTTTACCTCATTTATTATATGTATTTTATAAGATAATATTACTTTATGACGATATTTATTTGCTGCGCGCACCTAAACGAGCCTAAGTTAACCGTTTATCACAGATTTATATTGCTATGCAGTGCAGACGCAGAGGTCGCTTTTAACAGAAACACCTGAAGTAAGCGTTTTACCTCATTAAAAAATATGTATTTTATAACATCATATTGATTTATAGTGATATTTATCTGCTGTACCCTCTTAAACTTTTTCTCAGAGATATTTTCGTTCACTCGTGATGCTCCGGAGCAGATGAGGAAGTTGGATTTAACGAGGAAAACACCAAAAGTAAGTGTTTTACTTCATTTACGATATGCATTTTATAAAATAATATTACTTTATGACAGTATCTATAGTTGTGCGCGCCTAAACTATCCGAAACGTTTCTCACAGATGACATTTGAATTTGAAGGGAAATGCCAAAAGTGTTTTACCTCATTTATAATACAGTATGTATACTGCAACGTCATATTGTCAAATCAAACCATTGTAAACTGCTCAAATCTAAATGGCAATATAAGTCATTTGTTCTTGTGTGTCTCATGACCAATTTTTGTGATTTCATTAAGCATGAATTGAGTTTTCATGATGCTGATGTGTCCTTATATTGGATTTGAGTGCTGTTTTCATTGAATTAATTTGAAAATATCACTTTCAGTAAACTCAAACTCTTTATACTGAGTGAATCTTTAAGCATTAAATTGTTTAATTTTAAATTTTTTGTGTGTTTAGTTTAATTTTAAGTAAACTAGTTCTTTAATATTGTTACAGATGGTTCATGCTGGCTTAACAGAAAAATCAAAAGGAGATGATGTGCTTGATGAGTATGAAGCCACCAATACATGGGTAAGCCACAATTGCACATTTTAAGATTATTGATTGTCATGTTTATTAAAAAAAAAAAAAAAAAAAAAAAAAAACATAATAAAGAATCTGATTTCTTTCTAAAAAATAAATATCAACTGTAAGTTTTTGATATGCTTGGACTGTCATTTATGTATGTGCTGTCCCATTTATGTGCATTAATTTTGATAGGAGTTGTCCAACCTCAATGCAGAGAGATCAGTATGCACTTGGAATTGTCATCAGAAGACCCATTTTCTAGTAAGACTGACTTTCTTTTTACAAAACACATTTACAGTGAATTAAATGCTTTTCCTGAAAGGGATAGTTCACCCAAAAATGAAAATTAAACGGTTCATCCAAAAATTAAAATTATGTTTTACTCACCCTCAAGGCATCCTAGATGACTTTCTTCTTTCAGATGAATCCAATCTGAGTTTTATTAAAAATTATCTTGGCACTTCCGGGCTTTATAATAGCAGTGGGTGGGTGTTGCTGTGTCAACAGTTCAAAAGAAGTGCAATAAAGTGCATCCATCCATAATAAAAAGTGCCTCATACGGCTACGGGGGGTGAATAAAGGCCTCCTGTAGCGAATCAATGCGTTTTTGTAATAAATAATATCCATATTTAAAACAAACACTTTCCTCTAGCTTGCGCTAACTGTCGTGTGTGCAAACCGCTCCGGGTGGATGACGTAGCACTTTAGTGAAGTTTTGGCTCCAGTGAAATATGCTATTCTCGCGAGAACCAACGTTTGTTTACAGGAGCGAAGGAAGCAAATCGTCCTTACTTTAGAAAAGAAAAATCACTCTCTTCTTGGCTTAAATCGAAATCCTCTGACATTTCTCTTTACAAATCCTTGTTTTGTATTTCTAATTCATGATTCATTTGTTTTGCTCTCTCCTCTGCTCTTCCACGTTCGTCACTTCTCACCGGTGCATGCACTACACCGACGTCCTGCGTCATACGCCCGGAAGGGCTTCCATGTACAACATTTAGCGCAAGCTAGAGAAAAGTATAAAACATTTATAACTATGGATATTTTTCTTACAAAAACACATGGATTCTCTACAGGAAGCCTTTATTCACACCCTAGAGCCGTGTGAGGCATGTTTTAATATGGATGGATGCACTTTATTGCACTTCTTTTGGACTGTTGAACAGAAACACCCACCCACTGCCATTATAAAGTTTGGATTAGCCAGGACATTTTTTAATATCACTCCGATTGGATTCGTCTGAAAGAAGAAAGTCATATACACCTAGGATGCCTTGCAGGTGAGTAAATCATGGGGTAATTTTAATTTTCAGGTTAACTAACCCTTTAAGTCATTATTTACTCACCCTTGTGTTATTCTAATGCTGTATGCCCTTCTTTCTTTTAAATGGATGTGAAATGATCCTGTTTTGGTTTTGTATTTATATTTATTTATTTTTCAATTTTACAGGGGCAGTTTTGTGATGGAATAGATATCTTGCTTGGCTAAAAACTTTAGAGAAACGCATCTCATCGTGCTGAAAAAAGAATGAGACTATTCTCTCCAAGGAGGTCCAAACACCAGCACAGACTTTGATTAGTGAGCATTAACATGCATTCAGCTTTTATGGTAACGAATGGAATGCTGTTGTTTAACCTCCTAAATGTCAGCATTATAAACCTTGTGACATTAAGAGTACATATGGACCAATTAAGAATGTTTTTTTGTTTTTTTGTGTCTTTGCACTGATTTGCTTCTACAATATGATGTTTAATTGTTGTAAGAACATGTTCTTTACATGTATTGAAAACATTGAGTGTGAAGACATTTTGGTGCAGGGAAAAAGATTTGCAATGTTTCAATAAAATAAATGTAAACGTGTATTGTTTTGTGAGTTTATTTTTTAATATTTTCACCTGAACACTGGTGCAGTGTTGACCAGTTAATCCATAAGTGTTAACTTTCAACACCAACTTTGTTCTCATTATCAATTCTGGTGTTAATATTTTACATTTTAAGAGTTTGTTAGTTAACGCTGTCAGAGTGTTAAAAATGTTAACTCTTTCAAAAGTGTTAATTTAACACTTTAGCAGTGATTCCCATATATACTCTGGGTAAGTGTTAATTTTAACTCTGAGGGAGTTAAACTCACTCTTTTAAATTTGCTGTGTATAAATGTGCAAAAAAAATGTTAAGGCACGGCCAAGAAAAGATAGTTGCCATATATCACCAGCAGTGACAACTAGACAGCTTGCAAAGTCCAGATAATGCTAAAGAATCGTCTTGGATTTCTCTCCTTACCTTAGGCACTAGCAGAAGATCCAACACTTTGCTGTCCAACACTGTTGGAAATCATCTCCTGTACATTGGTTTTCTGATGTCATAACCATTTTCTTCACCGTGTCAGACTCAGCACACACAAAGGCAGTATTAGTAACAAGTACATAGAATACTAACAACTTCCAGGATGCTGGTAACACTGATACTGCTTTCATGCCCAGGAATTAATTGTCTCCTTTGACATTTCTAATGTATGTCCTCCCAAATGGATAGAGTAACACTACTGAAACAGTAGGGATAATACAGCTCATAAATCTTTGGTGAAAAGTTCTATTTGGAACTTATAGGCCAGTTTGGTGATGGTCAAATCAAATGCTTCCCCACTTTAAGGTGATAAGTTACAGAAGAACGCCTCCATTCTCTTTGGAAGGATTTCAAATTGATTGCCCAACTGTGGTCATCCACTGTGGCCAGAACAACTATGTGGAGGGCATGTGTGCTTGTAAAGCCTGATACAGTCATTTATCAGGGTGGAAAAAGTGACAACAGAAAGACCAAGGAGAAGGAGTGGATGTTAACTGACAAGAGTATTATTACAAACTCACATTTAATCAATGCAGATTTTTGATCTCAGGAAACAGTGGCATTTATGCAAATATTTAGATTTCCTTTGCTCTCGCACAAAAACCGGACGCGCGCTCTCGGATATACGCTGCTCTCGCGCAGAGATAGTGCGCGCACTTAAAACGCGTCTCTCCTCTCGCTCAGAGTGTGCGTGTGCGCGCTCAAACTTTGTCCTGTGCACTCGCAAATCTCTCCATGCTCTTGCGCTAGATATTAATTCTTTTCACACCTGGATTAAACGTCAAAAGTTATCAACCAATCAGATTTTTCTACGACTGACCCTATGAATAGGCCTACGTGAAGAGGGAACTGATCTTGGAATTTCTTTACAATTTAATAATATTTAGTCATATAAATGCTCTCGACATTTGGCAGTAAAATAACATAAATACGGTCAGTGTTTTTTTTTTTGTTTTTTTTTTGTTTTTTTAAATATATCCAGTTCATATCCAGAATGGTATGGTTTAAAATAAGGCTATTGTTTTTGTGTGTTTCGTGGCAGCAGAGGCAGTGGGATGTTCATAAACCTGCATAAATTCCATCTCAACAAACACTGTAAAACTGTACTTTTGTTTTCTTCTCTAGTAAAAATTTATAAAAAAAAAAAAAGCACATAAACCTAAGAAATGATTGAGTAAAACCTACACTAATTTTAAACCTAAGAAATTATTAGGTTTACATGTTTCTTCAAACATTTTTGAAGAACATTTATGACCATTTTTGAATAGGTAACATGTTGGTAAATTGCTAAGTTTACTAACATTATTTTAGATAATAGTGTACAATGCGACTAAAGTCCTTGTGGGATAAAAGGCCTGTTTATGTAATTTTCTCCTAAACACTATTGCAACAAATCGTATTGCATGAGCAAAAAGGAATGGATCTGTTGCAATGGACTTGCCAAATTGACTGCTCCTGTCACAACAGAGATTCATTTGTCATAATAAAACTATAAAGCTAAAATGTGCGCCATTCGTTAACTGAAAACAAACTAATACAGTTGTTATAAAATACTTGAGATATTATTTTAAAAAGGACTAAAATAATCAGGAAACGGTGTTTGCCGCAGGCTGCTCTTGAATTCAAAAAAGTGATTGGTAGCAGCTATTGCAAGAGGCACAACCAATTAAGTTTAAAGAACCTTTTTATACAGGGGGCTATGGGTGTTTGACAGTCTTAATTATTAAATACATAAAGCCAACTAGTGCAATGTGGAAAAATAAAGAAAACTAGTATTTATGTATGTATGTATGTATGTATGTATTTATTTATTTATTGGTGGCTTTATGAACATTACAGTTGTTTACTGTTAGAATGAGCCCAACTAATGCAAAGCTCTGAGTCCGAGCTAACTTTATGTAACCTACTGTCCTCATAATCTCCTCAGGCAAATGCAATGCCAGTGGGTCACGGAAAGCCACAGCTTTCCTTTCCTCAGCAGCATGTTTCTTCTGATAAGCCCTCCATCCTCAGCTGTGCTGAGCAGCTGGTGTCAAGCAATCAGTTTTCTTTAACTAAGCAGAGTTAACACAGCTAAAATGTGCAAAATTCTTTCTTCGTACATAGTTTTTGGGTAAAACTGTCTTGAGTCTTTTTTAGGGTTTTAAACACTAAAAGTAGACAGACTTTATTAAGCAGTATGGGTGGCAGATATCTGGAAGTTTTTTTTTTTTTTTTTTTATGTCTTCAATAAATAAATTAAATAACACTCTGTTGTTTGTGCTTAATTGACTGTCATGAATGTCTTCTTTGAGTATTCCTCTATGTTCCATTAAGCTTTCATCCTTCTCACTGGAGCTGACTGAAGACATTGTAATTACCCTTTTTCCAAATACCTAGGGTTGAATTAACTATATAATTATTCAGCTGGTAGCAGGCATGACAAATATTGATAATTGACAGAAAAAAATAAATAAATAAAAAAAATGCATGTTAAAATATGCCTGTTGCTTATTAATTTAATTGTTTATTTTACATTTGGTAAATTATTCTATGTGAAGACTTTGCATTCATCTGCTTTTGCTCAAAATATATACAACAATAACTGATCAGTTAACCACCAACTGATAAAAGAGGAGCTTAGTTGTATCTGACAGCAATTACAATCTATAAGAATAATGGCCTGTACACTTCCACAACTCAGACACACTCAGAGGTTCTGTGAATGCCTTAGTTATTATTTCCACCACATTAAACAGTAGACAAATTAATATACATTTGAGTTAGATTAAATTAACTTGACACTAATTTGTATTATAATATATTATTTTAATATAATTTGATATATTAGATTTAAAATGTGGTGTGTATCTGACAATATGGTGGTCATGAACAACTACCAATGTATGACTGATCAGTATTGTTTTTTTGAGGCAGAGCTTATTGAAGGGTCAACAGAATAATTAAGAATCTTAAACATCAGCTATTAAATCAACTTTCTGTTATGTTAAAATCAC
Source organism: Spinibarbus caldwelli (assembly GCA_039654775.1). NCBI lineage: Eukaryota > Metazoa > Chordata > Actinopteri > Cypriniformes > Cyprinidae > Spinibarbus > Spinibarbus caldwelli. Next base: position 25,004,864 of record CM077238.1, read on the forward strand.
GATAAAATTAACTTGACACTGAGAAAACATCATTTAAGTGATATTCAAGAAAATTAAATTATGTTCACAACAAAAGACAGTAAAAATAGCTCTTGGTGTGGTAAAAGTGGTATAATCATGTTTAACTATATGATTTTAAAATAAATTAAATAAAACAAATAAAACTCTAGAGTGAGGGCATTTTATGCTCACATCTTATTTAAAAAAAATAAAATAAAAAAAAAACAGAGGAACATTTGCACTTTCATCAATGTGCATGGTTGTGATTGCACTCAAAGTTGCTCTGACTCATAATGATCATTCATGATCAAGGAGCAAATTACTTCAAACTACATCTTCATGTAAAAATTGTCAGCACATAAATGTGCGAGAGTGTTCTTTAATGTTCAGCAAAACATTATAAACAACAGGGTCAAATTGTTCATTACTTTAAGACATTGGTTGTCAGTCAGTGAATCTATTAAATTAAAGCAACAATGCAGCCTCTGCTTTGACTGGGGGCTAATTTAGCCATCAAAGGAAAGACAAACTCAGCAACCATGCAAATCAGATGCATATTAAGCTGGATAAAATCTCTCAGAGTAGAGGGCTTATTTACATACATAAAACACGTCAGGTATAGGCTATTACAGTAAACTGATTTATGAAGAGAGGCATATGAATTAAAAATGAGCCCCAACACATGATTCAGATTTATAGTGTTGACAGAAGGGTGTAAAAACCGAGCTACATACATAAAGTGTGTCAGCTGAAGTAAAGATTCATGTTTGTGTGTGTGTGCATGTGTATGTGTGCTTGCGATACTATTCCTCTAATCATAAATTTGGGTATGGTCTACTACCTTATTTGGGAATAGACTCAAATTTCTTCTCAAACTCAAACTTCTCGAGTAAGTTGATAACTGCTGCAAAATGGATCACTGGGTGATTGATTTACCCAGTGATCCATTTAAATCAATCCTATTTAAATTCAACCTAAGCTATAAAAGAACAGTTCATCCAAAATTGGAAAAAAAAAAGAAAAACAAAATGTACTCACCCTCAGGCCAACCAAGATGCAGATGAATTTGTTTCTTCATTGGAACAGATTTGGAGAAATTTAGCTGTATATCACTTGCTCACTAATGGATCCCCTGCAGTAAATTGGGGCTGTCAGAGAGAATCCAAACAGCTCATAAAAATATCACAATGATCCAGTCCATCAATTAATGTCTTCTGAAGTGAAAAGCTGCAAACTTATCATTAAGACATGTTGAACTTTGAAATGTTGCTTTTGGACAAAGTACTACTCCAGAATCCACAATAATGCTTCCTCCATTGAAAATAGTCCACCCCTGTTGTTCTCGTTCATTCATTCATTCATTCATTCATTCATTCATTCATTCATTCATTCACGCATCTATCCATCCTTCCCCACTGAAGAAAGCAATATTATGGAAAAAAACTTATATTTTAGGCAAAAGCAAAATTTTTAAGTTATATAATAACTCAACATAATTTTATTATAATGAATTTCTTTATTTAAAACACACAGCTTTTCACTTTACAAGATGTTAATTAATGGACTGGGGTCGTGTGGATTACTTGTAAAGTACTGTGAAGGTTTATATTTTTTATTATTATTTATTTATTTATTTTTTTTTAGCTGATTGGACTCTTATTCTGATGGAACCCATTCACTGCAGAGGATTCATTGATAAGCAAGCGATAATTCTGAGTTTCTCCAAATCTATTGCAATAAACAAACAAACTCATCTGTATCTTGGATGCCCTGAGGGTGATTAAATTTAAGCAATCTATTCTTCCACAACCACCCCGAGCACCCTAGCAACCGCATAGCAACACCCTAGCAACCGACCTGGGTACCCTAGCAACCACATAGCAACCACCCCAAGCACCCTAGCAGCCCTATAGCGACACCCTAGCAACCAACCTGGGTATCCTAGCAACCACACAGCAACACCTCAGCAACCACCCAAAGTACCCTAGCAACTGCATAGCAACACCCTAGCAACTGCCCCGGGTACCCTAGCAACTGCATGTCAACAACCTAAAAACCACACAGAGTACCCTAGCAACCGCATAGTAACACCCTAGCATCCACCACGAGCACCCTATCAACTGTATAGCAACACCCTAACAACCGACCTGGGTACCTTAGCAACCACATAGCAACAATTTAGCAACTACCTCAGGTACCCTCAGGTATCTATCTATCTATCTATCTATCTATCTATCTATCTATCTATCACTGACAGACTGCATTGCCTTCAAAACATCTAAACTTTAAGCTTTTAAAACTACTTTAAACTTCAAACTATTTCCGACTGAAAACCATCAAACATAAAACTGTTTAAACTCAAACTTTTTAAACTAACTTTTCAAACTTTCTGGTCCGGCTTTCACAAGCCAACTTAAAGTTTGTCTTGATGAACTTTTTTATATGGTTATTATTTATTGTTTTTTTTGTTTGTTTTTTTTTTTGTTTTTTTTGGGGGGGTGGAGGGGTGTGGGCTGCTGTTCCTTTTACAAACATGGATCTAAAAAAAAAAAAAAAAAAAGGTTATTTTAAGAATTGTTCCATCAAAGGTTTGTTGGGGAATTATCTATGGCATCACTCTGAAAACCACTTTTGGAACCTTTATTTTTAAGTATGACTGGGTATGTGATTTGTAAGCTGTGCCTCTATTTAGTTTGAAATAACCCCACCAATGTTCCCACACTTTGCCTGTTTCTGAAATTGATGGAATGAGCAGCTCAGCGTGTGCGAACAGCCCGTGATCAAAAGTCATTTAACGCATGCAAATGCTGCCTCTCATTCAGCATATCTGAATTGCATCTATGGAAATGCGTGCATCATCTGTACAATTCTGTACAAGTGTGTGTGTGTGTCTGTTGATGGGTGGGCGTATCTGCACCTCTGCTCAAGAGCCTTTGGGTGCTTGTCATTCTGTGCTATATCAGCCAGCTGTGATTATAAACACAACATCAAAGTGCTTTCCTCTGGTTAAGAAATTTGCTGGAAAGAACTCTTCACTTACAGCAGGTGTGTTGCTAAATGCTTTATGCATGCTTTAGAAAGAAACATGCCTCAAAATGCTGGAAATCACAATTTCAGGTATGGATATTTTGGGATTAACTGACACTCGTCAAATGCAAGTCCAAACCTTAAGCCCTAAACGCACTGCATGATTTTTGGCTGTCCCAGACAAAAGATTGGCATCGTGAAACGATCGTGGCAATTTCTGTGATTGTGGCTCCTAATCGGTGGTCCTGTGGTGTACAGTGAGAGAGGTTCAAAAACGGCCGTTGTCACGGTCTTGCGACCAAAGATTACTTTTTCACGTAGGCAGGTTTGGACAGCTTTTTTCTCTTAATAAATGAAATCATTATTTCAAAACTGCATTTTGTATTTATTCAGGTTATCTTTGTGTAATATTAACATTTGTTTGATGATCTGAATCTTTTAAATGTGACAAATATGTCAAAAAAAACAAAACAAAAAAACGGAAGTGGGCAAAAACCTTTTCACGGCACTGTATTTTAAAACTACACTTTTTGCCCGGAAGACCTATCGTTTCAAATCGTCATGTGACCACAATAATATCGAGATGTTTTTCTATCACGATATTTATAATATCATTCATATAACTCAATCTCAGATTCAAGGCAAAAATGTCTGTGTATTTATCTTTTATTTTTTGAAGAAAGCAGCTCATGCCCTATAGCTTTGTTTAGCACATGTAAAATGCTTTTGGAGGCTTAGGGAAATGGATATAATATTTCACATCAGTGTGACCAAACAGATGCCTGTGATGTGGCCATGGGCGTGGAGGCACAGTAGCTCAGTTTGTCAAGCAGCAGTGTTCAGTCATCAGGACCCTCCCACTTGGCCCAGGAGCACTGAATGCTGAGGTGTAATGGACTGCTAAATGAATGAAACATTAGCATATGTAGCTCAGCGGCAGACCCTGCTTCCCAGCTCCACTAGCCACCTGTGGATTTTGAAAACCTCTGAAGGGCTTTTATCATTTAATGATCCATGCTGTTTCATGAGACTGTGTGCCTGGCTAAAAAGTCGGCATCAGGTTGTTAACTAGTTTTACCAACAAGACTAGTTTAGTCAGCTAGCTTCACAAGATAAACCGTGCTAGCTGAACATGGTCACCAACATGCTTTGCTGGACAAAGCCTTGAATATGTTGATAAATTAGCTAGATGAGTCCCAAATTAACATTAATCGGCAGAAACCTGGACCAGCATGAAAATTCAGTAAAACAAGATCCAAGATCAGGATCACATTGCATGGTTAAGTTTAGGACTGGAATTGGCACTTTGACAACATTCTAATTTTAGATTTCAGATCTTGTTAGTGTAAATTAGGTATTATTAATGTGCATTTATATGCCTTTGAAAGAAAAGTTGTTGATCCAGGGACGTGTTAGGAAATCACATTTACCTTAGAACCTGAACTATCAATGGGTAGATATTCTGTTCTACTGTAAATTAAAATGTTAAATACAACAACCATACCTTTATAGCAACACTGCTATATCACTTTATTGTTTGCATTATACTACAGCATATAACATTCAATCTCCTTCAGCAAACCTAGACTTTGGTTATTTTCCAAGGACATACATACTTTATTGTGTCTAAAAGTTTGTTTTGGAAAAGACAAATAGTCCAGCTCCAAGCTACAACAACCTGGCCTGAAATATTCAGCAGTGCCCTCCAAAAAATAAGCTCATGACCTCAGCAGTTTTAACTCATTTTAACCTTGTTACTAATATAAACAATCTATATTCTGCTGCACAAAATGAAGCAGCTTAAAGAGTAGTTCACATAAAATTGTAAATTATGCCTTCATTTATTCATGTCAAACCCAAATGCTGTTATTCTTCTATATTTTTCCATACACCATAATTAGTGATAAAAATTAATTCACTAGAGAAGATTATTATTATTATTATTATTATTATTATTAATATTATTATTATTATTATTATGCTATAACAAAACAATAACATTTAAAATATTATAATTCATGTAATTATCTGCCTATACAATATATACACATAGGCCAAGTCTATTATAGGATTTTCAATAAAATAAATACACAAAAAGTCACTTTCACAAGAATAGGAATACATTAATTCTGTTTGTATGTGTGTGTTTGTATAAAGTTGGGCGATATGGCCTAAAATATTATTACATCCTTTCCCCCTTATAATTCAATATCAATATTAACCACAGTATTAATTTATTTTTATTTAATTTATTTATTTTATTTTATTAATTTTATTTTTTGTTTGTTTGTTTGTTTGTTTGTTTTTCAGGTTTTCAAATTCCAGTCTCATTATAAAACATGTATCTATTTGTATGATTTGATTCATGTTGAAACACATGATTTTCAGAATAAAAAAAAAAAAATGTTGGTCCACCCCTAAAACTAACCGTCAGTGGATCGTAAACAGCTCGTACAAAAATACATGAATACAATGGTATGAATTCAAACAAATTAGCCACCAATTTGCCAAAAATGTAAAATACTTGGTATGTGTTGGACAGGCTGATGTCACATTTATTTCTGTTGTGTGATAGTTCATCGTTATCAACATAAACTGTATCTCAATCCCATTTTGAGACCGTTTTATCGCCCATCCGTAATTTGAGGCTTTCAATATGCCAGACTGATAAACTAATCATCACTATAAAAAAAACCTTTTCACAGATTTCACATACACACATTCATACAATCATAATTTCATATTGCGTTTTAAGACCTTCTTGCCTGTGCTTAGTATTTCAGGATGTTGAATCATAATAACAGTTTTGCCTGCCAAAAAACTGATAATTTTTAGCTTTTCTATTTGAAAACGCTCTTTGTTTTCCTAAAAGGAGACAGCTCTGCCCAACGCTATAGTTGACTTGACAAGCACCCAAAAATCTGCCAGCTGACTGAAATTAAGCAATCATCAAGAGCATTATGCAGGACAGCGTTTTTCAAACAATTCAGCAGCCTGAGGCGACACAAGGCCCTGAGAGAGGCACCAGCACTGGGATATAATGCATGGATGATGAGAGAGAAAGTGAAAATAAGAAAGAACCAAGTGGTGGTCATCCAAAATCCTGATGGTTTAAGAATGTCTGTGAAAAGGCATCAGGAAATGTTTCTTGTCACCGCATTATCCTCCAGCCACCTCTTAGACTTTGGCACAGTGGCCATGGAAGAGGTTACAGATGAATGCTATTAGCAGGGGCAAATCATATTTAATTTATAATATGTTGTGTAATACTTCCACAGCTGTGTCTTCTGACTTCTTTGAGGTAAGATTTGAATGTGTCACAGTTTGTATCCCGCCTGAGCGATTGTACACCAGAGGTCACATTTATCAGAGGATGTTCAAAGACTGTGATCTCTCCACTCTGATGCTTTCAGGGTTGAATCACGGCATTGTAGAGAGGCCACTCACATGGACACAATTGATAGATGGGGCGTGGAGCGGACGTGCCCATCTGGATATCCATCTTATTACTAACCACTTCTTGCCGTGAGAGATCCTTTCAGAATATGGAAGTCTCTATTGGCAAAGCTTTGTTCTTTGATGATACAGTCTTTATGCTAGGCAGTATATAAACTGTACTGTATGGATTCACTAAGCAGGAATTGCGGTCACTGATGGTGTTGTTTTATGTTTACACATTGCCTGAATTTTTTTTTAGCACCCAGTTCAGTAAAGTAATACAAATCAGGTAACTTTGAAAATATTCCACATTTTGAAGGTCAGTTCTGAGTACTAGATTGGAGAGGATGCAGCAGTCCTTTTTAGATCTGTACACTATCACCAAAGATTTTCATGAATGCAGAAACAAAAAGAATCCGGCACAAGATCCATCACTGCATTTACTCGAAACAAATAATTTATGATGTTCATTTCCATTAATGGTTCTTCAATGTCCGCACTCATGCAGATGTAGATACAACATTATACTGTAAACAGACATTGTTTCCTGTGCCTTTTCATATGAATATTATGAGTGACAAAGACTGACGCTCGCACAAACTCCTGTGTTAACCAAATATGTATGTATGTGTGCCGATCAATAATTAGATGTGAATGAAATCCTAAATTAAATCCTTTATCATATAAATAATTTATATCTCTTCGCAATACTTGGATTAAACTTCATGATGCCTTTATAACTGTTCTGGATCTTTTAGGTTTTGGTTTCCTAAAGAATCAATGTAATTACTGATGAGAATTACTGAATGATGATGTGTAGTAGAGATACATAAATTAGTTTTGCTGTGAGTTTTTGCAGTTAGTGATGCAAATAGGATTCAGTTATACTGTAAAGCAGCTTCAGTTTGTTTCAATAACTGTGTAAAGTACTAAATTTCATCAATTATGGAATGAGTTAGAATTCATCCATAAACCAGTTCTGGAGTAAACAGTGATGTCATTGTCCAGCTCAGTTCAGTTCTCATCTAATAGTGCCAGTGCAGTCAATATTGCCAAATATTATTTATCCCCCACTAAACAAACCAAAAGTCCATCTGTCACCAAAAAAATAAAAAATAAAATAATAAACCTTGACTTACCACAAAACACGTGGGTAAGTTTATAATACTGATTTATAATTTGAGCCGTCAGGGCAAATTTTGTGGCCGGTCACTCATCTTTAGCTGGTTATACCACAAGACTGTAATAAAGAGCTGTTCTCATGAATATATGTGCACTTCCATGTGAACTAAGCTCTGACTATCTTTCAAAGAGTCAATGCCATGAACCTCACAAACTTAGGCAAATTAAGTTATTATAGCAGCCAGACAATAGTATTGGAACTGTCGATTTGAGTCAGTGTCTGCCATTTATGTAATATGCATCAGAGAGTCAGTGAACTGTGGCTGAGGTTGAGACTAGCACGCAAGTATGTGTTTATTCTGAGAGAGCTGTCATATGCCATAAAGTCTGGTGTAATGATGAGGGAAGGAAAAATGTGTGTTTTGAGAGAAGGAGGTATTTCATAAAGATCTCTGTGATGGCTTGATCTAAGGAATAGAGGGGAGCGGTTGAACGACTGGTCATTGTCAGCGTGTCATCCATTATAAGAGATCCGGGCAGTCGATTCTCTGGCAGACTCATCACAGGGACTCTCTAACAAGAGTGACAAAGACATTACAAGATGAAAAAAAAAATAAATAAAAAAATAACTCACAGCTTGTCTGCCCACCCAGGCATGGATGCTGTTTAATGGGTCCTATTTATACTCAGAATAGCTTTCTGTAATTTATTATACACAGGCAACTGCAGGAAATACAAACAATGATCATTCTGATGGAGTCTGCAACAGGCAGATCAATATACACACCAGAGACAAGATATTTCCATGTCTTCATTTGTAGACACAATACAATGGATGCACTTTTTAAAATGGTCATATCCTTATAGCAATTATTAGTAGTAGTAGTAGTAGTATTCAATAGAAATTTCACTTCTATGATTTAAGCAGATGCTGCCATTTTTAAATGTAAAACTGGAAGTTATTAAGAAATATTTCAGTTCTTATTTTTCCCCTTTCTTTAAATGAATATTTTGAAATATATATTTTTAGTATGCACAAGTTAACAACTTAAGTTGTTACAACTTAAAAAATATTAAGTGCACTGTTGGCTACTTTATTTCTTTCTTTAGTTCTTTTTTTCTTTCTTTCTTTCTTTCTTTCTTTCTTTCTTTCTTTCTTTCTTTCTTTCTTTCTGCCTTTCTCTTTTTGCCTTTCTTTCTCTCTGTTTGATTCATTCCATTAATTTACTTTTGAAAATGCCATGATAGGATATGTGTATATATATATATATATATATATATATATATATATATATATATATATATATATATAGCCTGTATGAAGAGTTTATTTGCAAAAGCCGATAAACGGCACAAAAAAAAAACGGCACAAAAAAAAAAAAAAAGATCTGATTGCCGTGCATTATTCTCCACATATAGCGCGATCTGAACCTTAAACACGAAAAAAAGCCGGTATTGTCCACTTTCAAGGCATCACGAGTTCACGTTTTACTGCAGAAGCCGACAAGCACCCTTGTTGTTTGTGAACAGAAGCCGATAAATCCATTTTAGCGAATCAGAGCGCTGTATTCAGGTCAGTTGACAAGGCTACTTTCACTTTGAAAATACGTGCTAGCTGAGAGGAGTTTCGTCACAGCTGACTAAAAGTGATTGAGGATGGATAATTTCAAAAGCTGAAACGTTTTCACGGAACCTTGCAAAAGCAGCACGTTACAATGCTGAGGGAAAAGCTCTGTCTTGCATGTAATCACATCCATACAGTTTATGATCACAACAACAACGTTTGTCAGGCATTTACATTGTCATCTGAGGAGAGTACAAGGATTAAACGAGTGTTTTTTATTATTATTTTTTTTTTTTAAACGCTAAAACATGAAATGCGATTTTGTAAATTTTGTAAATTACCTGTATTTGTTTGTTATTATTACTTAATCAAAACATCAATCAAACTGCAGTTGGGTTATTAGTTGGAATGCGCATAAAAAAATTAAATAAATAAAAATAAAAATAAAGTGATTTCTGAAAATAAATGAAAATGGAGTTATCGTTTTTTGCAAATGAACAAATATATATACAGGTGCATCTCAAAAAAATTAGAATATCGTGAAAAAATGTTTCATTTATTTTGTAACATTTCGAAAAATGAAACTTTCATATATTCTAGATTCATTACATGTGAAGTAAAACATTTCAAAAGGTTTATTTATTTATTTATTTATTTATTTATTTATTTGAGGATTAGAGCTTCCAGCTCATGAAAGTCAAAAATCCAGTATCTCAAAATATTAGAATATTTATATTTGAGTTTCATTAAATGACCATCCTTACAGTATAAATTCCGGGTATCTCTTGTTCTTTGAAACCACAATAATGAGGAAGACTTCTGACTTGGCAACAGTGTTAAATTTGACAGGCATTTTTGATTTAGTCTTAGTCTTTATCTTGAGACGAAAATGCTTAATAGTCTTAGTCACTTTTTAGTCATTTGAGTCTTTCATTGTTTTAGTCGACGAAAAGTCATTGCATTTTTGTCAACTTTTAGTCATTACTTTTAGTCAAACTGCAGTTACCAACATTTATTTTGGTAGCTATTTTATAGTCTTCAAACAAAAATAGTCATTAATTATTCTCTCTTTAGACCAAATCAATTAAGCTTATGAGAAATTTGAATCAAGGATTGAATTTGGAAAAACTGGAATAAATGATGACAATTTTCATTTTAGGGTAGAGATACAAATTAAACTAATTTTTCAGATACAGTAGGTTTACTTAACATGTATACATTTATTTAACATCTTTTGTTGGTTAACAATAATGGCACAGATAGGTGTTTAATTAGGAATGCTGTCCATTTAAGATGGAAGGCATACATGTAATACTGACACACATTCAGTTTTCACCCACCTGTTTACTTAAGCCATAACCGACTGTATTTACGTGAGATAGGCGACTCTACATGATAGACATTTGGACTGCTGTGTGTGTATTTGAGCACTGAGAACTGATCGCGCGCTGTATGAAAACTAAAGAAGTGGAGAGTGCGCGAGAGAGAGCACTTCTATCAGCGTGATTCTGCCTATCCCGCCTTCACTAACTTTGTTAATCGACAATGAATTGTGACTCCCGGGAAAAACAACACATCTGGGCTGCGTTCAACCCCGACAGAACGTAGCAAAACGTTTTTTTTAAACTGAAACGGTGGTGCGTTGAACACCCTGTTCTGATGACGCAAGAGTTGCTACTATGGCAGCTGAGAAGGCCATTCTTTGTGTTCTTTTTGAAGAATTTGCGTAGCCTGATGATATCGGTATAAATACATGTTTAATACTGCAAAATACGCTCGACAAACATGTCTTCTAATATCTTCAATTGTTGCCTATACCCAGCTGCAGCAGACACATTTGTAAACGGCTTTACTTGGACCCATTGTGCGAGCTGTCTCTTTAATACCGCGTGGTTTATGCGTGTTATGTTGCTGCTCATTTGGGCTGACATTTTTAACACACCAACCAAACCAGAGAAAACGTATCTCAAACCCCGTTGCACACCGTTTCCAGGAAACATGTTGTTCAACCCTAAAACCGTAGCAAAACGTTGTGCACCGGTGTGAGCTTGAATGTGGCCCTGGTCACCCTATCCCTAACCCTTCGGGTGCTGAGGCCATTGTTTCAGATCGCTAGTTCGTGTTTTGGTAGCCTATCGTCCACTACGGTTGCTATACAGAGACTAGATATGCAAATGCCCCTTAAGATCCAATGACAGGGACGCACATTTCGAAAGACAAGACAGTTAACTTAAGCCCAATTTATATTTCTGTGTCGAACCTAGGCAGCTACGCCGTAGGCTATGTGTAGTACGGCGTAACCTACGCCATAGCCTGACGTGCACCTCTCCAAAAATCTAACAGCACGTCAAATCTACATGAACCGCAAGTGCTATGATTGATCTGCTAGAACCCCTCCCTCCTTATGTATTTGAGTTTTGTGTGTGTTTATGTGCATTTTAATATATTTTAATGTTACACCTTCTTATTTAAAATAAAAGAAAGTAAAGAACAAGTGTCTTATAATTTATTATACTACATAGCATTAAGTTTTAGGAGCTCATATTAGTCAATCTCTGCAAGGCAGACTTTTCAGGATAGGAGATGGACTAAAAATGAGCTCCTAAAACGTACTGCCAGATTCTGGAAGATAAATTCTTCAAACAGTGGTACAAGAGGATGTGGTGCTGGTCCTTCAAGAGTCACTCAAAACTTATTTGTCCATAAAGCCTATGAAAAATAAGTCTTAATGTATTTCACAACACTTCAGCATGCTATTCTTATTAAGTGAGGACATTTGTTTAGGATTTTTTTACCCAAGCAAAGTCCCTGAGACCCTGATACATTGCACTTGTGAAGACTCCAGGAAGGTTGCAGTTCTGGAAAATGATGGCGCTGGAGACTAAATGTTACTGATGGTTTCTCACTTAATTCCTCACCTTAATTCTTCATTCTTTTGCAGTTAACAAGTGTCTTTTCTTCTCCACTGGTTTTTATTTAATTAATTTATTTTTTCTAACTCTGCTGACCCAATGAATATTTCGCTGCCCAATGGTCATGCATTTCGCTGCCCAATGGTCATGCCCTAACTTTTCAAATTCTATTATTGTATTAGTATTGCATCCTTCTCATGGACATTTCATAATTCTTGACTTTTAGTCTGAGTTAAATCTCTTTTTTTGGCTCATTTTATCTGTAAAAGAAAACCTGCCTAATAATTCAGCACACCTGAATATGAGGAGTTTTTGACTTCCAGCCTTCATGGACAATTATATATCACTTATAAATGATTAAATACAAAGTCAATAGTAGTTATTAAGATTGATGTGGTTTGGAATTGGTAAAATGTTCTTGGAAAAAAAAAAATATGACCAGAATATCAACTTGCCTAATAATTTGGCACATGATATAGTTATCTGCGACGAACAGTGCTGATCTGCCGTGGTACAAGTCCTTGTGGAGATTGAAAGAATGCCATCTACTCCTGTTCCGTTGTTGTCTCCTTTTTGTGGTTTTAAATAATGATTTAATGATTTGATATTTGTTTGCTGTCGTCACGGCTGATACGAGCCGCTTTTTCTTTGGCTTTTGCTTGACACTGTTGGTTACACCAGCAACATGCCCGTGGACACTGCAGACTAGCAGTCTGCATGTGTACTGCACATCGACGCAGAAGTATAAATAAAAACTGATGCTACGGCGTAGGTCCGACGCAGAAGTATAAATCAGCCTTTAGCCTATAGGATGTATTTTGAATGTCTGATAGTCTTCAAATAACATTCTAGTCCCATCTCGTTTTGTTAACGAAGACGCAGCATAAATTTCGTCATAGTTTTTATCATCAGATATTATATTTTTCATCGTCATCTTCGTTGACGAAATTAACACTGCTTGGCAATGGTCCAGAAGACAACCATTGACTATGTTTACATGGACATCAGTAATTTAATTATTTACCTTATTCTGAATAAGACAATAATATGATTAAGGTGTTTACATGAGTTGCTTTTAGAGTAATAATTTAATGTTCCCGTTTTACATATTATAGTACATAGATCGATTAATGGCACATGTCATTACGTTCCCACGTGACGCCATCCGACGTCCCCTCCAGAATTTCACGTGTAAACATATAGTTTGTCTTCGTGATGATGCCATATACAGTTTTGGGTGTTTCATTTTTAATTTTATGAAAGCTTCAAGTGCAGTTAATTATTTGTAAGTGTATACAGACGACGGCGGTGTTGAAGCTCTATTATTTGCTGTCAAACGTTTGATCACTGCCGTGTGTGTATCCTGTCGCAAAATGCGGCAAAAAGTCCTTCACGACGGTAATAGTTTGATTAAGGTGTGTACATGTCTGGTGTGATTAAGGTGATGTACACCTCGATAATGTGACTAAAATAGGAATACTCCACATGTCTTAATTCGATTTGCGTTTACTTCAATTATGACTTTAGCCAGAATAAGGAAGCCAAAAATGTCTGTTTACATGGTAGATTCTTAATCAGAGTATTTTCTTAATCGTATTGTCAAATCGGAGTATTGTTGTCCATGTAAACGTAGTCATTGACACCCTTCAAAAAGAGGGTAAATTACCAAGCTCATTTAATTGTCATTTTCCAAATGTTAAAATTATTTATTTATTTTTTTTTATTAAAAATCACACACTTGGGGAAAAAAGAAAATAAATACACTAATAAATTCTTTAATATTGTCAAACATAACCTTACGGTACTATTGTAACACAACACACACCTAAAATAGAAGACCGACTTGGTGCTGCAGTTTTGCACATGGTGCTGAAAAGCCTGCGTGGGTTTCGTATTTGAAAGTTCCTGTATAGTGTGAATTTTCTACCTACCCCATTTTTCATCTCAGCAGACACAAACAATCCATCTCTCAAACTGTTTCATGTTTTTGCGTTTAACAAAAAAGTAAGATCAATATTGCTGTCGTCTTAATGAATACTTCAACAGAAAAGCTCTTCACACCCTGCATCAATTAAAAGTTTAGGCTATTGTTTAAAGCAGACTGTCAAAGCTTTAGAATATTATTATTTGGCTATTGTACCCAAAGTTGTGAGGACAGTGGGAGGAACACAGATGAAAAAGAATGTAACGCTTCTTCATCAAACGCAGGAGAAAATACCTCCAGCAAAGTGCTGACTGAATGCTGTTTCATGTCATTTCTGTCACCGTGTTAAACATCAAGTCAAACCTTTATGTCTGTTAGTCAAGGCTGTTTTGCCGTTGAGCTTTTTTTTTCTTTCTCACCTACACAACACTAACAGCTATGGATGTTTTGCTCTGATGTGGGAAGTTATGCCAGCAGAGTGAAGACCGTATTAGCTGTAAACCAACTAAATGAATCCGTATTCGAAGTCTTGAAACTCAAAAGTAAATATGCATATAATGTAGTCATTTTAATACATTTTAAAATAAATAAATAAATTAATAAATAAAATTAAACTTACTAATGGCTTCCCCAATCTCATTTGCATAAGAAGTTGTCACATGGCATATATGCATTTTGGCAGATAACAGCCTGTTATATACTGCTTGCCTGTTGCATGGCGTGAATGAATATTTAGCGTTTTTTAGAACATACAACTGCAGAGGAATCTGAACCTAACCAAAATAAAGTCAGATGAAGATGCCGATGCTTGATGACTCAAGTCCGGACCCAGACAATCTCATAAAGGTGACATTTATGTCAGGAAAAGAACCATTTACCTCTAAATGTAATTTAATATACACAGAACAAAACGGATTTCAGAATATAAACTGCTTAATCAGCCATTTTCCGTAGGATTTACTATATGTGTTTGGTGCCTGCTGTTGTGCATTTAACTTGAATCATGTCCAAGAGATATCTGTTTTAAAACAGTGGGTAATTCACTTGTTATTATTTGCTTAATAAAAGTCTACTTTGTGATTCTGTTGACAAACATGTTTATAGTGCATTCTATTTGACGAGTTTATTGCTAGCGCAGCAAAAATAGACAGCACAGCCTTTACAAATAATTTGCGTGCAATGTGTCTCTTTTCCATGGCAACCTCACGCGCTTACTGCTGCTCTATGTAATCATAAAACCACTTAAATGGTACATGGAGTATGAATTTGTAGGTTTACTACAGAATTGCTAAAATGTATTTAAAAGTTTGACTGACCAAATCGTCTGGCTTGGTTGCTGTTTCTTCGCAAAATCCAGCATATTGAATTCAGGATATGTGAAGCCTCTTCTCTATTGATATCCATTAAAAGAGGCCTTGTCTCCTAGGGCTTTTTTGAATACTGCAGTTTTAAAAAGAATTTTTTAAAACTACTTCAATACAAAATGTTTAATTTATGCCGTTGCCCCATAAATGTTTCTCTCTTTAAATCTGAGGTAATAAAGTTACAAAACAGAAAGATACTTAAAAGACACAACCATACTTCATGAGACTTGGAGATTATAGAAAGAAAATAGCAGAAACCGTAGAAGCCATAAATAGAAACCGTAAAAGCACCCCTCAGAGGTTGAGTGGGGAAAAAAGGGTGAAATAAAGAGTGTGAAAGATACAATGTCCAGTGTCTCATCTAGACCAACTGCTGACTTTATCTCAGGTGGCACCTTATTGGTGTCCATGTGGGGAGAGAACAACAGTTGTTCAGTCAGGAAATGGAGAATTTCACAATCCATCTGAGATCCTCTGGTGGCCTGTGCCAGCAAAACCTGAGTCAGAGACAAGGCAGCCATTAAAAGCACCACAACAGCAGTCTTCTCATTAGCACCACACTGAGCTGAGGTAGCAGCCAGCTGCATACACAAATTACCAACTGGGTGAGAAGTGAGAAAAAAAAAAAAAAAAAATGGTGTGGCAATACAATGACATCAGCAGCTGAAGCCATATTTTTATTCAGGCCTGTAGTATGGACCTCAGATGCACCAGGAAAAGGTGACATTTTAGTGACCTCAAAAATCGGTCTAGTTAGTGTCCCTCTATAGTCTCAGGCTCAGGTGACATCCATACAGACCTGTCACAGATTGTCTAATGCATACAGAGAGAAAAAAAAAAATGTATTTGGGATTGTATCCCAAAAGCATTATTAGTCACAAGCTAGTCACAGTTTCCGTTGTTAGCAACATAGTTCAATGATTTCAACTGGTATACACGAACAGCATCGTTTTCACATGTGTGGTTGGAACTATAGGTCTAGATTCTTGTTAGCATGACATATGGACTATAGATCATTCTTAGGTCTGTGCCAGTCAGAATATTGATTTCAAACACACGGTGGTATCCAAAAAGAATTTTGTGCATGTGAAGGCTGCTGTTTCGTGTATATATTACGAAACAAGTGAAGTATAAATCTTTGTTAAAAATAAATAAATAAGTAAGCAAGTAAATAAGTAAGTAAATAAATAAATAAATGCTATAAACTAAAAAGGAATGCCTTTTGTTTCCTAATCAATGTTTTGCCCACGCTGCCAAAAGTTCATTTTTAATAAGACAAAATAGCAAAAACAAGACATGACAACCAAAATAAAAACTGAAAAAGAAAAAAAAAAAAAAAAACACAAGGCAACACAAAACAAACAACAAAAACACAAGACTTTCATTTTTGGCAGACATCAAAACTATCAGTTTTCTTCCCCTTTAATATAGAGACATTTTTTCTTCAAGAAATTTTGATTGAATATTCTGTTTTACATTACGAGAATACAATGGCAAGCAAATGTTGTTTCAAATTGACTTTAACAGTAACAAGAGATCTGTCCATCTTTTTGGCTTCAAGCACAAAATATACTTCATCTTACAAAAACAGCCCTTCATAGAGAAAGGCCTTAACAGATATGCAAACATGCAGCACTAACATATGGCCATGTGGCATTTGGGTAGGGAATTACACAGGTGAGAGCACAAACAATCACACTCTCATTGCTGTGCGGTAGCTGAGACTTTTAGAAATAGCAGAAGTATAAAGGTTTTGGAGGAAACATTAGTGTTATCTGAGCTGAATGAGATGGATCCACCAAAGCATGGAGATTTTATTTTCCATTTACTCCCCCACAGAGCGTCAACAATGACCTGAAAATTTATGAAAAACATTTCAGCACACAATGACAACTAGCAACGGCCTCTAGAGGGGAAGCATATCATGATGAGCTGCAGTGCAGGAAATTGAGAAGAAAGACTGCTTATTTATCAACAGGCTATGGTTCTTTATCAACACAAAATGGAGAAATTCATACAGACCAGACAGAAGGTTGGACAGATGGGAACACAGATATAAAACTTGTCTGAGATGCTGTGGCAGTCTGAGGCACTCAAAATAAAGCCATCATTTACAAGCCATCTCTACCACCACACCTGCTTGGCCAGGCAAGGAAATTTCCACACAAATACTTAAATTTCCACACACACATACACACACACAAACAAAGCCTTGGCTGAATTTTCACTGCAAACACACAGACTATTTCTGTTCATGTCAGCGTTCCCTGGCATTTTCTTGCTTCAGAGTTCAAATTCATCATAGTTGATGGTTCACCTTTGCCAGGACTAAGACAGTAAAGGAGCAACTAAAATATTTTGAAAAATACTGGAACACAAGGGGATAACATAATACAAATGAGTTTCCCTAAAAATCCAAATTGTTTCTTCTAGATGAGATCAAATGCAGAGCAAAAAGCCTCAAATATGTTTTCTTAACAGTTCCAGAAGACATCACAACGTCTCGACCTGTGTTCAGATTTGCCAAGATTAAAAAGACTACAATCAGGAAATAAGTATGAATACTTGCAAAAGTGTTTTAACTATTAATTTTATTACTTATCATGAAAATTAATGCGCAAAATAAACTTCAATGTAGGAAAAAAAAAGCTGAAAGAGTATTGACAGACATAGATTGTCAAGCACACAGCTAAATGTGTTTCTTCCAATGGGATGTAGTGCCTGAGACAGATATTTGTTGAATTTAATAAATAACCCCCAATACCCCTCACCCAACAAGCAAACCAGGAGCCAGAAGAAGTACCTCAAAACTGCAACTAACACCCAGTCAGAATCAGACCTCAGGTTACACATCAGCAAGATAAGACTGTTCTACAAACCAAAGGAATTTAGACAGTTTCACTCACTATAAACCCTTTTTCCACCGCAGGAACTTTCCCCAGGAACTAGGGACTTTGGGCCGGTACTCAGTGTGTTTCCACCATAGGCACCAGGACCTAAATAAAGTTCCAGGTAAAAATTTGCCCCCCAGAAAGTCCCTGCTCGTGAGGTAGTACTTTTTCAAAGGTCCGGAACTTTCAGGGGTGGGACTTGGGCACTGAACATGCTGATTGGTTGAGTTCACGTAGCATTGCATTTCAACCACCATATTCACATAATTTTCAAAATATTACTGTTATTGTGTCATAAAATGTAGTTTTAAGAGTATTTCAGGTGAGAATGTAGTTGTTTTAAACTCAAATATGCTTTATTTATAAAGACAGCGTCTATTTGAAAATGTGTGTTGCTGATTTCGAAGACGTGAGGTCCACGCGATCACCGGGCGCTCAGTGCTCATGTATCCCGACGAGAGCAGCCTTAACTTGGCTAGTCCTTCTGATATTTGCCACTGGCTCTGATGTCTCTGTAGAGTTTAAACATGAGATATAATTTGTTTTGGGTAAATCTAACATGTAATCTTTGATCGTTATTATATATCTATCAATATGTTAAAATGAAAATAAAAGAGGCAATGCTGTTAAGCTGTTTGATATAATATTTTGTTTCATTGAATGTACGTTCCCTGAACTACAACCCAAATTCCAGAAATGTTGGGACGTTTTTTTGAATTTGAATAAAATGAAAACTTAAAAGACTTTCACATCACATGAGCCAATATTTTATTCACAATAGAACATAGATAACATAAATTTTTAAACGGAGAAATTTTACACTTTTATCCACTAAATGAGCTCATTTCAAATTTGATGCCTGCTACAGATCTCCAAAAAGTTGGCACAGGGGCAACAAAGGGCTGAAAAAGCAAGAAAATTTGAAAAGATTCATCTAGGAGAACATCTAGCAACTAATTAAGTTAACTAACATAAGGTCTGTAACATAAAAGGGATGTCTTAGAGAGGCAGAGTCTCTCAGAAGTAAAGATGGGCAGAGGCTCTTCAATCTGTGAAAGAGTGCGTCAAAAAGGTGGCCAAAAATAGGACCGCTGCTGGCCAAATGGGTGCCCTAAGCAGAATTGTATTGTTGTGCCCCCTCAGTAAAATATTATGGAAGTAAAAAAACAACAACAAAAAAACATATAGGGATCAACTTTAATAAAATATAAAAGTAAATAAATAAATTGTAATTAAATTATATTATTTACAAATTGCAATTGTAGCTCTAGACAGTTACCTAAGGCTACGATTTACAGTTGTCTGATTGATTTTATAATCTCAAGCATACAGAAATCACGCAAAAGTAAATTAAGCAGTTTTACTACCATAAAACCATGGTTAATTTTTGTAAGGGTTGTGATGTCCACATGTTTTTGTTGAAAAAAAAAAGAGGCTGTAGCATTTCTATAGCAAAAAGGTGGCCAAAAATTAAAGATTAAGTGGATATTTGAATTAGCCTAAATTTTTGGTCAGTAGCCTATTAAACAAGGATTTGATCATCTTGTTAGTTTAACAGCAGCAATTACCAGGCATTTGGCTCCCTTTGCAGGCATTTGTAATAATATGTAATGTACATAAATTGTTTATTTTGTATTACATTATGTTCATTGAAACCATATAATTAATAATTAACCAATCGTTATTGCCTCATTGTTTTTAAATAATGCATTTTAAGTAATGTCAAACGCTGTTGTTGGCTTAGGTCTGCTTTTATAACCACACAAAAAAATAAATTAATTAATTAATAAATAAATAAAAAATAAACAAATTAATTAAATAAATAAACAAATAAATAAATAAATATCCTAATACTTCTTTGTAAACTGTTATTTGAAGTAACACAACCATGGTTAATTTTTGGTTACCATGGCCACAAGAACCATGATTTTTGGTTTTATTTGTAGTAAAACCATGGCTAATTTTCGTAAGGGAACATGGAGAGTCAGAGAGAATATTAGATGCATTGTTGGTGGTTAAATTATTACCGACATTAAAACGTTAACGTCAACGTCAACAGCCAAAAAAGTTTCACAGGATTATGAATGTACCTGAAAGTGATGCACGGGCTTCATCTTTTTTCTTTTTCTTTTCTCGGCGCCGGACTGCTGATATCTTTTCATGGGTATAGTTGTCCATGAATTATGATCATTTGCACTCAGCCGCAAACATGAGGTGCGAGCGGTTGCGGGCGCAGATGTGGGAATGGCGCGTCACGTGTGCTCTACTGCGTTCACCGTAAAATGCATTTTTTATAATGATATATAGCTTTATGTTCATGTTTATATTTTTATTTATGTATATGTATGTTAATTTTAATATTAATATAGAACGAAAGTTGTTTTTTGGGTTTTTTTGGAGCAACTGAGATGGTGACCCCCTGGGAGATGATGCCTTATGCGAACTGCGTACTCTGCGTATAGGGAGCGGCAATACTGAGTGCATAAAAAGATTGTGGAATACTTTAAAAACAACGTTCCTCAACGTCAAATTGCAAAGGCTTTGCAAATCTCATCATCTACAGTGCATAACATCATCAAAATTTCAGAGAAACTGAAGAAATCTCTGTGTGTAAGGGACAAGGCTGAAGACCTTTGTTGGATGCCCGTGGTCTTCGGGCCCTCAGGCAACACTGCATCACTCATCAGCATGATTCTGTCATTGACTTTACTAAATGGGCACAGGAATACTTCCAGAAACCACTGTCGGTAAACACAATCCGCCGTGACATCTGCAGATTCCAACTAAAGCTCTATCATGCAAAAAGGAAGCCATATGTGAACATGGTCCAGAAGCGCCGTCGCGTCCTGTGGGCCAAGGCTCATTTAAAAAGGACTGTTTCAAAGTGGAAAAGTGTTCTATGGTCAGACGAGTCCAAATTTGACATTCTTGTTGGGAATCACAGATGCCGTGTCCTCCGGGCTAAAGAGGAGGGAGACCTTCCAGTGTGTCATCAGTGTTCAGTTCAAAAGCCAGCATCTCTGATGGTATGGGGGTGCATAAGTGCATACGGTATGGGCAGCTTGCATGTTTTGGAAGGCACTATGAATGCTGAAAGGTATATAAAGGTTTTAGAGCAACATATGCTCCCCTGCAGATGACGCGTATTTCAGCAGGACAGTGCAAAACCACATACTGCAGCTATTACAACAGCATGGCTTCATAGTAGAAGAGTCCGGGTGGTCAACTGGCCTGCCTGCAGCCCAGATCTTTCACCTATAGAGAACATTTGGCGCATCATTAAACGAAAAATACGTCAAAGACGACCACGAACTCTTCAGCAACTGGAAACCTATATCAGGCAAGAATGGGACCAAATTCCAACACCAAAACTCCAGAAACTCATAACCTTGATGCCCAGACGTCTCCAAACTGTTTTGAAAAGAAGAGGAGATGCTACACCATGGTAAACAACTATTTTGAGACCTCTAGCAGGCATCACATTTGAAATGAGCTCATTTTGTGCATAAAATTGTAAAATTTCTCAGTTTAAACAGTTGTTATGTTATCTATGTTCCATTGAGAATAAAATATTGGCTCGTGATTTGAAAGTCTTTTAGTTTATATTTTATTCAAATTTAAAAAACTTTCCAACATTTCCAGAATTCGAGTATTACATTTTTGCGACTATTAATATGTTTAAATGAAAACGAAAAGAGGCAGTGGTGTTTGATATCATATCATATTCGTCTCATTTTAAATACAGTGATAAAAATTGCAGTAGCCAAGGCGAGCTGACTGACGTTGTCAAGTACACTGCTGTTCCATTTGCAGAATTACTGGACCTGTGTCGTTCCATCCCCAGGAGTTCACACTCCTGAGTCAAACTTGCGAAATCGGAACTACCGATGACACAAGACTGAAATTTGTGTAGGCTACTTGGTATTGAGAAACGCACAGACCTACGTCACCAGATTATTTGCCTAATCTTCACAGTACTTTAGACCATGATGGAAACGCAGACAGCAACAGGTCTGTGGGAAAAAAAAAAAGTTCCTGGGACAAATTGTTTCAGGTAATTTCGGTGGAAAAGCGGCTTATGAAACAGACAAACAAACCCTTTTCATCATATGCATTATATATAAGCACTTGAGAAATGCATAAACGTATTCAATCTTACCATCTTTCCTTTTATACTGTTGCCTTTGTATTACTCCTAACTCTGCTGAATGAATGTTTAAGAATTTCTTACTGTAGTTAATCGAAATGACATGTATAGCATGTTTAGTATCTATGTATTGCAATTTGAAATTTCCTGAATATTCATTAATACTATAATTAGCTAATTTTGTTACATTTTAGTGTTATAAGAATCTTGAAGTGTCTCCTGTATTACCCACTTAAATTTCATACGTAAATCACCTTGCTAGAAGACAAAGGATGGTCAACTTTCCCTTGGAAAGTGCAATTCCTCATTGTCTCACTCACCTCCTGAGGGTGATACTTCCATGCTTTAAAAGATCACTGTCTAAGAATACAGCGGAGATATTTATTCAGGGAGAGATTCTTCTTCTTGAAGAATTAGAATTTAGTGAAAATGATGCTGAGCTAGAAGTCTTCAAAGGACCCCTAAGTTTGCACCAGGCTGTAGCCTTGTCTTTTCATTCATCAAAGACCTTCTGCATCAAACCCGGGTTCTCTCGTCAACAAAACTTCAGCAGAGCTCAACTGGAGTCTCAACGAATTGCATCAGTACTTTCTGTGGCAAATTAGCTCAAAAGGAAAATGTATACAAATAAGTGCAATTAATAATAATTAATTACAATTATTTATATCAGCTGCCAGAAATAATATTACAATCAACTAATCTATTCATCCAGCAAACATTCAGTTTAATTTCATATCAACTCTAAAAATGCTATTTTTGTGGCCACAGAAAATAACTTTCTTACAGCACTAATGCATTAGAGCATGTAGCAAGATCAGGAATCATTTCAGTGACATTGATCTGCAAGCAGTGACAGAATCAGAAACTCAGTAGTGAGGTCTTTTAACTTCTAGTAAGGTCACACCTCCAGGGGGGGCAGTGAGCCAATGGTTACTTAAAATCTCGGAGGGAAAGTGCACAACTCTTTATCTTTGAGCATGGTATTTCGAGCAAGTGTAATGTCTCCAGGTTACGCATGTAACAATGGTTCCTCGAGGGAATGAGACGCTGCGTCGAAACGCTTTGGGAACGCCTTCAGCGTGACCACGCTCTGAATCACATGTGTAATCAGTCCAATGGATGGGCGAGATGTCACGGGCGGGGTGACGTAGTGACCAGGAAGCATAAAAGCACATGCGGTGAAACCGGCATCAGCTTCTAGGAATGAAGTAAGCGCTGGCAGGGATGCCGGAAGTCTGGCTTCGAGACGCAGCATCTCGATCCCTCGAGGAACCATTGTTACATGCGTAACCTGGAGACGTTCCTCTTCAGGAACTCGAGCTGCGTCGAAACGCTTTGGGAACGAATATGCCCACGCCACCAGACTGACAAATCTCTGCCTAGTGTGTGAAGGAGCACAGCTAGAGTGAGAGAAAGAAAAGCCCGGAGTGGCTCGTGTATCTGACGTAGGTGAGGGCGTGGACCGACCTGCAGCGTAACAGAGCGAGCCTTGACCCTCAAGGAGGGGAGATCAGAGGACTCAACGAAGAGAGGCACCCACAATCCACTGGCTGAGGGACCTTGTCCCTTCCCACAGGGCAGCTCTGTGGGCGTAGTGCTCGCACATGCTTCTCCGGTCAGGCTCCCCGAAGGGAGGAGAACTGAAGGCCTGGGGTACGACAGCCAGAAAATCGTACCGGGGCCTCAGCCCACCGCGGAGGAAATGTGTAACTAGGGGGTGTCTTCCCACTGAATGGCCACCGAGAGGGGCGTGGTATACCGCAATGGCTGCCCCGAAGACCTCTAGGGTGGAGTGGGTCAACCCTGCGGATAAAACAGGCCTGCAGGAACTCCAGAACTGTGCCAAACGGGCAGTTAGCTGGGTCGAGCTGGCGGTCTCCGCACCAAGAAGTACAGTTTAGTGAGAGAGCTCTGGTTTGGAGGATGGCCTCAGCAACCTCGGTTGAGAGACCGGAAGCTATGATTTGTGCCTCCTCAGAGGCCACACCCACAGCTTCCACAGCACCGGGCGGGGGCGCTCCCTCCGCCTGTGAAAGGACATCTCTCCTGACGGGAATCTCCCATGGAGTGCCGTCGAGGAGAAAAATCAGGTTCGAGAACCATACTCGGCCCGGCCAGAATGGGGCTACTGGCAGTAGACTGACCTCATTCCAGCACACTCTCTCCAGAACTCCCGGGAGCAGAACAATTGGGCCAAAGGTGTACAGACGAAGCCTCGGCCTCGTCTGTACCATGCCATCCAGCCCCAGTGGAACTGGATGAGTCAGAGAGAGAACCAGAGGGGACCGTGCGATATCTTCTGAGTCGCAAACAAGTCCACCTGAGCCTGGCCAAGGACTCTCCAAGACTGCTTCACCCATCGGGGTGAGGCAGCTATTCCCCGGGCCTCGGCCTCTGCCTCGACAGGATGTCTGCTCCCACATATATAAGAGACCACCGCTGTGTTGTCGGTGCGCACCAACACATAGCGATCTCTTAGGCATGGGAGGAAGTGTTTCTAGGCTAGAAACACGGCCAGCATCTCTAGCCAACTCAAGTGCCACGTGAGATGGCAGCCGCTCCACAGACTGCGGGCCGAGCGGCCACTCATGACCGCTCCCAACCGGTGAGAGATGCATCCATCGCTAGCATACGCGGCGACCAGGAGCTCCCAGCACCGGGCCCTGAAATAAGAACCAAGGTTTCTTTCACATGTCTAAGGCACGTAGGCACCGCTGCGTGACCTTGAGCATGCAAAGCGATTTTCCACTTGGGGAGACCCCTTGGTCTTAAGCCACCACTGTAAGGGTCTCATGTACAGCAGGCCAAAAGTAACCATATTGGATGCAGCTGCCATCAGACCCAGCAGTCTGGAACTGCTTGACAGTGAGTGACCGGCCTTCTCTCACTCTCGCGACTGCAGTAAGGATCGACTCAATCTGAGCAGGAGACATACGTGCCTGCATCGTGGTTGAATCCTACACCACGCCCAGATAAGTATTTCTCTGTAATGGAGAAAGCACACTTTTCTTGGCATTAAGTCTTAACCCCAGCTGTTTCGTGTGAGCGAGAACGACATCTCGATGTCGAACTGCCATCCGCTCTGATTGAGCTAATATCAACCAATCGTCGATGTGGTCGTGTCGTGAAAGTGTGGAGTGAGAGTGCAAGGCCAAAAGAAGAATCGGTATTGGTTAGATTTTGCCCCCAAAAGCAAACCTCAGGAACTTCCTATGATGAGGAAGGATGGAGATATGTGCATCTTTTAGATCAATCGTGACAAACCAGTCCTCAGACTGATCTGAGACACAACCTGTTTGAGTGCGAGCATACTGAACTTCCTCGGCAACGCACGCTGATTTTACACACAAGCATTTTCTTCCCTCGAGAAGAAATGTCTCATAGCAATATCAATCTCCTCTGAGAAAGATAGCTGCAGCAGTGAGCTCTCGCTCAAAGGGGGAAGAACAGCAACGCGGGCTTCTGAAACCCGAAAGAGAGCGTTATATCTTGGGAATGCAGGTGGAGAGAGGATGAGCCGTCTCCAACCCATCCGCCAGATCCATGTGCGATCCCCGTGATCTAAAATAGCTGCCGTGCCTAAGCAGCAGCAGGACCAGAATGGCGAAATCGCAGGCACGGACACACTCCTCGGAGCATGCCCGACGGGAGCGGAGCGTTTACAGCGGGGAGGAGCGCAATCAGCCCCCTCAAGAGCTGACTGTGTGAGGTCCGCTCCACAGAAATTCTGCCCATAATGAATTTATTCATAATATGCTTGTGCTAGCAATGTGCTTGTGCAAACAATATCCTTGTGCAAATAATATGCTTGTCGAAAGCTCATCGTCGTCCTCCACGTCAACCTACTCGGAGGAAAACAGGCGGAGCATCGAGCCCTCTCTCCAGGGGAAATAAACCTTTTCAGGCAGGCTTCCAAACCCAGAGAGCGGGCGTTGGATCTGGTGGGAAAGGAAAAAGACAGGGGATCGCCAGTCTCCATTCCCTCCACCAATCCATCTGCGATTCCCACAAGCGCAGCCGCTGCTCCGCCTCGGCGAAAGTGGGGCCGGCACCGCAAGGAACGCTGCCAAAGACTCCCTCCTCAAACAGAGCCCTACGAGAGTAAGCATACGCAGATAACAAACGCTCGCAATGCGGGCAGTCAGCTCCCTCGAGAGCTGACTCTGTGTGCTCTGCTCTCAAGCAGACAACACACAAACTGTGTGTATCCCCACCCGTAAAGTAGCACGGGCAGGGAAGAACACACAGCCTGAGATGCTGCCCGCTCTCGCCATATGTTTGTCTACACACGTATAGGTAAAATAAAGAGTGATAATGGACAGACAACACCAAATAAGACTGAAAAACACACAGAACGCTTGCTGAATGACAGAAAGCTGATGCCGGTTTCACCGCACATGCTTTTATGCTTCCTGGTCACTACGTCACCCCGCCCGTGACGTCTCGCCCATCCATTGGACTGATTACACATGTAATTCAGAGCGTGGTCACGCTGAAGGCGTTCCCAAAGCGTTTTGACGCAGCTCACGTTCCTGAAGAGGAACTGGATTGGGTGTTTATACAAAAGCTTTTAAAGATTCTTATAATACTTATATGTTGCATAGATATTAACATATAATATACATTTAGGTCCACAACATATGAATTTGTAGATTTTGTAATTTTTTAGTGTAACAAAAGTTGAGGTGACATTAAATGGGTCATGAATTATGCTTATATTGAATCCAATCTGCCCAAAAGACAGGATGTGGAATGTGCCACTTTATAACGTAACAGTGTGGCTAAACACTGACTCCACAGAGGAAGAAAAACGCCTGCTTCTACATCACTGCCTGTTTAGCCCTGCCCAATGATTCACACATGTAGTGTAAATAACGAGAGAGGCAAACGCAGGCCTCTGCAGAAACCAAATGATAAAGATGGCTAAAAAGACAACAAGACGCTGTGCAGTGCTACAGTGGGTACGGAAAGTATTCAGACCCCCTTAAATTTTTCACTCTTTGTTATATTGCAGCCATTGCTAAAATCATTTAAGTTCATTTTTTTCCCTCATTAATGTACACACAGCACCCCATATTGACAGAAAAACACAGAATTGTTGACATTTTTGCAGATTTATTAAAAAAGAAAAACTGAAATATCACATGGTCCTAAGTATTCAGACCCTTTGCTCAATATTTAGTAGAAGCACCCTTTTGATCTAATACAGCCATGAGTCTTTTTGGGAAAGATACAACAAGTTTTTCACACCTGGATTTGGGGATTCTCTGCCATTCCTCCTTGCAGATACTCTACAGTTCTGTCAGGTTGGATGGTAAACGTTGGTGGACAGCCATTTTTACGTCTCTCCAGAGATGCTCAATTGGGTTTAAGTCAGGGCTCTGGCTGGGCCATTCAAGAACAGTCACAGAGTTGTTGTGAAGCCACTCCTTCGTTATTTTAGCTGTGTGCTTAGGGTTATTGTCTTGTTGGAAGGTAAACCTTCGGCCCAGTCTGAGGTCCTGAGCACTCTGGAGAAGGTTTTCGTCCAGGATATCCCTGTACTTGGCCGCATTCATCTTTCCCTCAATTGCAACCAGTCGTCCTGTCCCTGCAGCTGAAAAACACCCCCACAGCATGATGCTGCCACCACCATGCTTCACTGTTGGGACTGTATTGGACAGGTGATGAGCAGTGCCTGGTTTTCTCCACACATACCGCTTAGAATTAAGGCCAAAAAGTTCTATCTTGGTCTCATCAGACCAGAGAATCCTATTTCTCACCATCTTGGAGTCCTTCATACGGGCTTTCATGTGTCTTGCACTGAGGAGAGGCTTCCGTCGGGCCACTTTGCCATAAAGCCCCGACTGGTGGAGGGCTGCAGTGATGGTTGACTTTCTACAACTTTCTCCCATCTCCCGACTGCATCTCTGGAGCTCAGCCACAGTGATCTTTGGGTTCTTCTTTACCTCTCTCACCAAGGCTCTTCTCCCCCGATAGCTCAGTTTGGCTGGACGGCCAGCTCTAGGAAGGGTTCTGGTCGTCCCAAACGTCTTCCATTTAAGGATTATGGAGGCCACTGTGCTCTTAGGAACCTTAAGTGCAGCAGAAATTTTTTTGTAACCTTGGCCAGATCTGTGCCTTGCCACAATTCTGTCTCTGAGCTCTTCAGGCAGTTCCTTTGACCTCATGATTCTCATTTGCTCTGACATGCACTGTGAGCTGTAAGGTCTTATATAGACAGGTGTGTGGCTTTCCTAATCAAGTCCAATCAGTATAATCAAACACAGCTGGACTCAAATGAAGGTGTAGAACCATCTCAAGGATGATCAGAAGAAATGGACAGCACCTGAGTTAAATATATGAGTGTCACAGCAAAGGGTCTGAATACTTAGGACCATGTGATATTTCAGTTTTTCTTTTTTAATAAATCTTCAAAAATGTCAACAATTCTGTGTTTTTCTGTCAATATGGGGTGCTGTGTGTACATTAACGAGGAAAAAAAATGAACTTAAATGATTTTAGCAAATGGCTGCAATATAACAAAGAGTGAAAAATTTAAGGGGGTCTGAATACTTTCCGTACCCACTGTAAGTTGTGGGAAAACACAGTCTTTGCATTGCCTTCCTTCTGATCCCACCATTAGGAAAGAGAGGATGAACTTTATTTTTAATGAAGTTCCAGACAGCGTCAGTAAGAACTCATTTGCTTTCTCATTCTTTATTCACTTCATTTTACTGTGGATTAGTTTACAAACAAGGCACAATTCGATACAGGATTTACAGAAAAATGGAAACTTCTAAAAGATGATGCTGTGCCGACTATATTGGAGCTGACAGTAATGTTGCATCACACAAGTCCGAGTAAGTATTTTTATTACGTGTATTTATTACGAGTATTTATGTGGGTGTTTACTTCCAAGTCTATAATCTGCCACACCTATTCAAACAGAGCGTTCTGATGAGGGGGGTTAAAACAGGACAGAAAATAGCCTATTACCTTTATATTGTGTTTTTTTGATGTGAAAATTTTGATAAATTTTTTGATAAAAAAGTGGACCTCAGAGACCAGTACAGAATAAAAAAAACAAAAAAACAAAAGCAGTTCATGAGCCCTTTAACTAATGGTTATATCGTAAAGCATGCATGACACAGTATACAATATAAAAGAGCATATATAAAACAGTAATAATACACACAATGATATGCATGTTCATTCAGAGAAAGTGTTTTTTTTTGTTTGTTTTTTTTCCTAGGGGCAGTATGTGTTTGTTTCAAAGTGAAATTAAGCGAGAGGGAGACTCTCTCTACATTCCATTAGGTCGTAAAGTCTGTCTGGTTACTGTAATAACCAGAGGTCTGTTCTATCCTTTTGGGTTATTTGCATTTGGGGGAGGGTCCCTTAGACCCTCATGGCTGGCTTGTTGAGTGTGGGGTGTTGGATTATCTGTTAGATATAACAAATAATAATGTGTCTGATTTGACCAGCCATTACACGACCAAGAGAGTAACTATAGGCTATACACTTTCTTACTAAATAACTGCTAGTTCTGAGTGTTAGGTTGTGAAGGATATAGCAGAGTACCACAATCTGGCATTCTTACCACCACTGGTAGCTAACTCACTCTTTAAAATGCAGAATTTAACTCCTGACTTAATCTGGTTAAACTGGATTGCAGGTGGTCCTTGACAAGGGTATTTTTTTTTTTTTTTTTAATATTTATTTATTTATATATTTTTTTCTGTGCTGAAATTTTTAGGTAACTGTACTCATTTTTAATTCCAAAGTGTTTTAAGTAAAAAAAATAAATAAATTAAAAAAAATAAATTAAAAAATCATGAAATATGACGGCTCATGCTGTGATGGACTGCCATCCATCCAAGATGTTTCTCTGCCTATGGCCCAAGATGCATCCCCACACTCTTCATAGGACAAGAGTTTTGGAGAATAGATGGATGGAAATTGTCCTCTGACAATAAGTGAGACTTCATTTTAATTTGAGGTAATTCAAAATAACAAATTATTTTAAAAGCCACTTGAAAGTTTCATGAAAAACTACAGGCAGTTGATGGAAA
Source organism: Spinibarbus caldwelli (assembly GCA_039654775.1). NCBI lineage: Eukaryota > Metazoa > Chordata > Actinopteri > Cypriniformes > Cyprinidae > Spinibarbus > Spinibarbus caldwelli. Next base: position 25,035,307 of record CM077238.1, read on the forward strand.
TGAACATAAATTAGATATTTCAGACAGATGGTGCTTCTATTCTGCTAGAGAGAAGGAAAGATGTCACATTGCAGTGTTCCCACCCGCTGGCTCACTGTGCCAAACACCCCCCACATTCATCTCTTCTATCTCTGGGCTCCGACCAACTGCTTCATTTCGTTCTAGGTGGTAACAGCACATAATGATTCCTCAATTTAAACACTGCCATTGTCAGAGTGATTCCTGTAGCTCAGAGAATGGCAAGTTTACTAAGGCTGTATTCACACCATGAAAGTCCGCTAGTTCACTTGCTTTGGTCCGGACCAAATACAATATTGATTACCCTTTTTGCAAGTGAACCAGAAACTGTAAACAAAACCACACGTGTGCTCAAGGTCATCCATTCATTGGTTCATTCATTCAACCGTACCAGAGTTCGTTTGGAACCGGACCGAGACCACCTCTTCAGCTGGGTCTCGGTACGGCTGTTTGGTGCACACCTGAGTGTGATTGCTGTATTCACACCTGCCCAAAAGATCCGCACCAAGGGGGAAACGAACTTGAGTTCGATTCAAACGAACCAAACAAGACAGGTGTGAATACACCCTAACTCTCAACAGCGAGAACAGATTTCATGGAGTCTGCTGCATTCAAATTGGTCTGGAGGGACAATATGAATTCATAACTAAAAATAAATAAAGGGTGTGGATTGTAATAGTACAATATACTATTTACTGTGAACTGAGTGAACAACTTTGACTCTGAAGAACAGGCAGAACCTTTGCAACAGCACTAACAAGTGGTACCATTTAATGTGGCTTTATAAATTCTAATACTGAAACATGCATTTTTAAAAAAAAAAAAAAAATATTATTATTTTTTTTTTTATATATATAAAGCTGCTTTGAAATGATGCATGATTTTCTTTTCCACACTAGTTAAACCCTGGCCAATAGCCAAATAAACATGACTTGACACACAAGACATGCACACACTGCTCCTCTATAGACCTATAGAGCTGTTTTGCCTGTGCATTTTGATGCATTAACATAAACCATTTGATCAAAAGGACTTATTGAGTACTTATGTGTTGCTATGTTGTATTTACTTTCAAATTACTTGCAAGTAATTAAAAAGTAAGCACATTGTTGGCCTTGCCCTGCCAGCTATGCAAAATGACATCACACTAGTTCAATCCTTGGTTTCACTTTAATTATTTTCACATAGCCATACTGAAATGCTTATTTTTTTATGTTAATACAGTAGTGCTACACCTAACTGGGACAAAAAAAAAAAAAAAAAAATGTAAGCATAGCTATTCAGTTGACAAGTTCAAGTGAAGATGAATTTTCTTTCTAGATATTAAACCCCCATTTACAATAGTGCATCATACATTTAGACCATGCTATTACCATAAAGTGTGATTTTCATTTTATCTGACCTGCTTAAAAGTGTAAATGCCAGATTGAACAAACTTTCCAGTCACTGGCCAAACACGTTCAACCAAGACTCATATCCCCATATGGATCTGTCCAGCTCTCTAGCCTCTAGGAGGATTTGTTTGCTATCTGAACCATGAAAACCCAGGGAGAATAATTATCTGTTCACCCGACTGTAAACAGTTCTGCTTACAACATACTCAAGAGCCAATGCAACATACAGCGATATGGCTCAAATAACAGATCTACTGGAGAGCTGCCACAGAGATACAGCACCTCCTTCAGGGTTTCTATCATTTGCTCAGATGAGCTGAAGTATCTTTGGTGCACTGACTTGACAACATAATTATCAAAGTGGCATTTCCAACCATATCAGCCAATGCCATTTGGACACCTGAAATTTATCAGTCTAAAGGGACAATGCACTTATTGCGGTTCAGTTGAATTTGTTAGTTTTTCACAATGCATATTATATCAAAGAAGCTTTATAAACAATAACTCCTAGTGAGTCATAAGCAACAATAGACAAGAACGAGGAGAAGAAAAAAAAAAGTGAAGAACTAAGACTCAGGGGGCTGACTGTAATTTTGATAAGTAGTGTTTTGTTTTAATTAGTGCAACTCATTTAGTGTAAATAAAACAAAAGAGGCATGCGCCAAACTGAATGTATGTCTATGTCAAAACTGATTTTCATTTGAAAAACAAAATAGTAATTTAAAACTAAAATTATATTAAAAAAAATAATTTAATTTAAAAATTAAATGAGCAGAAACAAACCATAATGATCAAAGTAATTTGTTGTATTGAGTAGGGGAAATTAAACCTTACAAATTAATTAACTTTGATGAGTATTTAGAACTTTCAATTTATTTATTTATTTATTTTTTAATAGATAAAATTGTAAAATATATATTATTGTTTTAAGTTTAATGAACTTGTCAAAATTTACATCAACTGAAATTTTGTCAGCTTTCTTTGCGATTACGATCACGTTCACAGAACCAGACAGTATATACTGTATACATACAGTATATGTTGAACTGATTACCTCATGTTAATTTTGTTAATAATAATAATAATAATAATAATAAATAGCTACTATAAATGCAACAAATGTGACAAAGTCAGATCACTTTTATCAAGAAAAGAACCTCCATGGTGATATCGCAACGTCACTCGCTAACATGGAAGATTAAGTCTTAACACTGACTTATACAAAATCACTATCAAACTGTTATAGTATACTCTTGTACCTTCACTATTGTAAGAGAGATAACAAATGGGAGTGCAAGAGACGTGATTATTGAAACAGAACTAAGTTCAATCATCTCCCTCATCCTCTTATCTTCTATCCTTTCCGTGTCAATTCTCAGCTGATCTTGCAAATGGAAATGCATTGCGCATACCAGGAACCAAACATCTGAGCTTTTCACAGATCTCCAAGAAAATCTGCACGCTCTACTGAACTTAGAGAATAGGCAGAGAGCTTGTCAGTTGCAAAGGTCTTTTCTCGATGCTCCTCAAAAAACGACCTCAACAGCAGGTAATTATGATGCTCCAGTGGAGAGCTAATGTAATGATCAACCCGATCCATTTCAGCTCTATTTTATCATCGCACCTCCATAGACACGGCTTCTAATTCCTATTATTATTCTTATCAAAGTTCTTCAAGGACAAAGAGGATAATGCCAACACTGCTTTCACTCAGGTGACTTATGATTAAAGCATTATGTGTTTGCAGCTTCAGGTTTGCAAGTTGAGTTTGTCTGAGCATACATAGGAACATTAAAGTTGTTGAGAGACATTAATCCTAGATTCAAAAAACAATCCACACAGAATTTCGAACACACTGGTGAACATTAAGATCTCATAAAACTTTCCATATATACTGCACAACACAAAAACATTCATTCACAGAGGAACTGTTGGCAATTCCATGAACATGAAGAAAAACTCCCAAATGCACCTAAAACAACTACAGCAGAACATAAGATTTCATGTCATGACTGACTCTGGATAAGCATTCGATGACTGAATAAATGAACAGTTTAGGTACTCAATAACTTTTCATCCTTACCTTCTGACGGATCTCCTCCTCCATCTTGACCGGTGAGCCCAGTTCAGCGACCTGTTTGACCCCTTCACTGGCATAACCTCCATACTCCCACAATATATAGTTCTTCGAATGGGAAGCTCCAATGAGGGCTGACCAGTGATTGGCTCTCCCTGTGAAGATACATAAGTTCCAGTTTATAAGAATGATGCATGATCAAATTAATTAAACAAATAATTACTAAATAAACAATCTGCATGTGTTTTGCATGACATCATGATATCCATTCATTTATAAACTGTAATATCTAGCTTCTGCTAACTGTCATACATGCATACACGAGAGAGTGGTGTTCCAGCGGATGCAGAAGCACAGAGAAAATAGCATCACTAATGAATTAGAAGTACAAAAATAGTATTTGTTACGAAAAATGTCGGAGGATTTCGAGACTAACATATTCCAACTCGTTCTCACTCCCAACTCGTCATATATTGATGCTTAGTCAGGACCCTTTGGCATCACTTTTTGAAGCACAGGGTACCCCTTCAGCGTCATTTTTTTGACGTGCAGGGTCCTCCATTGCTTTAAATAAGAAACCCTTGGCGTCAATACGCCGACGTGAAATGTAGTGGGAATTTTACCGTCATAATTAAATTATATATTGGGTAATAATATTTCCATTATTGCATAGATGTTGGGGTGTGATTTTTCAATGTAAATAGTCACAACAGTTTTATTTATATTACACTATTTACATATTTATGAGCACGTAACCCATCCCCTGCCCCTACAAAAAGTCTTAATATTCCAAATCTTCTGAGGCAAAATGATTGATTTGTGAGAGGAATAGACGAGATCGCCGTCTCCAGCCGTAAAGCTTATCCTGTGTGCTGCAGTCTGTGCGCAAATTCAAAAAACGCTGCCAGAAGAAGACTTATGTCAGCCTTGGTGCAAGACTTACATCAGCCTTGGTTGTGAAATGCTATTGGCTCTTATGTCTCTCGTGACCGATTGAATAAGATGTGAGTGCGTTAACGGAGCGGCGGGATCATTTTCAGCAATTAAAACCTTATGTCTCTTCTTCGCATAAAGACATCTTATGGCTTCAAAAGACTTGGAATGCAACATGACTTGTTTGTAATGATTTTATACTGCTTTTTTATGGTCAGTTTTAGCAATAAATATCTGTGACTGTACTTATATTTGTCTGTTACGTGTTTTATATTGTTCAGAAGTGGGTAGTTTTAGGGTAGGGGTGGGGTTAGGTGCTCCAATGAAAGTATAAATTTATATAAAATTATTTATATTTTTTTACAAATGCATGCAAACCATTACATTAAGACAAACAACTGATAACAATGGAGGAACCTGCATGTTGAAAAGTGACACTAAAGGGGTACCTTGAGTATCAAAAAGCGACGCCAAGGGGTCCTGACCAAGCGTCAATATGTGACGAGTTTGGAATGAGAACGTGTTGCATATTCTCACCGGAGCTTACGCCATGCCTATGTCCTATGTCTTATGTCATCCATTGGAACACCACTCTCTCGTATGACAGTTTATAAAGTTGTAATTATGTATATTTTTTTTTACACAAATGCATCGCTTCATTTCAGAAGACCTTTATTAACGTCCCGGAGCCATGTGGAGCACTTTTTATAAGGGACGGACACACTTTATTTTGCTTCAAAATCTTGACCACTACCTACTGCCATTAAAAAAGCTTTAAGGGCATATATATATATATATATATATATATATATATATATATATATATATATATATATATATATGTGTGTGTGTGTGTGTGTGTGTGTGTGTGTGTAATGCAGTATCTCACAAAAGGGAGTACACCCCAATTCAGCAAAAAATTTTGTATATCTTCTCAAGGGACAATACTACACAAACGAAACTTGGATATATTTTAGAGCAGTCAATGTGCAGCTTGTATAGAAGTACAAATTTACCGTCCTCTAAATATAACTCAACATATAGCCATCATTGTCCAAATAACTGGCAACAAAAATGAGTACACCCTAAGTGAACATGTCAAAACTGTGTCCAAAGTGTCAATATTTTGTAGGGGCACCATTGTTATCTAGCACTTAATCTAGCCTTAATTATCTATCTAGCCTTAATTATGTTATCTAGCCTTAATCCTCCTGGGCTTGGAATTCACCAGAGCTGCACAGGTTGTTGCTGGCATCCTCTTCCACTCCTCCATAATGACATCACGGAGCTGTTGGATGTTAGACACATGGTGCTTCTCCATCTTCCACTTGAGGATGCCCCACAGGTGTTCAGTAGGGTTCAGGTCTGGAGACATACTTGGCCACTCCATCACCTTCACCTCCAGCTTCATCAGCAAGGCAGTTGTCATCTTGGCCGTGTGTTTGGGGTCATTATCATGTTGGAAAACCCAGTTTCTGAAGGGAAGGCATCATCTTCTGCTTCAGAATGTCACAGTACATGTTGGCATCCATGTTTCCCTCAATGAAGCGCAGCTCCCCAGTACCAGCAGCACTCATGCAGCCCCAGACCATGATGCTACCACCACCATGCTTGACTGTAGGCAAGACACAATTTTCTTGGTACTCCTCACCAGGGTGTCGCCACACATGCTGGACACCATCTGAGCCAAGCAAGTTTATCTTAGTCTCATCAGACCACAGGACATGGTTCCAGTAATTCATGCTCTTGGACAGGTTGTCTTCAGCAAACTGTTTGCAGGCTTTTTTTGTGAGCCAGCTTCAGAAGAGGCTTCCTTCTGGGACGACGGGCAAACCGACTTGTTGCAGTGTGCGGCGTATGGTCTGAGCACTGACAAGCTGACTTCTGCAACCTCTAAAGCAATGCTGGCAGCACTCATGCGTCTGTTTTTTGAAGCCAGCTTCTGCACCTGACGCACAGCACAAGGACTCAACTTCTTTGATTGACCCTTGCGAGGCCTGTTCCGAGTGAAATCCGTCTGGGAAAACCTCTGTATGCCACTGGCCACTGTACTGTAACTCAGTTTCAGGGTGTTACTGATCTTCTTATAGCCTAGGCCATCTTTGTGGAGAGCAACAATTCTAATTCTCAAATCCTCAGAGAGTTCTTTGCCATGAGGTGCCATGTTGAACATCCAGTGGTCAGTATGAGAGAATTGTACTCAAAGCACCAAATTTTAACTGCTCTAAAACAAGATACACAAATTTGTATAGTCCTGTCAAGCAGACAAAAACATGAACATGATGAATAGGACATGTGGCTTTGCATGGTTAAACGACGTATAGCTGTTTTCACTTTTGTTGGCAGCTTTTTTGACAATAATGGCTGTATGTTGAGTTATTTTTATAGGACAGTAAATCTGTACTGCTATACAAGTTGCTCATTGACTACTCTAAAATATATCCAAGTTTCATTTCTATAGAATTGTCCCTTGAAAAGATATACTAAAATGATTACCGAAATGTGAGGGGTGTACTCACTTTTGTGAGATACTGTGTGTGTGTGTGTGTGTATATATATATATATATATATATATATATATACTAATAATATACTAATAAAACTGTCAAAAAGGGCAAAAACAATGTAAAATTATTATTGCAATTTCAGGAACATGCAGCCACATAAATATTAATCTCAAATTTTCTCAAAATAAATCATTTATGTACAAAACACTACTTAAATCTCATGGGATGGGGTTCATATCACTCATTTGTAAAGAACTCTTAGTATAGAAAGTCAACCACTGGCACAGTGGAGGCATCAGTCAAAATGTGACTCTAGTCTCTGGCACAGAGAGGGAGAGAGATACAGTAAATCAATGGGAAATGTGTTCCTTATTTAACTATCCTATATCAATTTCACATAAAATATTGAATAGTACACTGTATTTGTAGTTAGAAATAAGCAGATTAATTAAATTACCCATAAATGATTGCATAAACAAGTATTTATTAAGAAAAAATAAATAATATGAATAAATTTAATGAATTAAACAAAACAGGTACTGACAGAAAATGATAGGGAGAAGAGGTTGTATGGAACCTGGGAACAACAAAATGCACTGGAATAAAACGAGTTGCCTGCACAAAATTGCTATCAAGCTGATTTTTTTTTTTTAATTATTGTTTTATATATATATATATATATATATATATATATATATATATATATATATATATGAATGAATGTATATAAACGCTGTGCTAAGGTACATACAGATAAAAATATTGAATTTTTCATAACACTACAATCATGAAAAGAATAACCCTGCTTTTCTGACAGAGAGGAAGTGTCCCTCCATTGTGCAGGAGTAGTGTGAAGCTTTAGTGGATCTTTGTGTCCTGTGTACAACTATTCCATGATGCCTTCCACAAATGTCACATAAATGGTTTCCACCTCCCACAAAATGGGGTTCTCCTGCAGGCGCTGGCCAAAAAAACTGAAATAGCTCTATCCAGGGCTTTTTTGAGTGTGTGTCCTCGATTTGTCCCCTTAGCCCAGCCCTTAAATGGAAAGTTCAACCTTAACACAAACAAATTATGCACTTCATAGGAATAGATTATGGAGCTACATTAGGCAGGATAAATGACAATCTCAGAACACTGAAAAGAGTTTCACAAATGACACATTCTATCTATAAAAAAAGTTATGAAACTTCTCTTTCAACTTTATAATGTCGTGCTCTAACAATAAAGTCACCTTGTAGGAAAATCTCTACCCTGAGGTATTAAGTTCCAGATCTCCCAGTCTGGGCCTTTAAAGCCCTCAATCTAATTTCTACTCACCAATTTAAGCTATTCCACAGGCATGACAGAGTGTTCACATTGGCTCTGTGAAGAACTGCTTACCACATCCTCTCTGTGCTGCTAATCCGCTCAATCCGTCAGACCTGTATCAAATCTCACTGATGCGCTCTGATGTTCCAATGCTTATTTTCATATGTCCTGCCAAACACAGTATCTCTCTATTTCTCCTCTCTATCTGCTTCAAAAATATGTTTATGTATTTCCCTGGGGTAAAAAAAAAAAAAAAAAAATGTCCTTGATCTACTGGGTTGACAAGATAGTTGTTCTGAAATGAAGCTTTATGAAGTTGTTAAGTGTAAACAGTGACATTAACACACTCTCAATTGACAATTGTTTTGTTTTTGGAAAAATTCATATGAATTAGTACAATTTCATTCATACGTTTTTATATAATCTTCTTTCGCCTGGTTGGCAGTTAGATTTAGGGGTTATTGGTTATTAGCATGCTTAGTACTAGCATACTCACTGTTTATTAGCACTTATAAAGCACATATTTATGTGTTAACATTGCCATACAATCACAACAATTAATTAGCACTACTATCCAAGCAAGGGTCATTCAAAATCATTTGCACTACTGCTTTTCAAGAAAAAGTGTATCAAAACCCCTTACTCTAAGTATTGAAACTTCTCGCATAATTTCAACATCAGCACTACAGGCATGTTTTTTTTTTTTTTTCCTCATTTGAGCAACAAAGTAAAAAATATTACTGATTGATGTGCTTCAATCAATAAATGGAAGTAGCATGAGAATAAATTATACTATGTGCTTTTGGCTGTGATTAATTAAAGTTGCTCTGTTTATAGAGTAATTTATGCAAATACATCAAAATGAAATGATAATGACTGCATACATTCCAGATGTCCACAGCAGCATGTTTGTGTGTTTTCTTTTACACAAATGCTTCAGGATACATGTAATTATACTAGCACATGGGAATGTTTTTTGCACACGTGATGATCATAAATCCCATGTGTTTATCTACTGTACGAGTGTATGTGTCTGTTTACTCGTATGTCTTTCACTGTTTCCTAAGCCCATAAATTAGGGCACCACACTTTCTTTATCAGGTTCATCTAGCTCCCAGAGTACATTCTAATCAGAGTATTGATCTGAGCTGCAGAAGCTCAAGTGGAGAGTGACTCTAATCCCCAGGCTTAATTTACTCCAAATGAGACACTCTCAAGGTTATCCACACCAACCACAAAAGACAAGAAGAGAGGACAGGCGCTAAGAGAAAATAATGAGGAAATGATTGCACAGATATTAGATATTTCACATCTAAAATAATGTCGGTACAACACTCCTATAGATATATAGGTATATCGAGCCTAAAGATTGTTTAAACGACTAGTGCTGCTCTCTACTGCACAAATTAAAGCTGTCATAATGCTAGGGTGCTTTCAAGGGGCCAGCTATTGCTACAGTATACAGTTGCTAGGATGTTTTTTTAGCACATTGTTATGCGGTTACTAGGGTGTTCTGGGTAGTTGCTTACTGATCAGCATGTGAGTGTTCAGCTTGAAAACATTCATATCCCATTTTTTATTAGAATTTAACTAAAGCTCTAGAGAGTAGCAGCACCACACTGCACTGTGGTTAAGACAAACCATAGGTTTTGTGCACCGAACATCTCAAGTTCAAAGTGAAAGTTGAAAATGGAGGCTCTAACAGGTTGATCTATTTTATATATCTTTATATGAAGCATATACTCTATTCAAAGCACAAAACTACAAATGTATTACTGAAAAAAAAGTCTGTACACAATATTCTAGCCAAGGGTGAAGTTAGTATGTGCCTTAACCATTTGCAACATATATAATGCAATTTACTGGACAGTTATATGAGTGGCCCTCTGTGGTATAGTAGGGTTTTGCCATTGGTGTCACTGGTATGTGTACATTCACAGAAAAACAATATGTTTGAATTTTAGGCCACTCTGTTTTATCCACCAGATGCATCTGGAGTGTAGCTCCTTTCCAACAAACTTGTCAATAGATAAATTATTTGCAAGTCACAAATAAAACATGGAAAAATGTAAAATACACATTTAAATAAAACCTTTATTCAGCAAACCCTATGATTTGTGGTATCATTCATGTTTTGCTCCAAAGTTTAAATGGCTTACTTCTCACTGTCTCTGCACAGTAAACTGGGATAGGAGAAACTATTTTAACATTGAAAAAATTGCACACTTCACATGTCATTGAGGACATAGTGTCTTACTTGGGTAGTCTTTTGGGTGCAATTTCTCTGACCAGTTCCCGTAGAAGGTGACTCTGTATTTGGCAGTTCCACAGGCACAGCAGTCCAGCAGGGGGTTGTCTGTGGTTTCTCCATAAAGTGGCTCTGAAGGACAAGGCAGGGTAGCTGGATTATTACATATATATTTATATCCAAGTTTTTGTATCCATCCATCCATCCATCTATCTATCTATCTATCTATCTATCTATCTATCTATCTATCTATCTATCTATCTATCTATCTATGTCTGTCTGTCTAAAATGCAGTAGTAGAGGTTCAATAAAACCACTTACACAAGTATATAACCTTTGAAGATTCACTACATCATATGCATGCGTAAGGTTTAGAGACATGCAAGATGCCAACTCCTCAATAATAAGAACATCTCTGCTAGAAACTTTCAGGCAAGTGTGTTGGAGATAAACTGAAAAGTGGCCCTCCAGGAGCAGGATTGGACACCTATGGGTTAGATGGTAATCAACCTAGAACCGATGGAAACTGATGCTGGTATAAACATACATACATACATTCGTTCGTTCTTTCGTTCGTTCGTTCATTCGTTCATTCATTTATTTTTATTAATTATTATTATTATTATTATTATTATTATTTTATTTTATTTTATTTTATTTTATTTTATTTTATTTTTATTTATTTATTTATTTATTTTTCAAAATGGATTGCTGTAACGATCAAGCCTGAGAAACAACCAGCGCTCAAATAAGAACAGGTATATGAGGAGCCAAACTGGGGGAGAGAAATAGAGAAAAGAGAAAAAAAGCACCATACACTGAAATAACATCTCATAGAAGTGCTGCTTGTAATGTGCCAAACCATCTAGCTGGGAGTAATGAAAGACTCACCTCTCTCACACATCCGCTTCGTGAGCGAGCCTTCATCCTGGAATGAGATGATCTTCCTCTGAACAATACTAGCTCTGCAAAGATGAAAGAGAAATGAGAGAATAATAAGAGAAGAAAAGAAAAAGAAAAGAAAAGAAAAGAAAAGAAAAGAAAAGAGTGTAACTTGCAAACAGAACTCTGAAAAGCAGCAATCATGAACCCCCATGGAGTGATTCTAATCCCCCAAAAAGAGGCACATGCCAGATGAATGGCAGCTCATCACCAAAGGGAGCTGCACCCTGGATATCACAAGCCAGCAGATGTGAAGCATATATTTGTGTGCTTCTGCTGAAACTAAAATAAGCAAAAAGATACATCTCTAACAGTTTTTCTGACACATTCTAACACTATCTGTTCTGATATACATGTACAACATAAATGCAGGCCTGACATGGGACATGGGCCAGTGGCTGCTCTCCAGATTCCAGTCTCCATTTTATGATGCTGCTGTGCTGGTTTTCCCACTAGACACTTTAATTAACTAGCAAGATATGATCAATTAGCTTCACCAGAAAGACCATTTTGATCAACCAGAGTACTGCTGGTGAACAGGATAGCTATGCTGGCCCAGAAGCTAAACCATCACCAAACCATGCTGGTCAAATCTGGTATTTTAAGCAGGGTGAACAGAGGATTTAAATTGACATTGAGGGGGGAAAAAAATGTAAAAAAAAAAATAAATAAATAAATAAATGTTGTAGATGAACTTGGTTGCACAGTCCAAGAATACGGAGGGTGTAAACAAGAAAGAAAGAGCAAGACTAGCTGTAATTAAAATCGGATAAGTGATCTTGGGCATAGCTTAAGCTCTGGGATCCAAAAGAGTTGGAGAAGCCTGTTTACATGGTGCCATCTCAGATACTTGTGGCAGCCATGGAGGTCTTTATACAGCCTGGAAAAATCTCAGAGTAAACAAAAAGTCCTTCCTCTTCACACACTGAAGCTCTCATCTGAGGAACAGGCCTGGCATTATTGTACTGAGAGCTGGGGCCAGTCCAGGTGGTCCTCATCCAAATGACAAGGAATATTTATGAACCGGTAGTTTTCACTCACTAAACTGGTCATTAACCAGTGAGAGATGAAAGTTGCTGACTGGTGGAGAAAAAAAAAAAGTGTTAAAGACAAAAACGGCTGTCAAAACCTTACCTAACAGACTGTAGTTAAGAAGTTAAAAATGATTTGTGCTTACTCACTGCCTATAAACTTAAAAATAAATACATACATACATACAGGGGCCACATATCAGAGATAGCCACTCGAGTTAGTGACTGGGACTCCAGACGCATTTAATAGTTTTTAGACTCGACTGTGTGTGTTCAGGTTTGACTAATCACAATGCAAAAACTGAGACTTCAAATAAACTTTTGTAACCAATGCTGGCAAAATGAGTCACAAAGAGCACAAACATAGTTATTGGTTATTAGGTTATTGGCACATTCTCCATTAAAAGACCTTCAAAATGATGTATGATTTGCTGGAATCTGCCAAAAAATGACTGAGCTACACCTGTTTGAAGTTGATAGCGTCAGCAAAGTCAGTTCCGAGAAAAATCGAGTTAAAGTTTTCTTAAAGTTCCAAAAGCAAAATCACCTAGCAACGTTACATCCTTTCCTCCACTTTCTTTCTTAATATTAATTACTATATTAATAATCACAATATAGCCATTTTTTATTTTATCTTTGTTATTAAAAACAAGAACAGATGCAAAAAAACAACAACAACAGTAGAACAAATATAAGAAAGAATCAAATAGTGCATTACTTTTTTTATTTTACATCTAAACAAAAGCATTCAAGTAAGAAAAACAAATAATCAAATGTAAAAATCACTTCAGTGTGTTTATTACAAATAAACTGATTATTAAAACTACAAAAACAGTTCAATCAAGAACAGTAAATTTATTTTATTGTTAGATTAACATTAATCAGACAGACGGCCTATATGTACTGCACTGATCTAATATAATGTTACACATCAGATGTCTTTTTCCCCAACAGGTCCCCAAACGTTCACTTAAGGCATAACCTATTATGTTTGCGTGAATACTTAAATACTGTAATTCTGTGTATATGTGTATATTTATTGGGATTGCGCACTGACGGACGTGTCTTTTATGCGGGCGCTTCGTATGTTAGTCAGTGCGAGAAGTGAGCAGAGAAAAAGGTACTCCTCTCAGAAAATTTACAAATAAAGATAATTTCGGATGTTTGATTATTATTTGGAGCATTGGGATTGCTAGATGAGGGCTTAATTAACTAATTTTTGTGAAAACTTGAAATTCGACCAAAATCGCCATTTTTCACTTTTTTTTTTTTGTCTGTAGCTCAAAATTAGAATGTGCACATTCCGACTCATTTTGCCAGCTCGGGTCACATTTTGATAATCATTTATTCACAGTTATTCAGATGCAACACCTAATAAAAGTTATTGTGTCTATTTACTGTCTATGTAATGTTTTAATTGGTGTGATTAACTATGGAAAAAAATCACACGTATGGGTTTATACATGATATAAACTATATATGATATAGTTCAGCAATATCACACGAGCAAGAATGCTGTTTTTCCCAAATATCTGTATGACTGCAAATTTGATAGTGTTTATTGAGCTATTGTATAAAATCAATAAGTTAATATTATGTGAAATTTTAGACACAATATTGTATTGCCTGTTTTGTTCAATTTAGCTAATGAAAATAGTTCAAACAAAGCCACAGAAAAATTGTTGTGTGTTTCTAAACGACATAGCTGTGTTTTATTCCTGAAAGATTCTACATTACTTTTTTGAATGAACTGAGTGTGTCAATGATTCAGTGAGTAATTCATGAAGACTTGCTTCATCACTTGCTTTGTTTCCGAATTAATTATCCGTTTGAAGGAGTTGGTTGAATGAATGACTGAGTGAATGACTCACTCAATCATTAAGATGGTGACTAGCTGCCACCTGCTGGTTTTAATTTCATATTTTGAGTATCATTTCATTAAAAAAGTTTAATATTTCAATATTCATTTTTAAAAAAAAAAAAAAAAACGTTCATGCCCATCTATTATCATTATTTACGTTATGTTCAATCAAAATATTTCTTTCTAAAGCTTCTTTTTGTAATGTCTATTTAAAGTTTTACTCATCTAACACAATCTTTTTAAATGATTTCGGGATGCATATTCTCAGCTAAAATTGATGTGTGATTAATTTGTGATTAATTAGTACTACATCATGGTGTTACAGATGATTTTGAATATGAACAGGCCCAAAGTCTTTAGGAATACCGGAAAATTACAGGCAGGTGTGTTTGATTAGGGATGAAGCTAAATTCTGTAGGACAGAGCACCCCCAAGACTGAAGCTGCCTGTCCCTGGTCTACATAGCACATGACAATGTGTTTTCGCTGCCAGTGAGTGATGCAATGAGACACGACAAAACTAGATCACTTCCATTGCAGTTAAGAAAGCTGAGATAAAGTGGTTGCACGCAAACGCATATCCACAGCACAAAATACCACTTCAAATGGAAAAGAGGGCTCAACCAGCAGGCTCGACTTGGACTCTATATTACCCCATTAGCATACTAAATAAAGATTATCTAATGCAAAGCATAGTGCATTATGTACATACAGAATACAATGCATTCAGACCACTTCACTCTTTCCAAATTTTATGTTGCAGCCTTATGTTAAAATGCTTTTAAATTACTATTCTTATTTATTTATTTTACTTTTTTAATCACTCCATTCCCCATAAGGACAAATAAAAAACTGATTTGTGATAACTTTGCAAATAAATAAAAAAGGGAAAAAAGGAAAGAAAGAAAGAAAGAAAGAAAGAAAGAAAGAAAGAAAGAAAGAAAGAAAGAAAGAAAGAAAGAAAGAAAAAGAAAATATATAAAGGTATCTCACTGACTAGCACAGTTGCCTCAAAGCATCCCTTTTAAGGCATCCCTTTTAAGTCAGGAGGTTTTTCTGTAAGGTGTTTGCTTGATCTCTCTGGGTTGGCATGGGTTTGCTTTGGTTTCTCCGAAAATCAAGGTAGGAGAATTGGAGACACTAATAAAACATTGCCATATGTATTGTGTCTAAGTAAAAGAGTAAAAGGTCTAAGTAAAACAGCATAATATCAATATAAAACCAAGCCATAAGGTCAATGGAACTGTTTGCAGAGCTCAGAGACAGTATTGTGTCAGTTTTGTCACACAGATCTGAGAAGCTACAAAAGCTATGAAGCTATGAAAAAAAAATAAATAAATAAAAATAAAATAAATAAATCTCATGCATTCAATGGGTTCTAAAGAGCACAGCAGCTTCCATAATTCTTAAATGGAGGAAGTTTGGAAAATCTGTACTCTTCCTTGATCTGGCAACTGGATAAAACTGATGGTCCCTCTGGTTGAGCTCCAGATATCGTGTGGAGATTGGAAATATTTTCAGAAGGTCAGCTGTCACTGCAACACTCCACCAATATATATATATATATATATATATATATATATATATATATATATAAGAAACATTATCTGGTCTGATAAACCTCAATTCTAAGGGTCATGTCTGGAAACCAAGTACTGTTCATCACCCGCGCCAAAGTGTTACCTTCTCACAGGAGAATGACCCTAAGCACACAGCCAAGACAACACAAGAGTGACTAAGGGATGACTGTGAAAGGACTCATGGACTGTGAAATTCCTTGAGTGACCCAGCCAGAGAACATCTCTGGAAAGACGAGAAAATGGCTGTCCACCGATGGTCCCCATCAAACCTGACAGAGCTTGGGAGGATCTGCTGCAGAATAGCACTCCAGGTGTGCAAACTTGTCTCATCATACCCAAAAAGGCTATAAATGCCAAATGTGCTGAGTATGAATAATGTTTCATTCCATTTTTTATTTATTATATTTTTTTTTATAAATTTGCAAAGTAGTTTTTTGCTTTGTCATTATTGGGAATACAATGTAGAACAAAAATTGAAATAATAATTTAAAGCCTTTTAACATAAGGCTACAAACGTGAAACAATGGAGGGGTCTGAAAGCTTTCTGAACTCACTGTACACAACCTCAAAACTAACAGACATGAACTAAAAACTCCAATACTCCAATTTTAATTTCATGCCATCTTTAAAGAGATAATGAAAGGAAGGAGGAAAACAGAAGCATTCAAGCGTTGTTTCTTGAGTTTTTCCAGGTTGGGTGATGTTATTTCAGTTGTCTAATTGAATTGAGTCATGCTACGGTTGGCCATGACCCCAGTTACTCCTCCTTCACCCACATTATCTTTGATGATGTGAGGAGCAAACTGACAGCTCTTCTATTTACTGCTTCATTCTCTTTATCTGTTTATTTTGATAGCTTTTGAGGCAGACAGCAGTGAGTTGAAGCACATATCTCACTCCAGCGTCCCCTCTTCCACATGTTCAAATAAAACCTACACCAATGATTCACACATTATTCACCATCAGGAATGTTCATTCTGAAAGATGGTGGGTGACAAACATGGGTCAACGGACCATACATGGAATGAAAGAGACACAGAAAGACTCTAAAACACTCAAATCTACCCACATCCTCTTTTATGTTAAGGTACTGATGGTACCACTCTAATTGTCCATGCTCTAATTCAATCTCACCCCAATTTCACATATCTGAAGAAGAGCAGCTTTGGCAGAAAGCCTCCTCACTTTCCAGGGCCGGCCAGGCAATCAGCCGCGGTAATGGTTATTTAACATCCAATTTAAATTCTATCAATGAGATGTTATTAAGGGCAGACTCACTTTCCTGCTTTTACACAGCTGATGCTAATCGCCTCTCTCCCAATGTGTGTGCGAGAGAGAGATCTTCTTAGGCCAGTGCTCAAGGCTACATAATGCAAATTCGAGGGCCCGCATCAACCCAGAAAACCACCAGCAGTGAGATTTGTGCCACTGAAAGACAGTATGCAGGTTACATTTATATATATACACTGGGAACCTGGAAAAAAAAAACGGTGGCATATAATTATACTATAATTATTTAACCTTGTGACCGTTAAAATGGATTATTCGTCTTGGCTTTTAGCAAAATTGCTTGTAGCGCAAGGTCTATAATGAGCCTCCACTTGCCTAAAAAACATCTATATTTCATTCGATGCTTCACCTTGCTTTTTCTTCACACATTTATAAGGGAAAAATCAGCGTTTTAGAACAGCATGAACAGAAATTGCTTTTATTTATGTTGTTTGTGCACCAGTCCGAGCTTAGTAAGGGCATTAGCTGATTTTACAGACTCTCCACAGTCATATTTTTATTGTAAGTAGTACCTATAGGAAAGAGAAATCACAAATTAAATTTGTTTCTCATAGCCTGGAAATGATATTAAATGGAAAGCAAATAAAGATATTTGCTCACGTATCTTGCTTTTTAGCAAGATGTGTTATTTTTTTAATGGAGTCCAAAATTTAAAACTTTCTTCATTTTCATTATTTTATTTAATAACATTTTATTTTGTGCTGATGATTGAAGTTGCAAAATCAGAGACCATCCCTTTGAAATCTGATTACGGTAGACACACGGAGACATATGCTACTTCCAGGTTGAAATGGCAACCTACTCGAGTCGCACAAAGATCATTATATCAGGCATAATGAAGGCAAATGTCAAACCGTGCTTCATTTTTTTTCTTCTAGAATACTATCAACATTATTTTTATTCTATTTATTTTTTATTTTTTATAAACTGAATGCGTTCCTGCAAACTGTGCCGGGTCTGCTTAAAAAAGGTGGTCTGGGGTGCAGTTAATGTAAACTCTGGTATGGTTCGCTGCTAATTTTATCATAAATCATGGAAGTAAACTGGTATTGATGACATATGATTTGGTCAAACTGTGTGTGTATGTACCTGATATGGATCGGTACATCAATCAAATGTATATCAATATGTTGTATTGATGCTACACGCAAAATATTGATAGCTGTACTATAAATATGCACTTTATTTTGACACTGTCCACATTTTCAAGCAATGTCCGTCTGTACATTACCGCCAACGCATGCATTTTTGTGCAAACTCACATGTCAGGATTCAATGATAAGACTGCCCGAAGGCACAAGGCGAGCATAAAAGACCTGAAAAACCTGAAAAGCACCATTTATTTAATTTGTGTCTTTATTCTATTGTATTTATTTTCTGATGTTGCTTGTAATTTGGGTATCTGTAGAAAAGATTATTAGCACTGAGCCCATAGTAGCAGCCAAAAATGAGTCTTAAAAATAAATTTATTTTTGTGATTTTTTTCTACATTTAATGTATTTTTTTGTACAACTGGAGTGCCTCGTTTTAGTTTGAGGTGCAGGATGTGGAAATTTCAGATAAATGTACATTATATATTTTGGTTGCATTTGTCATTTAATACAGATGTAGATTACTGTTTAAAATATAACATAATGTCAATCAATCAATCAATATATTCCTGAATATTAACCGTATCGTATAATTTTTTGAGGTATCTGCAAATATGCTGGGTATGAGAATCGATATCATATCTTATTGTGACGAACCCTCTGATTTACACCCTTAGTACCTGGTACTTCCTATATTATGGGCACCAAATGTCTCTATTAAACATGGAAACCAGTGTTTGCGTGCGTGTGTGTGTGTGTGTGTGTGTGTGTGTGTGTGTGTGTGTGTGTGTGCACTTTTAATTTCCTAACAAGCGGGGCTGATGCACTGCAAGCAGAGAGATAAATGTATACCTCATTTCTGCTCGCCTCCAGCAGAAATTAAGTCCTGCATTCTTTGGAACATTTGCAGTGCATTTGCAGCAGATAGACGCAAATGCCTTGCTATGATGATGCTTTGAAAGCAAAACCAAAGGGGAAGCAATCGAACTCTGGTTCAGACCATGCAAAAGTGTGTGAAAGCACCCTTAAGATCATCATAAAACAACATTTGGAGCCCATTGTACTTCTGCAGTATGCTACATTTTACTAATGTGCCATATTGCAAAGATAAACAAAAAATATGGTTTCACTTGATTTTATGAATCAGGAACCACTGTAAGCATCTGTTTGTAATTTTTATGTATTATTGATGATGTCAGTGCTTTATATATATATATATATATATATATATATATATATATATAGTGCTGTCAAACAATTAATCGCAATTAATTGCATCCAAAATAAAAGTTTTTGTTCACATAATATATGAGTGTGTACTGTGTATATTTATTATGTATATATAAATACAAACACATGCATGTATATATTTCAGAAAAAATGTTGTGTTTATATATTAAATATATTTACATATAAAATATAAGAATATAAATATATAAATGTATATACATGTAAATGTTTTCAAAATATATACTGTATGTGTTTGTATTTATATATACATAATAAATATACACAGTACACACACATATATAAGCAAACACTTTTATTTTGGATGCAATTAGTCACGTTTAATCTTTTGACAGCAGTAATATATATATATATATATATATATATATATATATATATATATATATATATATATATACACACACATATATATATATATATATATATTACTGCTGTCAAAAGATTAAAGATTAAATATATATATATATATATATATATATATATATATATATGTACATAGGTAGTTGACGTATCAATGTGTCCTATGGTGTGACAGAAAAATGTTTACAAAAAATAACCTCTAACATTGAAGATAAACCTCTCTCATGCTAATTGTAACTCTAAGAATGAAGATACATTTTTCTCATGTGATTTGTGTTGTTTTTTTATTTTATTTTTTTCCTACATTTTTGCTATGTCACACCATAGGACACAGTCCAAATTTTATTTGTTAACTACCCATATATATATATTGATTAATTTCATGGTTTTGTTAGTTTAAACAGTCAGTCATACAGCTTAGCAATCATTTTACAAAAATATTTGTCCACAGCCATGAATTCCAGAGAGGCAAATGTCATAAACAGGTGACACTTTACCCAGCTGGACTGCAAGTTCACTTGTCTCTCTTTTGGATCAAGTTTTTAATCATGAGATCTCAGCTGAAGGGGAGGTCTGGAGGGCATGAAGAAACAATTTGACAGACCACAGCAAGTTTCTTGCTCTCTTTAAATTTTGCAATGTCAAGTTAGTTTTTCAGGCTTTTGCTTTTACTTGCAAGACTGTTTGGAGTAAATAGGAGAAAGAGAAAGTTTTTATTTCATGGAGCATTTCTGCTCTCAGCATCCCCTCTAGAATTCACTCACGGCAAAGATCTGAGTTCAGCAACCTCGCCATGGATCTCTACTCGTTACCCACTCTCCAGCTCTTCTGCCCTGCTCCCCACCTCTCCATATCATGTCTGCCTCAAGCACGCCCTCTCCATCGCTCATGCTGGTTTGATGCTTCCAAGACTTACATGTTTTGATATTGCACTTTTTCATGTCCTCTGCACTCCACCAGTCTTTTCTTGTACTGCATTTTTTATTTGACAACCACTAAAACACACACACACACACACACTTTTTTTTTCTTTCCATAGTTTATGTCCAGAGGAGAAACTTTGAGCTGAAACTTAGTCTCAAGCAACTCCATTACAGACAGCGAGCCATATAATGTTATGAGACAACTTATTTTTAGAATAGTATTCCATCTGAAAAACAAGTGAATCATGGAACAGTCATCATCTCTCCATGTTCTGTCAACTTCCTGCCTACATACCTGTACCCTGTCATTAACGTCCACCGATGATCCACACTGTCTAATTTTGTATGGATTGACTAAGAGTGTCCACGCAGTCTAAGACTGATTACAAAACCAATTCTATTGACTCAGAGTTAATAAAATGAATATAAAATGGTTCCTTCTATGGATGTAACCAACATCGTGGAAAAATGCTTAACATGATTTACAAGTATAAAGGACAAAGTTTAACAACAATATCTTGTTTATGGCATACAAGTTTCAACCAAAGGTAAAAACGTTTGTTCCCTCATTCGTGTTTGGTGGATGTTCTCAGCTTGCTTCTCAATGTTCTAAGTACAAAGCCAGTTTAAAACATTTATAGCAATTAGTAAAGCAAAGACTTATCAGGACAAATGGTGTCACTCCATTAGAACATTGCATTTGACATACAGTTGACACTGTCTTTATATACAGCACACGTGCATTTTAATTGATTTTATTATTTTGCATAAATATTTGGGCTTGTCATATCTTATTTCACATTTCTCAATTCTGGTCTTGAAGGATGCCCAACACTGCACATTTTGAACGTCAGACACACATATTTAGTTTATTCTAATGAGCTGATGAGTTGAGTCAGATGTGTTTAATTGGGAAGACTGCAGTGTGAGGTCCTCCAAGATGAGGAAACACTGATCTAGAGTATCAAGTGATCAACAATTTGCAAGAAATTTTTTTTATTACTATGATAAACATAGATCCATGGGTTCCCCCTAAAATACCACCCTGGTTAGAACTATGAGGTGAGGATAGTTATGACACTTACTTCAACAGTACACAGCCACTGCCTGATGGGGGCGCAATCCAGAACACCTGTATCCTGGTCCTCCTGCGTGGGGTGCTTTCTGTCAATGCTGGAGGGCAGTTTGTCATAAACTGTGTGTCTTCCTCATCGATTATCTGCAGAGTGCACAAAACTATACTCGTCAATACAAATGTGTCCGATTTAACACTAGAACCACCAGGGGTCACTCTACACCTAAAACCGCCAGCGGGTAAATTTTACCTGTGCACATTACAACTGTTTTTATATGGCTAAAGAACATATTATTTCACTGTATTATGGCACTGTCTTCACAAAGAAGTGTCTAGAGTCATGTTTTCTATTTTTTTTTTTTTGTCCTGTTTTATGTTCAAGGCTTTTTTTATGCAGGCCACTAATCACTTTTCATAACGGTCAATATAAGCTAAACAAGCCTGCGCTGACAACGAGAATTAGAAGGAAGTAAATACATATTTGGGTGGTGTAATATTATACTACAATATCATTAATTAATATATTAAGATATGATAATATAATCATATTAAATTATATATTAACCTATGTTATTTAAATTACTAAAATAGCCAATAGACAATAATGAGCAATAATAATTCACCACACTGCATGATGCGATGACAAATTCAAGCGCACAGCTTCACCTAATTAATCATTAATTTGTTTAGTTATACAATTTATAATTTGAATAAGAGAACAACACCAATAAACTTTGGGTAATGTCAAAAAAATGGTTTTATTCATTACATCATAGATCTGATTTTTTATTAATTTTCTTTTTTATTTTTTTTTTTTCTTCAGGAAACGGGCAGACTAAATAGCACCACAGAAGTGAACAATAAACGACAGAAATGGCAAAAAAAAATAATAATAATAATAATTAATCCAAATTTTGAGCAATTATGAGTAACATTAGGCTAAAACATAAATATGATATCTTGATTGCTGTCAGATGAGCCGTCAGACGTTGAGCCGGCCCAGGACACTTTACTTATCTCCCCACCATCAGACTCTCCATCGCTCATGGTATTTAGTGCTGCTTATACCTCTTCAGCATCCATAAATCGCCTTTTACTCATTTTGTCTTTATTTATGAAACTGCTAACCGCTAATTCAGTGAGTGAAAGGCGTTGCCTAGCAATGTACAATGTTAAAACATAAGCGGCAAGAAAAAGACAGCGCGAAATATATAGTGGGTAAATTTGACCTGCGCTACGCTTATATGTATAAATGCCCCGTTTTTTTTATTTATTTATTTATTTAATTATTATTATTATTTTTTTTTATCTGGTTTTATCTAAACAATTTTTTAACAACAGGGAATTATAACTCACACAATTTTAGTAAAAGTCAGTTACTGGGAGACTTGAATGTTTCATTGAAAATTTCTTATGTACATTTGAAAAACAGCCACGGGTAAAATTTACCCATGAGAGTTATCACCTGTAGTCTTAAGAGGTCAATGGCAATACCCACACTTCCCCTTCAGACATCCTCCACCCAATAACCCAAACAGCAATCACAAAGATGATGGATTTGATTTGACATGACATGGAGAACCACACACGGAGGTCAATGCACTTCCTGTATGTGCACAAAATCCTGTATGTGCCAGCTCTTGCAGGGCTTTTTTTTTTATTTATTTTTTTTTTTTTTAAATTTATTTTAGTTATTTATTTATTTATTTATTTTTTTGCTTTTTTTTTTCTGTAAATAAAAATTGTCATTAGTTACTCACCCTCATGTCGCTGCAAATCCGTAAGGCATTCGTTAATTTTGGAATAAAATTTAACACATTTTTGATGAAATCCTAGAGCTTTCTGACCCTGCATAGACAGCAAGGGAACTACCACATTCAAGATCCAAAAACGTAGTAAGGACATCATTAAATAGTCCATGTGACATGAGTGGTTCAACCGTAATTTTATGAAGCTACGAGAATAATTTGTGTAATTTTGTGCACAAAGAAAACAAATATAATGACTTTATTCAACAATTTCTTCTCTTCCAGTCAGCGTCTGCAGCCATTCACAAAAGTAATATGATGCTGCTGAAATAGGAGCCGGGGTTCTGACTTAGAACACGCATGCGCTGTGCCTTGAAATGCACATGCATTTTTTTTATTATTATTATTAATTCTATAGATATTGCAATATATTGTTATTGTGAATTACTTTGCCCATTATAACTGTGTAGTGAAAAATCTGATATTGTGACTAGCCCTAGTCTTTATACAGTACATTAGCCCATTACCGTATGTGTTTTGTGTTACAAAGTTTTTTTTTTAATTATTATTATTTATTTTTTTTATTTTATTTTTTTTTATTTGTTGACAAGATGCTGCATTAATGGTGAACAGCAGCATGTTTGCTGTCAAGGCAGAGAGGACGCTTATATTAGTAGTGCCTCAAACAATTAAAACCATGTGACCAAAAAAAAGCACACATCTGACACAAATGTTTAAATGTCACGAACGTTTGCTATGCAACGAAGTTGCATATTTAATTCTAGTGATGTGAGAAAGCAAAATGATATGTTCATCCAGCCGACAGAAACATAAATCAGATTCGATTTCTATTTCAGTTCTTTTTTTACAACCCGAATTCTGGAAATGTTGGGACGTTTTGTAAATTTGAATAAAATATAAACTAACAGATTTTCAAATAACGTGAGCCAATATTTTATTCAAAATAGAACATAGATAACATAACAAATGTTTAAACTGAGAAATTTTACAATTTTATGCACAAAATGAGCTCATTTCAAATTTGGTGCCTGCTACAGGTCTCAGAATAGTTGGGACAGGGGCATGTTCACCATGGTGTAGCATCTCCTCTTCTTTTCAAAACAGTTTGAAGACGTCTGGGCATCGAGGTTATGAGTTTCTGGAGTTTTGGTGTTGGAATTTGGTCCCATTCTTGCCTGATATAGGTTTCCAGCTGCTGAAGAGTTCGCGGTCGTCTTTGACATATTTTTCATTTAATGATGCGCCAAATATTCTCTATAGTTGAAAGATCTGGGCTGCAGGCAGGCCAATTCAGCAACCGGACTTTTCTAATACGAAGCCATGCTGTTGTAATAGCTGCAGTATGTGGTTTTGCATTGTCTTGCTGAAATACACGTCATCTGGAGGGGAGCATATGTTGCTCTAAAACCTTTATATACCTTTCAGCATTCATAGTGCCTTTCAAAACATGCAAGCTGCCCATACCGTATGCACTTTTGTACCCCCATACCATCAGAGATGCTGGCTTTTGAACTGAACACTGATGACACGCTGGAAGGTCTTTCTCCTCTTTAGCCCGGAGGACACGGCGTCCATGATTTCCAACAAGAACGTCAAATTTGGACTCTTCTGACCATAGAACACGTTTCCACTTTGAAACAATCCATTTTAAATGAGCCTTGGCCCACAGGACACGACGGCGTTTCTGGACCATGTTCACAAATGGCTTCCTTTTTGTATGATAGAGTTTAGTTGGCATCTGTAGATGGCACGGCGGATTGTGTTTACCGACAGTGGTTTCTGGAAGTATTTCTGGGCCAATTTAGTAATGTCAATGACAGAATCATGCCGATGAGTGATGCAGTGTCGTCTAAGGGCCCAAAGACCACGGGCATCCAACAAAGGTCTGCGGCCTTGTCTCTTACACGCAGAGATTTCTCCAGTTTCTCTGAATCTTTTGATGAAGTTATGCACTGTAGATGATGAGATTTGCAAAGCCTTTGCAATTTGACTTTGAGGAGCGTTGTTTCCTCAATGTTTTTACGCACTCTTTCACAGATTGGAGAGCCTCTGCCCAGCTTTACTTCTGAGAGACTTTGCCTCTTTAAGACATCCCTTTTATAGCTAATCATGTTACAGACCTGATGTCAATTAACTTAATTAGTTGCTAGATGTTCTCCCAGCTGATTCTTTTCAAAATTTATTGCTTTTTCATTACATAATCACCAATGTTCTAAAATAGAAGCAACTAATTTAGGAGAATATACATACAAAACACATTTGTATCTAATATCAGTGCTATGGCATTTGTGTAGATATTTAAAGAGGGCCATCTTTAAGCAGGACTGTTTGGATTTGTATGAGGTGGTAACACTTTACAATAAGAGTCAATTTGTAACATTAACTATGCTGTAAAATTACTGTTCATTGTTAGATTGTTAATTTTATTATTTACTAATACATTTTTACATTTTAAAATTGTATCTTCTCAGCACTATTTTGCTTGTAGTGTTATGTTTGTTTTCAGTTCAGTATCCATTTTAAAAACTATCTGTTGATTAACCAGTTATAGACCATTTCAAGGATGTAAATAATAAAAAAAACGTGTTGGAATGCTGCTGCGCAAGCACATTCCAACCTAGTTATCGTTATCGGTAAAATCCACCATTGGTCAACCTCTACACCTACACTAAATTTACCATGTCATAAAGTCAAATTATCAGAAACGTTTACTGACCTTAGCACATAGTCATAAGAGTTCTATTACGTTGCTTTTCAATTACTTTGGGGGGTTGGCTTGGCAGAGATTTTAAGATTAGCTGTGTGTGGAAAAGGCTGAATGCATGTGTGTACGTATGTGCTTTTGTCTCTATGACTCCCCACGAGCATCCTGTAAGATCTTCAGCTCTGAAAAGTGTTTGACTGACCTTTGTTCTCGACTGCCCTGACCTCCACCATTTGGGTGACTGATGGCGAGCAAGCTGTCGCAGCTGATACAATGAAATGTATTTTCAAACAAGCCCAACCAGCCAGTCAAATGCTTTCAGAGCAACAAAGCACGATGTCATTTATTTTATGTGGAGTTAAAAAGACTGTATGAAACTGAAGCAGTGACCACAATTACTTCAGTATTGTGATAGTTCTGAGAAAAATGGAATATTGAGCAAAAAAAGAGGTAGGTCGTAACTAAAGAGTATATCTATATGATTTATAACACACAACTCAATCAAAAAGTGTGTAGTCTAAGCCCATTAGTTTGAAAAGTGCTGGGTCAGCAGTCAGCTCATCCACATTTTCCCAGCACTTTTGTTTATGTATCACTAAATCATTAGATAAAAAAGCTGAGAACAATCACTTCCTTATCAATATTGTAGTTATGTAATCTTATCAAATATGTTTTTTTTTTGTTTGTTTTTTTTTCACACAACCTTGGTAAAAATGTATGTGTTTGCTGTATAATATTTATTTTTTCTTACAGTGCTTCCCCTTATTTATTTTGACAGTCAACCACCAAACTTCTTGTTGTGCTTCCCCATACCCCTACATTGTGGATTTAGAGCTTTGTTCCAGCTTTCTGGGTAAGATAACAGTTGGTGGTTCAAACACTGCTGGTATCCCAGCTAATGTAAAAAATAAAATTAATATAAAGAATGTCTGATCTTGGAAATTGTAAAGTCAGAATGGCCACTGTAGAAAGATCTGATATTTAATAAATTCCTCAATTAATAATATAACATTATAGTTATATATAAAAAATGACATATTATAAATGACACTTTTTCTCTTCTATCTAAATAATGCCTATGAGTCATTTAATTTAAATATATAGAGTTAAAATCATAGCTACCATATTGTTTCAGCAAGTACCACAGCATGATTTCTCACCATAATGAGAACAAGATGCACAACCTGCAATAAATGTATGTCTGCTGGAGTGTTGTTTAAAGCACATGCTGTTATCAAGTCCAAAGAAAAGCCGTCAGTCAGTAAGTACCAGTGCCAGCTCACCTCCCAGGAGAACCTAACAAAAAGTGCTTTTAGAGCAGTCTCAAAAATGGCTGAGAAGGCGCATGCACCCAGATTTTAAATAAGCCGTACTTCAAATAACCCTAGTTGCAAAAGGTTTCTCTGGAGGCACAGCAAGAAAACAACAAAAAAGACAGGCCTTATTGGGCCATATCAACCTTGAAGGCTGACGAGCAAGTGAGAGAGAGACAGAGTGCTGCTCGAAGTGACTGTCACTCCAGGCCCTGAATCCAAGCCAGCAAGCAGGTCCAGGGAGGCTGTTCCTGAGGTGGCTGGTTTGATATGGCTGCCTCTCCTGCCAGATGAGTGCGAAAGAGACCCGAGTCTCCCGAGTAAGCCAGCCTTTACCTTCATCAAGGCCCGAAGAAGAAGAAAAAAAAAATGTATATAGAAGGAGGAAGAACAGGAAAATACTGAGGAATACAATAAAATGTCCTGCTTTATAGAGCTAGTTCGCAATAGAATATAAAAATTGTCAAAAATGGAGGGAACAGAGCAGGTCAGGCTCTATGTTTAGTGTTTTCAGAAATATTCATTATAAGTTTGATTAAAAAAATTTTATTAATTTTATTCAGTATTTCTGCTATGGATTTTTTATTTTTGTTTTAGTATTAGAGAGATTATGCTCATTAGAGTAGAGAGTTGGCTTAACAATATTATGTGCAAACACCAAATTCTATTGAAGTCAATTATGAGTAAGGCACCGTAAGGCACCTAAATATGAACATTCTGTGTGAGCCCTACTGGTCAAATTGGTAATGTTCCCAGGTAATGTTCATTTTTGTTCTACTTGTTTTGTTGACACTGACTGCTTACTACACTATACTACAAGAATGTCAGTAAAGTAGGTGTCAATAACCTTGTGGTTAATGTGTCGGCATATAGCACAACTGCGCTCACGGCGACCCGAGTTCGAGTCCCGTCTCTAGGTTCTTTGCCGATCCCGCTCCCCTCTCTCCTCCCAGTAATTTCCTGTGTTCTCTCTACTGTCCAATCTCAATAAAAAAAAAGCATCAAAAGCCTTAACTTAAAAAAAGAATGTCAGTAAAGTGTACTTGGAAAGCCAATGGTTGATTGTTAAGATTCTAATTCCTGTTTCATGACTTTCACAGGCCATTTGTTCACATTTCATGTCTGACAGATTTTTATAATTGAATGTACCATTTTGCATGGGATAACACATTATGAAAGAATGTTTAAAAGTTCACACAGTTTCATTGAGAAACAACTCATTAGTTTTGATCAGCAAGCAACTTGCATTTGGTTATTTTCCAAATTGTAGGCAACTGTATTCAATCTTTAGTACACGTCCCAAAACGTGCAATTTGTTAAAAAAAAATAATGAGAAATTAAAATCTGGTGTGAACAAAAAACAAATTCTTCAGAGATCTAAAATTATTGTTTTGAGGGGAAATAAACCAAATTGAGCCAAAGCTGTAATAAACAAAAGTTTCTTGTATGAAGAGAGAAAAAAAGGGAGCTACCTAAGCAGTAGGCATCAAGATGACTCACTAGATTTTGGAACAGATCTAGTAACATGGTTTTATTCAAACTCTCCAAATCTGCTCTTGTGTCATTTCTCCAAGCATCACATTGAGCAAAACATTCTGCAAAGCCATTCATTTTCCTCACTTTTGTCATTTAGGTACTCCTGGGGGATTTGGAAATAGTATGTTTGCAGTGCCTTCATCATCTTTGAATTTGAATACGGTCAGGAAATATATCACTAACTGAACGGCTCTGAGTGAATGCTTCCTGTGTTTCCTCGTCAGTCTCTCCTCACAGAGCCATACTGCACATCATCCATTCAAAGAAACCCAAGGCTGGCACTAATTAACTATGGCACAAAATCAATTTCAAGAGCAAATAAAAGACTAAAGAAAGAGAAAGGGTGTCTGCCAGATCCTGGGAATAATAAGAAACGAAATAATAAATGCAACTGCCCTCCAGGTTGGTTCTGGAGGTTAATGGGGAGGTCGGTACTTGTGGTCATGAATCAGCATAGCTTCTCAAGGAATTCTCTTCAGTATTCCCTTACAAAAACTTTGACCATACCACAGTGGTAATATATGGTTTTATCACGGTATACTGAAAAATGCAAATATTAGCAAAATATTTTCAAAAAATAAATTATCAAAATCCAAAAAAAACATTGTAACCTTCTATCATGGTACCAGTGTCCCATATACAGTACACATAACATGACACTTTATGGTATATGTTGTTGTCAAGTTGTCAAAAGCCAAAATACTGTTAACATTTAAGCCTCTTGTTTCAAAACAGATCCCAACTTGTGAAACTTTTCCGAAGCACTTAAGACCCCCAGCATTATCACCATTCGCTCCCAGCTAAGTGGAAAATGCAGCAGAGAGGTAAAAGGTGAGACTTCGTGTGGCAGCTCTGATTCGAAGAGTCAGTATGGCAGTGCTCTCACTCATTAAGGACAGAGACACTAAGGTGGACTCTCTGGGGAGATGAGCAAAAAGAACAGAGACAAGGAAGGAGAGAGGAGCAGTGAGGGTGCCTCTTCAAGGCGCCGACCTTTCCTTCAGCCCTCCACGGCTCACTTCCCTTTGGGAGTGTTGCCTACATGGGCATGTTTTAGCCTGAGTAATTACACCAAAAGCCGTCATCGCTGACCCTATTTAAGTTAATTACACAGAAGATTCAGGCATAATAAATTCTGTTTATGACTACAGGACAAGGTCTTAGATTTAATGGCATTTGCTGCGACCAGAATTAGTGTTTCTCATACTTAAGGCTTGGCATTTAAACACCCCCAGTCTCAGCCTCTGCACACCCACGGACCTCCTACAGTCTGTTTGCTGATTGCCAAATGCCTACTGCACTAAAAACTTGGTACTTTGTTGAATTGGCAAGCTTCAATCTGATTGGCTGTCTGTATATGCAATCTAAGAAAGACACAGAGGAGAATCATACTTGTAAAGTATTTTAAATTTTAAAATGAGAAAATGCCATGTCTGTACTTTTTTCAACCACCAACTATTCTTATTATAAAGTCTACACACCTTTTTTTTTTCTTTTTTCTTTTTTTTTTTTTTTACAGTATATACCACACTATTCCACACTAGTTTTCCCAGAGGATGTTAGAAATTAGTGTTTTACAGATGTACTTTATAATTGTAATCCTGTCTGAATCTGCCTAATTTTTCTCATACAACCTTTGTTAAAATTCCATAGTAAAATGTAAAAATTCCATAGTGGCTGAGAGAGCTCAATGCACAATGTAAGAAAACACATGCAAATAGAAAAAAAAAATAAAAAATACCAGCAAATTAAGGAAACATCTTCATCAGTTTGACAGCATGTGCTGCAAATACTCACAACAAAATCAAAAACAGAAATGTGCTGCAAATACTCACAACAAATCCAAATACAAAAATGTGCTGCAAATACTCACAATAGAACCAAATACATAAGCACGCTGCAAATTCACACAACACAACCAAATACAGAAATGCACTGCAAGACCACAACAATACCAAAAATACCCCAACACAATGAAAATTAACCATGGTTTTATTAAAGTAGAAGTGTAGTAACCATCTTGATAGCCATTTGTAAAACCACAGTTGTTGTACTATAGTTGTACTATAGTAAACATTATTATATTATATATATATATATATATATATATATATATACAGTGCCCTCCAAAAGTATTGGAACAGTAAAGACAAAATTACCCTGTTGGCTGTGGAGTCAAGACATTTGCAAATATGATTAAAAGATGAATATGAGACAAAACTACAGAATGTCACATTTTATTATTAGCCATTTCAACACATACATGTTTTACCAAATGAAAAGAACAGCACTTTTAGAGTTCATCCCACTCATTGATGTAAGCATAAGTATTGGGACAGTTGAACATAAGGCAGATATAAAAGATTAAAAGCTATTATTTAGTTGCAGATCCCTTGCGCACAATCACAGCAGTGAGTCTGTGACCCATAGTTATCACCAGACTCTTGGTCTCATCCTTTGAAATACTTTTCCCAGCCTTTAATGCAGCCAATTCCAATCTTTGCTTGTTTTGGGAAGTTTCTTCCTTTACTATCCTCTTCAGCTGGTGAAATTCATGTTCAGTTGGATTTAAATCTGGAGATTGACTTGGGCAATCTAAGACTTTCCATTTATTTGCCCTTATAAATTCCTTGACTGAACTGGCAGGGTGTTTTGGGTCATTGTCCTGGTGCAATATGAAGCACTTCCCAATGAATCTGGTGGCATTTTCTTGAATATTGGTAGGCAAGTTGGTTTTGTATCCTTCCAAATTCATTCTGCTACTGTTATCATACATTAAGTCATCAGTAAAGTTGAGAGGGCCTGTTCCAGAGACAGCCATGCACACCACCTCCACCATGCTTTACAGATGAGGCTGTATGCTTGGGATCTTTTGCAGTTCCCTTTTTTTCTCCACAATTTTGCTTTCCCATCACTTAGATAAAGGTTCATCTTTGTCTCATCAGTCCATAAACACAGTTCCGAAACTCTTCTGGCTCACCTTTGTGCTTTTTTTTTTTTTTTTTTTTGCAAACTCTAATCTTGCCTTTCTATTTTTGGTGCTGGTCAGAGGTTTGCATCTTGCTGTGTAACATCTGTAATTCTGTGTCAAAGTCTCCTGAGGACAGTCGATTGTCAGAGCATCACCCCAGCTTTCTGGAAGTTGTTGGTGATGTGATTTTACAGACACGTCTTTTAGGGTCCATTTTCACAGCTTTTATGATTTGTCTGTCATCAACTGTTGTTTTCTCAGCCGATCAGGTAGTTGTTGGTTGCTGGTGTCGCTGGTGGTTTCCAAACTCTTGATTTCTCCATGCCCTTTGTTTTTGCTATAGCTATAATTGACTTCCTCTTTTCTTTTAGCACCCAAATTGCTTGCTTTTCCCTCAAAGTCAGCTCCCTCATCTTCATCCTGGTTTGTGTGTGTCATCATCGAATGCAAGATTCAGAATGCAGAAGTAATGGATATAACTTATACGACACATTCTCTGCTTTTAATATCTGAAGAATGAATGCAACAGGACACAGCTGATCACTTAGAAAGACCTGTGAGGCAACTGTTCCAATACATCAGATAGGGGGATGAAACTCTAAAAGTGCTGAACTTCTTAGCTGGTAAAACATCTATGTGTTGAGTCACCCAATAATAAAACGTGACATTCTGTAGTTTTGTCTCATATTCATCTTTTAATAATAATTGTAAATGCAGACTCAATGATATTATGCAGCGCCTGAAAGTAGTCCCCAACTAGGTAACTAGTTATGATATAGCTGGGGACTACTTTCAGGCGCTGCGTAATATCATTGCGCCTGCTGCACCCATGGTACGGCAGCAAAGTTCCTTGATAATTACGCCAGAATGAGAGTATAGTTCCTAGCTATATCGGTCTACAAAATTGCTACTTTTCATTTTAGTCTTAGTCTTTTGTCTTTGTACACGATGTAACTACAGAAGAGTCAAGCTTTAAATAGGAAAATTATCGAAACTATCGGTCATTTTTGAGCAAGATGCTAATGGTCTAATCCGATTCAATGAACTATGCTAAGCTAAGCTAAAAGTGCTACCACCAGACCTGGAGATCGGCTGAATGGATTCAAAAACGGTAAAACTCAACTGTTTAACCCTAGGGGAGTTGTAAAATGAGCCTATTTAAAAAAAAAAAAAAAAAAAAAAAGTGGAGTGTTCCTTTAACATTCTTTTGCATACCCCCTCTCTTCCACTTAGACCGTAGTCACAACTTTTCTATTAAAGGACAATATTCGCTCCCTTAAATTGATTTACAGGTGCATTTTTTGCCTTTATAGAGGCAAAAATTTTCTGTCCTTATTAATTGTGTCATGTTTTATGTCATATTCTTAACATCCCATGTGTATTATTAATATAATAAATAAAGCAATAAATGATGGCAAATCGAAGTGATACTTGTAGATTTAAAAATAAAACCACCAATAAGTGGCGTCAAGTCACTGTCTAATGAGTCAGGCGTCACGCCATTCATTCATTCATTCATTCATTTAGTAATGAAACAAAATGCTTTAATTATGAATAGGTTATTAATCACTGATTCTCCGAATCATTCAAAGCTGAAGATTCGTTCACTAACGAAACACAGCTGTATTTGCTTGGAGAAGCACACCAGATGATACGGATTTCTTTGGAACTATTATTATTTCGTTGCAAAATACAACAAACATGACAATATTCAGTTTAAAATGTAGGCTACATTTAAAATGTAAAATGTTCACTTAATATTACCTTTTTTGTTGAATTGTTGTAAAAATGTATGTCACATTTGCCATCGTTTGGATATTCAGGGAAATTTGCATTCTTGCTCGTATCTTAAACATGAAAACAATAACTCGCACAGAGTGTGTCTAAAGTTTAAATCGATCTCAATGTACAGTCTGTGTCAATATTTGGTCTTCATGCTATTAAGTGGTCTACTTTAAAGATACATTAAACAGCAGTGCGATTTTCTAAAGCAGCATATTCAGCAGGCACATCACATGCACATGCAGGCTGCTTGTGTGGATGCAGTTAGTTTTGACCGCAAAAGATGAGGTAAGCTGATTGGATATCATGTTTTTGACCGTTTACAGCACTCCCGTTGTCCTGTTTTTACATTAGAAGTGGCATTTTGCAGAAATACATGTTCAGTTTTAATGTTAATTTAAATTGGGGGTAGAATTAAATTAATGCCAAAACTCAGAATTTTGTACCCCCCTCCCTCATCTCACATAACCCCAGGCGTACGTGTACCCCAGTTTGAGAACCACTGGTTTAGGGTATGGAAACTTTGCATTCAGAATATGCAATCTGATGGAATGTATTCAGACTGAAAAATCTGTACAATCACAATACGTACAATGAAGAACTTGCCAAAACACTCTTTACCCACTGGCCTAGCATAGGCAATTAATAATTTAACTGACTGGTAACTTCAGATATCAGAACAAACCATCAGAGCGCATTACCAAAAAAATGTTCTCAGGTGGACAATACTGTATGTAATGCCCTCTACATCACAGGTTCTCATCTGGTGGGACAACACCCAAAAATGGTAGTTTTTAGTCTGATGTATTGTTGTGTACATGTGTAAAATGTAAATTAATTAATCAATCAGTTAATCAATCAATTATGAACTGATTTGCCATTTGGTAGAATCTAGCTAATTTAGATAAATGCCAACATAGACAGGTTGTGTGACACCTTCATCCTCAAAAACCATTAACAAGGTATACAATATTAGTAGAAAGTATTGCTCAGAGTTCAGTTTTAACAAGGATAAAAATAATTTGCGTCAAGTATAGTTGTTTTGTGTTACTGGACTCAAGATCATGAAACCATCAAAATTTTAGTGCAACAGTTTTTGTTGATATAAATTCCAAACAATGGTTTCAAGGACATATTTGTTTACTTTTGAAAGCTTAACAATTTTGTACAGTGTTGTATTGTGTTCTTCGCCATTTACTAAATGTAAATATCTAATCTGGGACGTGAAACAAAATCAGTTGAGAACCACTGATCTATATCCCACTTGCAAGAAAAGAAATCTCTTCTGTGCAAGAGCAGGTTTGAGCAGAGCATTTCTGCAGGGAGCTGAGATTTATGGTTTATGTGACATTTAATGGGCCTTTTTCGTTCCGTTTCCACTCTCTGGCATAGCATGAGAGCTCGTGCGGAGAGGCAGCATATGGTGTTGATGTAAGAGCTTTGCCAGGTGTGGCTGAATCTGAGCTTGGCTCCAGCACACAAAGGGAGTACAGTAGATCCCACAGCCAGGCAATCAGGATGGCTGCCTTAATACAGACTAAACCATCAGCTCTATATGAGTGGAGTCTTCTGTAATTTATTGTCCCAGAAGGACTCAGGGCATCTCATATCCATGAGATCCTGGTGATGTAATTGGTGCTCTTTGGACATCAAGTAGTGACCCAAAATAACATAGAAGTAATAATAATTTCCTTTAAAGGGGTGGTTGATTGCGATTTCACTTTTTTAACATTAGTTAGTGTGTAATGTTTGAGCATAAACAATATCTGCAAAGTTACAACTGAAAGTTCAATGCAAACGGAGATATCGTCTTTTAAAATTATGGCAGTTTAATGCCTACAAAAACAACTCGTTGGGACTACAAGAAGTTACTTCCCGGGTTTGTGACATCACAAACCCAAATAAACCCCGCCCCCGGGAACATGCAGCAAAGTGGGCGAGGCCATGTTGCGCTGCTTTAGAGAAGAGGAAGAGAAAACTGGGTGCACGTAAAAATCTATTCATATATGAATCGCGATTCTGCCTTCTAACGATTCTAATGGATTCACGAGTTTCAAATCAGTGGTTCTTAGTACTGTTTCTCGCATCCCCTTGCTCTGCACACACTCTGCTCTGCATCTCTCTCTCTCTCTCTCATATCCAACAATGAACTGTTCCAATTATACACTTATTTTCACATAGCTATGAGAAGCATTAAACATGGACGCGTATGCGGCTGCCATACTGTATTAAAGCTTTAATCAGGATAAAACCATATATTAAAAGCTAACATAAGCAGTAGCATTTACAAATTAACAGCTTATCTAAAACATTGAGAAAACAACAAACAAAACAACAAAAATAAAAAAACATACAATTAACAGCCGTGCTTGCACAGGTTCTGCATGATCCTCTTCACTAATATCCTCTGCATCTCAATCGGGCTCAAATTGATAAGCAATACTAACGATATTAATACTAACGTCATTGTTTACAATACAACTGGAGCACACACCGCTGAGGTGAGGGGCGTGACGTTTAGACGCGTATTAGTCTGTTTAGCGAATCACAACACACTGGGCCACCTAACCAATCTGAGCCCATTGCATATTTCTGAGGGAGTGGCTTCTTAAAACCAGGAAATCATCAGCGCGTTTATAGGAGAAGGGACAGAGCGGTGTAGAATAAAGGTAAATTATGTGAAAAACGTTTTTTTGTTTGTTTGTTTGTTTGTTTTTAAACAAAGCATTGACACATGTTAGACTGCACCCTATAAACACAATCAAGCCTAGGAAAAAAAAAAAAACATACCGGTCAACCACCCCTAGTTCACCTAAAAACAAAAAAAAATCTGTCATCATTTATTGAGCCTCATGTTCTTCCAAACCCATAAGGCTTTTGTTCATCTTTGAAGCACCAATGTCCCCGACTGAAAGTCCATGCAAATTTGGCATTTCAAAAAGTTCATAAAAATGCTTAATTTTTTATTTATTTATTTTTTTTAAAGTAGAATCCATATGAACTGAGAAGTTCAATCCAAGCCTTCTGATAAGACACTATCACTCGATATGATGAACACATTTAACTTATGCTTTTATTCCCACATAAACATTGATCAGTCCACATATATAGAGCTCATCAAATATAAATGGAAGCCTAACCATACTTGATTGACACTTGATTCATATGGATTATGTTCACAATGTTTTATTGACTTTTTGAACCATCTGGATTTGGTTGAATTGACTTTCGATGAAGAGAAAGAGATCAGGTTTCATTACAAATGTCTTCATTTGTTTTTAGAAAATGAAAATGAACAACCGTCTTAGGCCAGGCATACGCTGTGTGATTTTCTTTTAATTTTGACCGTATTCTGACTTGTGTGACTCTTTTTTGAGTCGGCTGAATTTCAGCTTTGTCATGCGTCTTTTTTGACATGCAGTGTACAAGGGGTAACAAAAGGTGAGTAGCCTCTTCTGACTAGCAGTCGGATGGTCAGATGAATTTCTGACATGTCAGAAATTTTGGTTTGATTAGACACAGACACATGCCAAAGCCTTCCTTTAAAAAGCTGATAAGCTGATTTCTTTTTATAGTCTAACTATGCATTATATGATTATATGGGTATGCAGAGTTTTATTTTTGGGGTTTACCATGTTTTACATCACAGAGAATTGTGTTTCCCAAGACTGCATTGCATTGCTAGTGTGCATGACTTTGGTCAGATTCTCACCTGGAAATTTCCAGCATAATCCTCCTCTTGGTCACCATTGTGCCCTTCCTTCAGAGCGATAAGTGTAAAGCCTCTGAAGTATGCAGGGTTGGTTGCATACAGGGATACTGGAAATAATCACAATAAAAATAATCAGTTGCATTACCTTTCTGATTGCTTTCACAAATCAATCAAAATCAGTAAAACTCATACAATGATATCAGGTTTCAGATACAGAATTGGTAAGATTTCATAAGTTGTGCCCATATAATCTTTAGCTACTGAGGATAAACTCATTTGGCTTGTTGTTCGCAGTGGAGAGGCTGAAGGAGGCAGCCACAAATGCTTGGAATAAGTATGGATAGCAAGATGCCTATATTTTGTTCGTGGAGTTGGAAAGGTGAAGGAAACAGACGAAACAGATGCCGGAGCAAGATGAGCGCTGCTTACATGCTCCAGCAGTTCACTGAAAAATTAGATGGGTTCACCGCTCCAAAAATTGCATTTAGGAACTTCACTTCTTTTCTAGTGCATAAACTCTGACTTTTTTTATGTTCAAATACCTCCAGTAAAAATGGTCATGTAACATGTAACAAATATTATTAAACATATGATGCACATAAACCAATTATTGGTTAATATACACAGTACAAATTAGAAAGTTTGAAATATTGTAAACCTTTCATTTGCATATTGAAAACAATTTGCAGTATCACATAGGAGAAAACAGAAATAGCTGTAAAATTGTTTTTGTTAGTTTGTTTATTCATTCATTCATTCATTCATTCAGTCAGTCAGTCATGTCAGATATGACAACATTATCTAACATAACTCAAGCCATTTTTGGCATATCGGTATTAAAAATGTATTTAAATTGTAAGCTATTTAGGAGCTTTAAGCAGCATTTAAACTGAACAATTTATACAACTGCAAAAATGTAAAAAGCAAATAGCCAAATCTAGTTTTTGAAAACAGACACTGTAGTCGATAAATTAAAAAAAATTAAATATGTGACTGCTCACCC
The DNA here is from genome assembly GCA_039654775.1 of Spinibarbus caldwelli. Classification (NCBI taxonomy): domain Eukaryota; kingdom Metazoa; phylum Chordata; class Actinopteri; order Cypriniformes; family Cyprinidae; genus Spinibarbus; species Spinibarbus caldwelli. Next base: position 25,073,985 of record CM077238.1, read on the forward strand.
TGATTTAAATGTGACAACTTGCCCTGACTTGACATAATAAAATACATCCTTGTCCTTATAACACAGTTCAGTTATGAAAATCTACTGTTTTGGTTTACCCCTTGCTTAATGTAAGGAGAAAAAAAAAAAAAGACAACAACACAGATGACCACTAGAGAACACAAATATTTATGGACTTTTGACTGAAAACGTTATAATTACTGAGACAACTTGCCCGCATCACAATAAAACCCAGTTTCTACTATTACTTAGAAAATATTAAGCCCCAACATGCTGCCTATCTAGGCAGCTTGTTAGTTTTTCCAGACAAAGCCCCTATCTCCAGCGCGCGCACTGTGAAGGGTCTCTGTCCTCGCCGGTGGTCCTGACAACAACTGAAACAGTGACATGTACCTCGGTAAGTGCTGCCGGGTTGATAATGCTCCGGGTCTCCTTCCACTCGCAGTCTGAACTCAGTGAAGCCCTCCCTCCTGCCTTCAGCTCCGTGAGGCTGAGCCCGCGTTATCCAGCTGCAATAGCCGTCAAATGGAGCCGCTCTGTCCGCGGGCTCCTCGGGCACACTCGCGCACACGCAGCCGGTTAACAGCAGCAGGACAGCGATCCACATCTCCGATCGCTTCACTTTCATTTCCCAATACGCACTTACAAGCGTGTTTCTAGAGTGTTGAACTCTAGTGGAAACTAAACTTGACTGTAATGACAGGCTCCCATATACGCAGATGCTGATATCTCCGCCTTCACCGTGTTATTTTTCCATCCTGAACTGAAGAGAGAAAGAGATGAGGAATCGCCCGTCTGTACCGAGTGGCACATTCAGAGTGGACTGACTCTAGTGCTGCTGCCTCACACTGACAGCTGAATGGATTCAGCCACACAAACTTAAAAACAAAGACCACATGCTCAGAACAGAGAGAGCACCGGTTTTCAGATATTTTTAGAATCGTCAGAACAAATTATATGCGGTCCTTAATAATTATAATTTTTATAAATATTTAATTTTATTGCACTATTTTATTTTATATCATAATTAATTCATTCATTCATTCATTCATTCATTCATTCATTCATTCACTGGAACATTCTGCTTTCTCAAGCGCTCTCAATGTTTGCCTATAAATATTAGAGCACCCAATTATTGGATTCTCCTTTCTTGTAGCTGAACTAAACTTTTAACTTCTGTTTCAAATTTCAACCTTTATTTAGCCTTTTGTAAATATTATGCATTTTAAGAAATTACAAACAGAAAAAAAAAACTAGGATCCACGACTATGATGTCATCGTAATATTTGTATTGTACATTTTGATTGATCTTATTTCTTTAAAGCATTTTGCATATAGTGTTGTGATTAGTAGCCCATTTTCTTATTTTCTTTCTTAAAAACGAAGTGTGTGTGCGTGCGTGTGTGTGTGTGTGTGTGTGTGTGTGCGTGCGTGCGTGTGTGTGTGTGTGTCATTTCACCAAACCATACTGCAAAAATGGTTTCAAATAGGGTGGACCCCAAATAGGGTCAATAAATGGACAGTTCCACCCCAAGCACATGCTAATGTTTGAAGTAACATTGTTTCCTGGTCAGGATGCTTAAAGGCATTGTTCACTCAAAAATTAAAATTCATTATTTACTGGTCATCATCATGTATAACTTTCCTTTATGGAACCATGCAGATCTGTGTTTCTTCTTCTTCTTCTTCTTCTTCTTCTTCTTCTTCTTCTTTTTGTCAGTGCAATTCAATGGTCACCAAAACTGTTTACAGTAAGCAGTTTTAGCAGTAATAATACCACAAATAATACCTTTTTCCTAAAATAGTGGCTTACTCAATGGTTTAGTTAACATTTGCTTATGCAATTTAAACAGAAAGTGGTCAAGGAATATTCTCATTATAATCACTGGAGCTGTCAATCACTTCAGTTCAGCACAAGCTCCCTGACTGAGTTCTGCTTTCTTGCCAAAACTCCAGTTATAGTGGGGAGTGGGGAGCCTGCAGCCTCATGCCTACAGCCGAATCACAATATGGCTCTATGTTGCATGGCTACGAGTGTGAGATTGCATTTACACAACAATTCAACAGCACAAGTATGTAAAACAACCACAGAATTTCTTAAAAACCCCTTTTGTGTGGGGAAATACTTCCTTCTGCCACAGACTCAAATCTCAAATTGACAGTTTAACAAGCCTCCGCTACTAATTTGAAAACATAATTTTAGAACTAGTAACAAAGGAACTCTGTGTTGCTTCACTGAAGTTAAAAGCTTATTGTATTATAGAGTGGAGTATTATGAGAAAGAGATGGACTGAGTGAATGTGATTATCTGCATTCATAATTAAAAGTTAGTTTGAATGTCTGCTGAAGAAAGCGATATCCTTCAACTGTTAAAGGGATTTCCCATGCTTGTAAATGCATTTGTTGGTTGAATACAAGGTGTTTACAGTAAAATAATGTCTTTGTTTACCTTGTTTCTTTCCCTTTTAAAAGACTATTTCTCAATACCAAAAACTATTATTAAATACAACTATTTATAGGACTAGTTGTGAATTTACAGTTTAAAAATAATTGACTTTATATTTTACATATATTTAGGTGTAAAATCATTTTCCATAATTTGTTTTCTTCATTTGAACTTTGACCTTTTTTTTAGGGATCCGTCATTTATAACTGACATTGTCTCATTAGGGTAAATTATTTTTGGCAAATTGTCTGAAACTTCACACACAATCAAATGCTTTTTCACTATCTGAAAAGAAGTGAAAAGGTCTTAATGTTTCAAAAAACATTAAAAATCTTTATGAACTTTATTTTATTTATTTATTTATTTTTTTTTCTTGTGCTGCTATATTTGATTTGGAACTTGCGTGTGAAAATGTTTAAAACTTGACAAAAAAATTAGGATGCAATTTCACTGCCTGAAAACCATGTCTTAGTGTTTCAAAAGCATTAAAACAACTTTAACATTGTGTTCCCCTTCGAACGTCCACTTCACGTTATCTATGGGTAAAACTCCTGTTTTACTCTGTAATGAAGCCTGATTTGTTCACGTTTTTGTAGCTGCACAAACCAATGGCGCTTTAGCCAGCCAGAAAGGGGGCTACTATATAAGTCGGCTCGCAGCGCCATACATCAGATCATTCTCCTTCAGCGATGAGGATCATCTCTTCGCTGACTCTGGAAGAAGCCGAGAAGAAGCCTTGGAAGAAGCTCCAGCTCTGCTCGCCGCCGTTGAAGACGCCGAACCAGCGACGCGACGCGATCCCTGCGGCATCCGGTACCTCGGAGCAGACTAGAGCAAATTTCTAAAGAGAAAATTTCAGCGCGCGTTGTTGCAAATGTCGTGCCGCGAGTCTCGGCAGCGCCCATGCAGAGACCGCGCTCGCTGACGGCTCATGCTCTTTTTGCGAGAGTATGAGTCTCTCCCGTCTCTGCTCGCGGATCGCCTTTTTCTGGGAAGGTGGTCCCTCCCGCCCAGGCCTCCCGTCTAGCCCTCCCGTCTTCTTCCTCTCCTAAGAGGAAGAAACAGAGGGGCAGCGGATCCCTCTCTGCGGGCTCGAGCGGTGTCACGTCGGCCCAGCGCCCGCGTGCCCCGCCCTCCCCGCGTCCTCTCACGCTGGTGTGCTTCACACAAGAGGACCAGTGCCCCTCCTCGGTTGCGAGTAGCTTGGTCTCATTCGGTGCTTCTGAAGAGGACATTAATATTGAAGATGTCACTGCCGGCGACTCCGTGTCCTTGGCGGCGTCTGATGCAGAGGAGTGGGGCGATTCTGGTGAGGACTCCAAAGCCGTTCCCCCCTCTCAAGTGCCGAGGCCGAAGCCGGACGCCGAGCTCACCCGCATCCTTGGCTCCTGGTCAGTTCAGCGGTGGCGCCTACACATCAACTGCCTAGAGATGTTGGCAGCTTTCTTAACCCTGAAAACCTTCCTTCCAGCCGTGAAGGGTCACCATGTTGTGGTCCGGTCGAACAGCATGATGGTGGTGGCTTATATCAATCGCCAAGGCGGCCGCGGATCTGTCACTCTTTACAGGATGGTTCGTCGCCTCCTTTTCTGGGCACAAACCTCCTGGTGGTCCCGCTCTGGAGAAACCAGGCTTGGTTTCCAGAGCTAATGCAGCTCTCAATAGCCCCCCGTCACAGACCGTTCTTGAGATTCGCGTTCGAGGGAGTGGCCTATCAGTATACAGTCCTTCTATTTGGACTATCCTTGGCCCCACGCACTTCTACGAAGTGCATAGACGCGGCTCTCTACCCTCTGAGACAGATGGGAATCCGTGTGTTAAATTACCTCGATGACTGGCTGATTCTAGCCAGATCAGAACGGGAACTAATAGCTCACAGAGAGCTATTACTCAGCCACTTAGAACACCTCGGGTTGATTATCAACCCACACAAGAGTCAGTTGTTTCCCAGACAGCGAGCTGTCTTTCTGGGGAAGATTTTAGACTCTGCCAAAATGCAGGCGTGGCTTACGCCAGAACGATCCCTGATGATTCAGCGATTGGCGGCTTCCCTCAACCCGGGGACGTCACGCCCCTGAGGGTTTTTCAGAGGCTGCTCGGCCTTATGGTGGCCGTTGCCTCTGTGATTCCTTTGGGCCTGCTTCACATGCGGCCCCTTCAGTTTTGGCTAAAAGCCCGTATCCCGCCCCACGCCTGGCGGGATAGAGGGATAAGAGGGATAAAACATATTTAATTTACAAAGTTATGAAACATTGCCCTCATCTAAAACGTTACGGAAGTTCTAAGAGGCCATGCATTATGCATTATTTTTCTATCTTGTTTTCTCGTTATCACGACTTAATTTTCTCGTGATATTGACATAACAAAAGCTGTTTTCTCGTGATCTCGACATAACGAAAGTTGTTATCTTTTTTATATATACAATGATGGATTTTTAAAACACAATGCATCGTGAGTCTACTGTTGCTATAGTAACGAACGCAACTGTGACGTGCATCTGATTGACAGATAACCGTGCGCTCAAAACAACTCTTGTAATGTCGAGATCACAAGAAAATTAAGTCGTGATAATGAGAAAACAACTTTTGTTATGTCGAGATCATGAGAAAATTAAGTCGTGATCACGAGAAAACAAGACGAAAAAAAAAAAATAACAATGCATGGCCTTTTAGAACTTCCATAAAAACGATGTGCTCTGGAACAAATAATAAATTATTGAGACCAAAGACTGCCTGTAGATTTACCCAAAACAAATTGTATCTCATGTTTAACCACTATAGAGAAATCAGAGTCAGTGGCAAATTCTAGAAGAACTCGGCGAGGTAAGGCTGCTCTCGGTGGGTTCATGAGCACTGAATGGCTGCTGACACCCTGGAGATCACATCTCCAAAAACATTGAAGCAAATGTTTAAAACAGGCACTGTCTTTATTAGGGGTGACCCCCCAATAGTAGAAGCTTTGATGCTTTGATAGAGGGAACCTGATTTGACTACCGATCTCACAGTCAAATCTTCGCAGAGGTGTTATGAAATCATACCATTTTGGCTATATGGGGGAGCTCAATGTCTGATTTCACATAGAACTACCTGTTTTCTCTCAATAAGTTAATATTAAGGCCTATTATGATAATGCTGTAAATAAAAATGTGAAAAGAAAGTAATTTTTAATGAATATTTTTTTTAACGTTCATGAATAAATTCAACCACCCCTGTGACAGATTTAAGTTTTACTTTCCATGATCCGTGACAGACAGAGGATCATCTTGGAAGCTTTTGCCGGCCAACTTTAAAATAGTTCACCTAAAAATAAAAATTCTGTCATTAATTACTCACCCTCATGTCGTTCCGAACCCATAAGACCTCCGTTCATCTTTGGAACATAAATTAATGTATTTTTGATGAAATCCGAGAGCTTTTTGACTCTTTATAGACAGCAAGGGTACTACCACAATCAAGGCACAGAAACGTAGTAAGGATATCGTTAAAATGGTCCATGTGACATCAGTGGTCCAACCGTAATTTTATGAAGCTGCGAGAATACTTTTTGTGCACAAAGAAAACAAAAACAATGACTTCTTCTCTTCCACGTCACCCTCATGCACCATTTTGGAGAGTATCACGACGCATGCTCAAGACTTCGTTGCCTTGGAATTATAAGGTTCTATCTGCGTTCTGAGTGGTTTTGAGATATTGAGCTTCCATAAGTTTTTGCATTCCATATAGCAAAAATGACATGGGGAACAAGTCTCTTTCCTACATGAAATTGACAGAGACCCTAAATGTATTCTAAATGTACAGATGTACAGATAGAACCTTCTAATTCTAAAAAGTCATTTTCCGCTTGGAATTATAAGGTTCTATCTAGCAAAACATTAATTGAAGCAACATTTTTTCAAGAAATACAAATAGTTTATATATATATATATATATATATATATATATATATATATATAATTTGTTTTAAAACATAAAATTAGTGTTGTAACAATGTGTCAACATGTTGTCACGGTTATGATCTGTTTTCAGTTAGTTTTCAATGTCTACGTCATCCTGCCTAGTTTGTGTTTCCATGGTTATCAGTTAATTAGCTACACACCTGTTTCTGTTTCTCCCTGATTGCGTTTTGTATTTAAAGCCTGTGTTCTCCCCTCTGCCTTTGTCTGCTATTATGTTTAGTTTTACATTTGGTTTATGTTTGGTTGTGCCTGTTTCTTCTTGTGGATTATTAAAAGAACTCTTTTGTTTGTACTCCTTCGTAGTGCGCTGTTTTACACACCAGACACACGTAACAGAATAGCAGACCACAAGTGAGTAATATTAGCGGCGTTTTTCTTTCTGTTTATTTTTTTTATTTTTTCGCTCCTCTCCCGTAATGGATCTGCCCGCCGTCCAACTCCTGTGCCTGGAGCAGATGGACCGTTCGCTGGAGGACCATACCAGGGACTTTCTCGATCTGGCGTGCCTTACCCACTTCCCGGACCGCTCGCTCTGTGTCTTCTACAGATCCAGCCTGAGCGAGCGGTGTAAGGCACGCCTGCCAGCGAATGGTCCCAAAGAGGATTTCGCCGCTTTCGTGGAGTGGGTGTTGGAGAGTAATGGACTGTGTTTCTCCGTCTGCCCCGCCGAGGAAGACATCTCCAGCCCCACTCCCAAACCAGAGACCAGTCAGCCATCATCCTGCTGCACGGAGCTAATGCCTGAGCCCACGGCAGATGGAGAGCCTGAGCCTGCCGCGACACGTGAGCCAGCGCGCAAACCCGCGACTGAGCCGATCATCGCCACGGAGCCAGAGCCACAATCATCGTCTGACCAAGTGCGTGAGCCGGCAACATCGCCCGTCCCTGAGGGAGTTTTGGTGGTGTTCGAGGGCTTGGAGGGAAGCCCCGCCCACACTCCAGCAACTGAGGGTGAGCTGCACCTGGTTTCTGGGAGTTATGAGGAACTTATGGACATCTTTGAAATGGACCTAATAGACTGGTTTGGAGAAGTATTACCCTGTGCTCCTGAATCTCCTGTGTCTCCGCTGGTTCCGTCCAGTCCTGAATCTCCTGCGTCTCCGCTGGTTCCGTCCAGCCCTGAATCTCCTGCGTCTCCGCTGGTTCCGTCCAGCCCTGAATCTCCTGCGTCTCCGCTGGTTCCGCCCAGCTCATGTCCTCCTGTGTTCCCTCCCAGCCTCCCTCTCCCGCCTCCTCTCAAACCAGCCAGTTCCTCAGCTCCATCTCCGCTGGTGCCTGTCAGTCCCTCAGCTCACCCTCAGTCAGCGCCAGCTGGGCGCACTGATCCGTCGCTTCGGGACTTCCAGCCTCCAGCTCCGCCCAGGCGTGAGGATCCCCTGTCTCCACCTCCAGCCTCCGAGCCCTGGACTCCACCTCGGTCCTTCGACCCATCAGCTCCGCCTTGGCTCATAGCTCCCTCGTCTCCACCGTGGCCCGTCATCCCACTGGCTCCACCGGGCTCCCTCGTCCCTCCGGCTCCGCCTTGGTCAGTCGTCGACCATCCGCCGCCTCGGGACTCCACTCCTCTGGCTTCGCCTCGTCACTCTGTCCCTCCGGTTCTGTCAGGCTCCTCCTTCCCTTCGGCTCCACCTTCATCCTCAGTCGCACCGGCTCCACCACGGTCTTCCGGACCCCTGCCTCCACCTCGGTCGCTTGAGCCTTCTGCTCCGCCTAGGCCCTCCGGAGCCTCCGTGTCACCCTGGCTCTCCGTCTGCTCGGCTCCATCCGGGGCTCCTCGTCCATTGGCTCAGTCTCCGTCAGTAGGCCCCCTGGTGTCGACGGTCCCTTCTCCACCATGGCTCCTCCCGCCGTCGACTCCACCGTGGGCCACCATCCTGGCTGGCCTCTGGATTTCCACCTGGCTCCTCCTGCTCCGGGCTCCTCCCTGGCTTCTCCCTCCATCTACTCCCCCTTGGACTTATTTTTTGGACTCTTTTTGCCCCTTTCCCATTGCCTGCCCTTCACCTGCTCCACGCCCGCCTCCTGAACCCCCACCCTCCCTCCTCTGTTGGACTGTTTTTCAGTGCGAGGACGCACCGTTCCGGGAGGGGGCGAACTGTCACGGTTATGATCTGTTTTCAGTTAGTTTTTTATGTCTACGTCATCCTGCCTAGTTTGTGTTTCCATGGTTATCAGTTAATTAGCTACACACCTGTTTCTGTTTCTCCCTGATTGCGTTTTGTATTTAAAGCCTGTGTTCTCCCCTCTGCCTTTGTCTGCTATTACGTTTAGTTTTACATTTGGTTTATGTTTGGTTGTGCCTGTTTCTTCCTGTGGATTATTTAAAGAACTCTTTGTTTGTACTCCTTCGTCGTGCGCTGTTTTACACACCAGACACTCGTAACACATGTATGAGAAAGGTCAATTTAATGCTTTCTTTATCACATTTATTCCATATTTTAGATAACATTTTAATAATCGAGATAACATGCTGACGTTTATTGTTATAATTAAGACCCCATCATTTAAATCATTGACTATTTGATATTTAAGGCTTAATGTTGTAAAATTTAAGACATTTTAAGACTTTAAACTGCATGAATATTTCGCCAATCATTATATTCGGGTCTTTAGTGATGCAGACTTAGGCCTATATCCAGCACGGATGGATCTCTAACGTACAATAACAAACTCAAGCCAGTTCAATTTTTGCAGATGATTAACAACAACAACAACTTCAGCGACAGTAAAGACACTCGGACCCTGTGGCAAGCCATTCAGACCATCACTGACTACAAGGCCCAGCCACAGGCCAGTGATGATGACACATCCCTACCAGAGGCACTCAACCACTTCTACTCACGATTTGAGACACAGAACGACACACCTGCACAGAAACTACCCACATCTCCAAATGACCAGGTACTCTGTCTCTCCCCAGCCAATCTAAGGAAGACCCTATCCAGGATTAACCCACGAAAGGCTGCGGGCCCTGACAACATACCTGGACGTGTACTGAGAGACTGTGCTGCACAGCTGACAGATGTCCTAACAGACATCTTCAACATCTCGCTGAGCCAGGCAGTCGTCCCCACGTGTCTCAAATCCACCTCCATAATCCCAGTACCAAAGAAGTCACATGTGTCCTGTCTGAATGACTATCGTCCCATAGCACTGACCCCAATCATGATGAAGTGCTTTGAGAGGTTAGTCATGCATCACATCCAGTCCAGTTTCCCAAACACGCTGGACCCATTCCAGTTTGCATACCGTCCAAACCGTTCCACGGACGATGCAATATCCACCACTCTCCACCTAGCTCTTACTCACCTGGAACAGAAAGACTCCTATGTAAGAATGCTGTTCATTGACATCAGCTCAGCATTCAACACAATAATCCCACAACAACTCATCCACAAACTAAACCTGCTGGGCCTTAACACCTCCCTCTGTAATTGGATCCTGGACTTTTTAACTGCAAGACCTCAGTCAGTCCCTGTCGGCCGCAGCACCTCCAGCACTACCACACTGAGCACAGGTGCTCCACAAGTCTGTGTGCTCAGCCCACTGCTCTTCACACTGCTGACCCACGACTGCACTGCCAAGTCCAGCTCCAACCACATCATCAAGTTTGCTGATGACACAACTGTGGTAGGCCTCATCAGCAACAATGATGAAACGCACTACAGAGAGGAAGTGGCACAGCTGGCTGAATGGTGTGGTGCTAACAACCTGTCCCTCAATGTGGGTAAGACAAAAGAGGTTGTGATGGACTTCAGGAGAAACTCTGTTGACCACCCCCCGCTGACCATCGACGGCTCAACCGTGGAGAGAGTCGGCAGCACTAAATTCCTGGGAGTGCACATCACAGAGTATCTCACCTGGACCACCAACATCACGTCACTCAATAAGAAGGGACAACAGCGCCTCCACATTCTCCACCGGCTGAAAAGGGCAAGTCTCCCTCCACCCATCCTCACCACTTTCTACAGGGGCACCATTGAGAGCGTGCTGACCACCTGCATCACTGTCTGGTATGGGAACTGCAGTGCTGCTGACCGCAAGACCCTACAACGGACAGTGAACACTGCTGCAAAGATCATCGGTGCCCCTCTCCCCTCCATCCTGGACATTTTCCTTGCACGATGCTCCAGCAAGGCCTCCAGCATCGTGAAGGACCCCACCCACCCCTCCCACAACCTCTTCCAGCTCCTGCCATCAGGTAAAAGGTACCGGAGTATCAAAGCTCGTTCAGTCAGATTGCTCAATAGCGTTTTTCCCCAGGCTGTGAGAGATCTTAACTCCAATCTCCCTGTCCCCCTCTGAAACCATGAACACCTCAGCCCCCCAACTCATAAATAACTATTGACAATTTTCCTGAGTGCAATTCTGAGTGTGCTACACACAGGTGAGTGGGCTATACAAACCACTTGTAGTAACGCACTCATCCCACTATATGCTCACTAGACACTTTCTATAAACACTCCCTGCTACAAAGACTCAATAAGATAATATATGTTTACTTGAACATTGCACTACAAAATAATGTGTTTACTTGAGCATTGCACTACTAAATTTTTTTGCACTAAGCGCTGTTTCCCACAAAACCTCTCTTCTGAACAATTTAATGTACAAAATATTTTTTTCTGCACATTTTCATGTACAAATATCTCTTTAGCACAATTTTGTGTACAGTATTTATGTAAAGTTCTTGTACAGTCTCAGTTTGTGTATGTGTAGTCAACTAGGTATAGTAGTTATAGTATTTATAGTATATGTATAGTCAGATGGTTAAACTGTTGTATAGCTCTATTGTTTTTCCTATATTTGCATTGTTGTATGTTTATCTTATGTTTAACTAGTATGTAGCACCGTGGTCCTGCGAGGCACGACATTTCGTTCCACTATATGTCCACACGTAGCAGAATGACAATAAAGCTCAACTTTACTTAACTTGACTTGAAATTATTATTTGTTTTATGCATGCGCGCTAATTATTAGTGAAAAATCACGTCATCATTATATTTTAAAAGGTGCCACTTTGTGGAATAAAGGTGAATTGCACTTATTGATTCTGCAGACACGTAATTATTGTTGTTTAATGTTTAATCTTTCCTGCTGTTACGGAGCAGTCCGGCGACATGACAAAGAACGTTGATCCTGATTGGTCCGCTTGCGTGCATTCGAAGTGCTGATTCGCAGATAGAACCTTATACCACCAAGTTAAGAGTTCGACTTTGTAGATAGAACCTTTTTGTTTTCTAAATAAAAAGTCCTAAAATGTACACAACTTAAAAAAAATAAAAATAAAAAAATAAAATAAAAATCACATAATGTAAATAAGCTGTCACAGAATAAGAATATGTGAATACTTCAATTTTGACAAAAATTTCAGATAGAACCTTATAATTCCAAGGCGACGACTTGACAAAATTGATTTGGCTATGTAATCTCTATTATTAAACTGCATATTTGAAGTTTAAACAACTACAGTCTTGCATTAAAAAAAAAAAAAACTCTTGAACACTTGAACTCTTGAAACTACATTCCGTGGGACAACAGCAGTCATATTTCTAAAATTATGGGGGATTTGGTCCTCCACCATGACACTCTCTGTGATAAATGCTTTAAGCGGAGTGATACAAACAGCCAAAGGTTCCCGAGGGAATACTGGTGGAATACAGGTGCATCTCAATAAATTAGAATGTTGTGGAAAAGTTCATTTCACTAACTCAACTCAAATTGGGAAACTCGTGTATTAAATAAATTCAGTGCACACAGACTGAAGTAGTTTAAGTCTTTGGTTCTTTTAATTGTGATGATTTTGGCTCACATTTAACAAAGACCCACCAATTCACTATCTCAACAAATTAGAATACTTCATAAGACCAATAAAAAATAAAAAATAAAAAAAAACATTTTTAGTGAATTGTTGGCCTTCTGGAAAGTATGTTAATTTACTGTACATGTACTCAGTACTTGGTAGGGGGTCCTTTTACTTTAATTACTGAATGGTGTGATTGATGTGATTACCAGTGGAACACACCGCTCCTCTAACCTAACACACATGGATTTATAGGTGCCAGGTTCATAACAGTGCCATTTACGTCTAGATTCTCTTTTCCTACTTCTGGTAAATGCTGGATTTTTTTTTTTTTTTTTGTCTTTTAGGGACGTTACAATTATAGAAAACAGGAATTATATATGGAAGTTTTTGACATTATGTCGGTACTATAGAGAAAGAAAAAAAAAACGTCATTTTCATTTTGGTTAGTTTATTCATAGTCTACTGATGAAACAGCAAAATACTGTCCCAAAAGGACTCAACAAATTAATAATTGTACTAATAATAAAGTTTTAGTATCTCTGTAGTAAACATTTAACTGACTCTCAAAAATTGATTAGTATAGGAGAATGAATGAAGGATCTTCAGAGTCTGTCTTTGGTCTGATGGGGGCTGTGTGTATGTGGAACTGTGCAGACGGTGGATGAGCAGAACCAGCAGATGTCATGAGAGTTTCCCAGAGAGGCTGAACAAAAATACTTAACAAAAGAGTGAAAATGGGGAGTTTTTACCTGAAAAAAACTTTTTGAACCTGATGTATAGATTTAGATTTGACTCAAATGTTGACTGAACATGATAAGGGTGCTTTCACACCTGGCCCGTTGTTTCGGAACCTGGCGCGTTTCCCCCCTTAGCTCGGTTCGTTTGTGCATATGTGAACACAGCAATCGCGCTCGGATCTGCGCCAAAACAATCGGTCCGAGATCGCCTGAACGAGGTGGTCTCGGCTCGATTGAAAACGAACTCTGGAGCGGTTCGGTTGTAGTGAGAAAGCAATCCGATCCAAAGGACCAACGAACCAGGCTATATCACACTATATAATGGGTAATTACGTAAATTCCGTGAAAAGCAGTGGGTGTGCACATCTTCGCCATTCAAAATCAAAGCGCGCCTTTTCATTTTATAATGCCGTCTTAATGCTCTTTGTAGTAGGTGCATTTTAACAATGTTTTGCCGACGAATCCTGGATTCCTGCTCAAAATGATAAATTAATAAATATATCGACAGCTACAAAAAAAAAAAAATAATAATAAAAAAAATAAAAAAGCCCTCAAAGCTGTTGTCGTTCCATCCTGTGTGTGTGAGAGAGAGTTTGTTTGCCTCTCTTTCCAAATGAATCATGTTTATTGTCATTCCAGCTCTGTGGACCAATGAGAGGACAGTTTACTCGCACGTGACTTGTATTAGCAATTTTGGTTCGTTTAGAAAACTTTGCCGTGTGAAAGCGAACCGCACCAACAATAAAAAGCAACATTGTAATAATTTTAATCCCTGTTTCGGAACAAAGCAATCGATCTACAGGTGTGAAAACACAGAAACTCATTGAAGTCAACATAAAAAAATAAATTGTGTCCAACTATTCTGGTGTGAAGTGACTAAATGAACAAGAAAAAAGCAGGAGGAGGTTGTTGGCAAAAAGTGACCTGAAATGGGAGTTAATCTGAATACTTAACTGCAGCACAGCCTTACATACATCAACAGAGAGTGATTTATATCACAGGAAGAACAGGTTATGACATTTTGATTAAAAATTGTGGTCATATACTGGTGTGTCTGTTGACCAAATTTCTTTTCATTCTATATCATTTATCATTTTTCATCATTTTTGTTTTACACATTTGGAAATAGTGTAAATAATAATAAAGAATTATAGCTGTTTAAAATGACAGAATGATATTTTCCAAATAAATGTTTTATGGTTTGCCATCACCCTTTGACTTTCTGTAATTCCAGTGCATAGTAAAATGATTTATCATTAGCTGTAAAGGACCTGCCTGCCCGAATGTATTTCAGTACTTAACAATTGTTAAAACTACAGGAATTTACTTTATCTAATAATAAAGTAATACCGACAGGGAATTATTAATACAATTTGAATTGCAAAGCTGAAAATGTAATATTCCCACTTTCCTGAATCTATTAAACATACTCCTCATAATATCACACACACACAAACACACACACACACGCGCGCGCGCGCACACACACACACACACACATTTGTTTCTGTGAATTGTGGGGACTTTCCATAGACTTATATTACTTTTCTATTACCCACCCCTTACAGAAAACCCATTTGCATTCTTACAGTTTCAGATAAACATTATATATATATACACAAAACCCGAATTATGGAAATGTTGGGACGTTTTTTAAATTTTAATAAAATGAAAACTAAAAGACTTTCAAATCACATGAGCCAATATTTTATTCACAATAGAACATAGAGAACATAACAAATGTTTAAACTGAGACATTTTACACTTTTATCCATTAAATGAGCTCATTTCAAATTTGATGCCTGCTACAGGTCTCCAAAAAGTTGGCACGGGGGCAACAAAGGGCTGAAAAAGCAAGAAATTTTGAAAAGATTCAGCTGGGAGAACATCTAGCAACTAATTAAGTTAATTGACATCAGGTCTGTAACATGATTAGCTATAAAAGGGATGTCTTAGAGAGGCAGAGTCTCTCAGAAGTAAAGATGGGCAGAGGCTCTCCAATCTGTGAAAGAGTGCGTAAAAAGATCGTGGAATACTTTAAAAACAATGTTCCTCAACGTCAAATTGCAAAGGCTTTGCAAATCGCATCATCTACAGTGCATAACATCAAAAGATTCAGAGAAACTGGAGAAATCTCTGCGCATAAGGGACAAGGCCGAAGACATTTGTTGGATGCCCGTGGTCTTTGGGCCCTCAGATGACACTGAATCACTCATTGGCTTGATTCTGTCATTGACATTACTAAATTGTCCAAGGAATACTTCCAGAAACCACTGTCGGTAAACACAATCCACCATGCCATCTGCAGATGGCAATTAAAGCTATATCATGCAAAAAGGAAGCCATGTGTGAACATGGTCCAGAAGCGCCATCATGTCCTGTGGGCCAAGGCTCATTTAAAATGGACTGTTTCAAAGTGGAAAAGTGTTCTATGGTCAGACGAGTCCAAATTTGACATTCTTGTTGGAAATCACGGATGCCGTGTCCTCCGGGCTAAAGAGGAGGGAGACCTTTCAGCATATTATCAGCGTTCAGTTCAAAAGCCAGCATCTCTTATGGTATGAGAGTGCATAAAGTGCATACGGTATGGACAACTTGCATGTTTTGGAAGGCACTATGATTGCTGAAAGGTATATAAAGGTTTTAGAGCAACATATGCTCCCCTCCAGACAATGTCTATTCCAGGGGTGGCCTGTAGTACAGATCTTTCACCTATAGAGAACATTTGGTGCATCATTAAGCGTAAAATACGTCAAAGATGACCAGGAACTCCTCAGCAGCTGGAAACCTATATCAGACAAGAATGGGACCAAATTCCAAAACCAAAACTCCAGCAACTCATAACCTCGATGCCCAGACGTCTTCAAACTGTTTTGAAAAGAAGAGGAGATGCTACACCATGGTAAACATGTCCCGTCCCAACTATTTTGAGACCTGTAGCAGGCATCAAATTTGAAATGAGCTCATTTGTGCATAAAATTGTAAAATTTCTCAGTTTAAACATTTGTCATGTTATGTATGTTCTATTGTGAATAAAATATTGGCTCATGTGAGTTGAAATTCATTCAGTATTCATTTTATTCAAATTTAAAAAAAAACGTTCCAACATTTCCGGAATTCAGGTTGTATATATATTTATTTTATTTGTTGTTTTATATCAGTTTTGTCTGTGTTTGGAATTTTACCTGGTAAGTAATTGCTGTCAACTAATTAAGAAATAAAATATGAAGTAGAGATGAGCAAAATTAAATGTTTTGACATCCATCTGAAACCTGAAATGTTGTCTTCTCTTAATTAGGGCTGGTTTTAATTGCAACACATTAATAGAACCCATCTGTTCCTTAATAGGTCCTTTTGGCACCAATGTCTTTTATGTGGGTGTGTGAATTTGTAGGTCAAATAGTCATATGCCCACCCACACAAGCAGCGGTGCCCTCTTTCACCCTTCAGCGCTGCATGAATCTCAGGTGGACTTTGATGTGTTATTCCACTAAGATCTCTCACTGCTTTGTGGAGTGAGTTCAAGAACCAAGTAGTAATTATCTTATCTGCATTGAGAGGCTTTGTACGGAGCACAGATGCATGCTGTGAAGTCATATGTAGTGTTTTCACAGGTGAAATATGTATTTTTTATGGTAATATACTTGTAGTATGCAGTTCCAATACAGACAATTATTAATTTGGAAATTTCATATAAATACATTCCACAATAAACATACGTAAATTGCACACTTCATATTTAAGAATATCAAATAGATTGGAAGTATCAATTTATTTTACTTTAGCACTATAGTTTTCCATGATTATTTTTGAGTGGATTTTGGGATTGATTTGGCAGTTTAATAAGAGGGTTGTTCACAGCACTTGGTGAATTTAAAAGTCTTTAATAGTGTGATCAAATACCATGATCTTCAATATTTGAAGATCAAATATTGATCCCCACTGGAAATCCCCAGGTGGAGAGTGAGAATTCAAGCATAACTCATTGGGTCTTTGCCCTCTGTTTCGTAGGCTTGCACAGCATCCGTAAGGTTTTGAAGAAATTACACACTCCGTCAGACTCTACTGAACTTCTTGTATCGAAGCCATTCAGGTCAGGTAGAGTTTAGTGTAAAATCAAAGCAAAGAAAACAAGCTACATGTCAACAGCTAGAATATATCAAATCACAGGGGATTTCTTCTTATGTTTTCATTTTTAAATCTCTAAATTTTAGCAACTTGGGAAAACAAGAAGAGCTGGAAGATATCTTAATGTGATTCCCAAGGCCCAAAGAATTAGTTTCACAGTGTCAGCCCATGGAACACCCACAGTCGGTTCACTGAAGCAGTGTTATAGTTAATTAATGGAGTAGTTATACTCTACAAGTGATGACTGATATTTTGAATTTAATTAATTCCCTTCCAGCAAATAACAACACTGTTTTTCCCCCATAGAGAGTACTGATTTCATCAAAAGTTTAATGACAATGACATATTGACAAATATTATCTTAAAAGTGTGATTTTAAAACCAGGGTGACACAGTGGCCCCAGTTCAAGTGGTTCCCAGTTCAGGTTCTATAGTTCTATTAATGAAATGATAGCATACAGAGTTTTATAGTTGTCTTGTTAGCACATGTTGTGTATTTTTTATGTAGAAGCAGATGTGGGCATGGCCCACAAATGTAAATTTGTAAATTGAATGTAAGGCTTCAGGTGCTATTCTCTTCCAGTTTTAGCTGCACAAAACAATATGTTATGCTGCTTCATTTTGCAAACTGGTATTTCTTATTACATTATCATAATTGCAAACACACAAATCTGTAGCATAAATAGTCTTACTGTTTACTTCACTTTTTTGTTCTCTAGGCTATTCTTCTCCATAATTCTTAAATGGAAGAAGTTTGGAACAACCAGGACTCTTCCTAGAATCGGCCAGGCAGAAGCCTCTTTATAGTGCAGGACGCATAAAAGCCTGCTTGAAAGTCTGCTTGCTCTGGTCTGATGAACCTTGATTCCACGTGTCATGTCTGGAGGAAACCAGGCACTGCTCATTACCTGTGCAATACCATTCCAGCTGTGAAGCATGGTTGTGGTAGCATAATGTTGTGGGAGTGTTTCTCAGCAGCAGGGACAGGGGAATGGAGTTCAGTTCTACTTTTGCCTATGTCACGCGTGATCTTTCCAATGTGACAATGTAATGCGTAGTCATGGATGAGCATTGCAGAGCTAACTGAAGACGAGCATTTGTGGTTAAAAAGTACATACAAAAAGTACATCCTTGGCTGGGATGGTGAAGAGCCCTTTGAACCTGTATTGAAACTGCAATTTGGACCTTCAACCCGTTGGTCCCCATTGAAATCCACTATATGGCAAGAAATCCTGGAATGTTTTCCTTTAAACACCTTAATTTCTTTTTGACTGAAGAAAGAAAGACACGAACAACTTGGATAACATGGGGTGAGTAAATTATCAGGATTTTTTTTTTTTTTTTTTTTTTTTTTTTTTATTTATTATGGAAGTGAACTAATCCTTTAAACCCACAGCCAAGACAATGCAAGAATGGATGACTCTGTGAAAGTCCTTGAGTGGCCTAGCCAAAGCCTGGACTTGAACCAAATCAAACATCTCTGGAGGGACTTGAAAATGACAGTCCACCAACAGTACCCATTGAACCTGACAGAGCTTGAGAGGATCTGCAGAGATGAATTACAGGAAATCCCCAAATTCAAGAGTGCAAAGCTTGCCACATCATACCCAAAAATACTTTAGGCTGTAATTGCTGCCAAAGGTGCTTCAATTAAGTACTGAGTTAAGGGTCTGACTTCTTATACAATGCGATAATTATTTATTTATTTTTAAATTTTCAGAGTTATCACAAATATAGAGTGTAGTTCACCTAAAAAAAAAAAAAAAAAAAAAAAAAAATTAAATAAAAATCAAATAAAAATGAGACATGAGGCTGCAACATAACGTGGAAAAAATGAAAGGGTCTGAATACTTTTTCTCTTTATAATTACTGGCAGAGACTACTATGCCATTATTTTCTCCACTCTGGCATCATTATTGTGGTATCATAGTTTCAGAAATGTCTGTACCTAAACATCACATGCAAACAAATCAAGCCATGCTTGGACCAGACTTGATATCCTGACTTTATATTCAGAGACTGGTTTCATATTAAAAAATAAAGACTGAGGTAGCTTCTTCAAGGGCTAACAGTATTATGAACTTACAATCAGTCTAGTAAAATCAATCAGTCAATCAGTAATGTTGGAAAGTCAAACATCTTGAGCTCTAAGTGAAGTAATTTCATTTGATGTGAAATTTCTCTTTATTTCTGGATTAAACTTTGTAAAAAAATTATCAACCATTCAGAATAGATCCACGCCTGACCGTTATAAATGATACTGGAAATTTTATTGGCTGTAAGTGAAATGCACCAGAAAGTCTTTCAATCAAAGGTGGGACGTTCATTTCTTTATAATGTAAGTTTATGCTAGAAATCTTTCGATATGGGATATTTGTATGATTTGTACATATAAATATTCTAGTCTGCCTAACTGCATCACTTGTACAGACATTACATGTCAAACACATCCATTTATCTAAATAAACAACATAAATGGCTCTTAAATCACTGCTTAAAAATATCAGTGTTGTCATATTTCGAATACCTCAAATAAATTGAGATAATTTGTTTTATAATTTTATTACTGACTGTGTACTTGTCTTTTTTTGTAAATTCAATTCAGTTTGAAATCAAATTTGAAATCATGCTTCCTTGTGCTGTAAACTTTTGCAACAAAGTTACCCTATTTTAAAGACACAAATACACAGAATGAGCAAATGTTTAAGACTGAGATTTTTGTAATGGTAATTGATCAATTTATGTATGTACATAAAAGCCTATATCAAAATCTGTTCATCATATAAAGCGAACGTGTCTTTTTAGAAGACTTAGATTAAACCACTCAAAGCTTGAAAAAAAATGGATGGACAAAAAAAAAAAAAAAGATATTAAAATATCTATATGGCAGTATACAGTATGTGGTAGTTTTGCCAATGGAATTGAAAATGATTAACGTCATCATGAAATCAGAAATGAGTACTACTTACTTTTTTAGTGCACATCACCTTGTGGTGAACAATTAAACCGTGCAAGTCAATACACCAGGAAAAAAAATTGTCTGCCGTCGTAATCTTTAATCAAAAATTGAAAATTCGCTTCCGCTCTGGAATGGCGTTCTCACTCTGATGACGTCAATGTGACGGCTTGGGGAGAATCCTCTTGTTAAGTATGACGCAAGGACTGCTGTTTCCGGGTCCAAGCCTCTTCTCATTTCACTTGAGAATACTATCTCAACAGCCATTTATGAGCACTATTTAATTAATATTACATATTTAAGCTAAGCATTTAAGTTTGCGTAACAAGCAGATATTCTTAACCACTCAACCGTGAATCTGCTAAGAGCAAAAGGAGGAGTGGAGGTGCATTATTAGGAAAGGCGATTTGCAAAGATTCATAAAAAACCCTTATACTCACTTCTGTAGGTGAGGTTCTATCACGAATGATTCGCGCGAACATAGACGCATTTAAGCAGATTGGGGATCAACGCATTCACTAAATAGCGAAAGTAACATTAATCCTCTGCGTCTTCAGCGGCTCTGATGTCAGGAGTAAATGACTACTGCTATATTCATTATTACATCCAACAACAAAGCACCTCAATCGCTTAATCTGAGACATCTTGTCTTTCCCTGCACACAGTCGACACATTGGCAGACAGCTCACTCAGGGCGGGTCTAAGGTAAGACGGTCTTGTCAATCAACTATCGAGGGAGAGGTCTGTGCAGAACCACCTCATTCTGACAGGGCTCTCAGAACAGCCTGATTTAAGAAAGAGGATTTTAAAATAAGGATAAAAAAAAAAAAAAAACACAGGGTGGATTTTTATCATTATAGGATAGATGTGTGCACACACTTCCAACACACATTTATGTTCATACAACTTGAAAAGTGAATTTTGCATCCGATGACCCCTTTAATAGTTAGGAACATACACTTCCACATTTCAGACAATCTTAAAAAATAAATAAATAATTGTTCAAGAAAATATGCTGTAGAATGACAACTTCCTCCTACCTCCTGACACCACCGATACTCCAGAAAAAAAAAAAGGCTCCTACAATTCAGTTGCATAACTTGAAGTTCAAGTTGGGCAAAAATCTTGGGTGCAAATGGTGTTGGATATGTTAGTGATATGTATTACATAAATTCTAGTTTTCCTTGATTATATTGAACTAACAAAAATGGACCATGGTGGTTTGTGTATTTAGTAATCTTATCTTAAACTCCGTCCGTCACTCTCCTGTGTGATGACTGCCCAGTTAGCACTTCCTCCCAGGTGAAAAGTCTTGGTATGACACTCAATGGTTTGCTTTCTTTAGGCTCTCATATTAATAATTAATAATCTCACATACTGCATACTGCATTTTTTCATTTACATAATATTTACTTCACTCTTCACTTTTTCAGTATAGCACTTAAATCCTTATTCATTCCCTGTAACATCGCGGATCAATCATTGCAGTTCTCTTTTATTTAATATTCCAAAAAAAAAATAGTAACTAGTAATTGTATGTTTGTGTTTATAGTTGGTTTGTTTGTGTTTTGTATGCTTTGTATATTAAGGATTTTACTATCTATGCTGTAAGGTGTCCTTGAGTGCCCTGAAAGGTGCCTTTAGGCTGTATGATTTTGTACAAATAAACTTGAACTGACTTCTTGTGAGACTGAGTTCGAAGCCCTCTTGGATTTTTAATGACCTCAGAGACCTTGGTAACACCTCATCCAAATGATAGTGCATTAAAAAAGTCCACTTGAATATCCTGGAGCATTAGGTCCCAGACAGACCACAGGGTGAGCACCTCTGCCTCCCTCACTAACACCACTTCCAGGAATTAGAGAGACAGGAGAAAAAGAGGAAGAAGAGCTTCCAGAGGTGGCCTGCTCTCCATTTCCTTGCTCCAGAGCAGCAAAATATGAACTGGTTCAGGCTGAGAATGCAGGGTTAGATCAGGGTGAGATCATATCAGAGACTTACTAATGGTACAAAAAACATATCAGATACTTACCAATGGTACAATCACATGTTATGATGACACAAGGATTGATTAATGGCTGATTCTTCAATTGTGGAACTTCTATTTTTCTTCCTTTTTATTACAAAGACTACTATCCCAAAATATTGCTGTCAATATCACACTAAATATTTTAGAGAAACACTTTAAATATCAGAAATGGGATTAAGAGAATAGCTTTATTACCAATCCGATCAGTATGTGAGAATTTAAATTTAGACACAAAATGATTCACATTTTTTAGAGAAGGTTTTTTTTTTTTTTTCTTTTAGGATATCAAGTTAAAAGTTCCCCTAAATGAAGAACCAATCTAATTTGAGTATGCAATATTTTATTCAGAATATTTATTTGATTTGATTTATATAATAGCTCTCTTTTTTATTTATACTGTACAATAGCTTTCTTTTTTCCTCTCCATGGAGATAGGCCTCACTTTCATGGCCAATAAGGGCCCTAGCTTTCCTCAGGACTGGCAGGGTGACACAGATCACTACATTATGGGCGTGGACTGGCCCTTATCTTGCATGGATTCGTTCATGGAGCTCCATGAATGAAGCTTCGAAAAAGGGACGGCACAACATATTGGGCCTCATTTACGAAACAGTCATTTCAACGCAAAACTTGGAATTTATCAATATGGACATGAGCGGTGGCTACGCTCAAATCTCACATCTGGTATCAACTCGTGTACGCAAGTTTTTTTAGCCTGAACTTGCATGCAGCATAGTAAATCTGGTGGAGAACTGTAGAATGGCATCATTTTGTTCATTTAGGTTATTTTCCTGACCGACAACCGAAGCTCATTAGTCGATCACTGACCAGTAAGACTAGAATGTCTTTTGTTCCCCTTCAGAAACTCGAGGTGCGTCGAAAACTTTGGGAACACCTTCAGCGTGACCACGCTCTGAAACATGTGTTTAATCAGACCAATGGATGGTCGCGACGTCACGGATGGGGTGACGTGTGACCAGGAAGCAATAGAAGTACGTGAGGTGGATACACCAGGAGATTCTGTCATTCAGCGAAGCGAGCTGTGTTTGTATATCTTATTTACCGTTGTTTGTCACTTTCAAAAATGATGAAACCATGCCAAAGGCTAAGTCAAAGACCAATTAGTGTGGTGATAAACGTAAACAGCAGTTTAGGCTGTGTGTTCCTCCCTGCCCTCGCTACATCACGGGCGGGGATACACACAGCATTTCTGTTGTTTGCTTGGGAGCGAAGCACGCTGAGTCAGCTCTCGAGGGAGCGGCTCTCGCTGCGGATGCTTCGCTGCCAGAGGGCTCTCTTTGAGGAGGGAGCCCTCGCCAGCGCTCCCTGCGACTCTGGTCCTGCATCTGCTGAGGCAATGCGGCGATTGCGGTCATGGGGTTCGCAAGAGGGAATGGAGATGTACGAGTCCCTTTCTTCTTCCTCCGCCATGGCAGAGTCCTGCACGTGGGCGGGTACCCGCGGGTACCCGACGGGTGAACCGCAAAAATTGACGTAACGGGTGGAATAATATTGACGTGTCGGGTGCGGTGCGGGTCGGACTGGTGACAGGCACGGACGGGTTGCGGGTACAATTATAACCAAGACTATTTCGACTTAATCCAGTACACGCTGATTGGCAGCTCCTTTGAAATTGTCCCGTGCTTGTGTTCGCGCGCTCTGTCTGAAGACCGGGCTTCTAGCGCCGCAAGCAAGAGAGACTTCTCCTGCGCTGGATTTGTAATTCAGTCAGCTGAAACCATCAACAGTTGATGATATTCTGTTCTTGCATAGCAACCTTAAGCACCGTGTGCACTTTCTTTCTTTCTTTCTTTCTTTCTCTCTCTCTCTCTTAAGCTTTCTCTCTCTCTTCCTCAACACTGCTGCCAATCCTACATATTTTTATGCAGAATAAAGTTGACTGTTTTTTATAGTTTATGACGGAAAAGTTCATATTTGACTAATCTAAGCCTTTTAGACCTGTTTAAAATAGATTGGTCACATGTACGCAATAGTTTATATTGTTTACACGTTGGATGTTGTGCGCGCTCTCTCTCTCTCTGTCTCTCTCTGTCTCTGTCTCTCTCTCTCTCTCTCTCTCTCTCGACATTGCTGCCAGTCCAACATATTTTTATGCAGCCTATAAAGTTAATTGTTTTTATAAGTTATGAAGGAAAGCTCATATTTGTCTTATTAATCTAAGCCCTTTAGACCTGTTTACAATAGATTGTTCACATATACGCAATAGTTTTATATTGTTTACATGTTGAATGTTGCTTTCTCTCTCTCTGTTAACTTGTTGGGCTGCGTGTGTTAAATGTTATTATTAATTTTTAAACCCATTAACGCATTAACTCAGAATGACTTGTTAATTGCTTGTTACATTAAAAATAAAATAAAGGTGTTTTGTCTGCCTTATGTAGATTTAATGCGGGTGCGGTTCGGGTCGCGGTTTTTATGTCAAACGGGTCGGGTTCGGAATTAAATTAATGTTGCTGTCGGATAATGGGTAGGGTATTCGGTTAACTACTGCTGGTGCAGGGCGGGTGCGGGTTTATTAAAGAGGACCTATGCAGGACTCTGCGTCACGGGATCCAGCGCCTCCCTCCACGCCGGGGCTTGTCGTTTTTCCCCGTTCTCCATACTGAGGTTTCGAGATCGTGGGCAAGACCGTATTCGGCCTGCCTCTTTAGTCCCTGTCGCACTGACTACAGTAACGTCTCGGGACTAAGTGAGCGCGGTTATAGAGCGATGCCCCGGGTGAACAAACGCTCACGGGCTATCTGTCTCCGGGTGTGGTATCATCCCTAAAAGCCCCGGCACTGCCCACCAAGCTGCTTCGTACTACATCAGCGCTGGTGGGCAGAGGGTACACGGCAGCAGGTCAGGCTGGTGTTTGCTTACATACGATAGCAGTTTTGCAAGCGTACCAAGCAGACCTGCTGAAAGAACTGGATGAGGGTGAGGAATTTAAATCTGAGGATATTAAAGAATTTAGAAGAACCGCTGATTTATCTCTCCGCGCCACAAAGGAGACCTCCAAAGCAATCGGGTGGTCTATGGCAGCCATAGTGGACGCGGAGAGGCATTTATGGTTGACCCTGTCAGATGTAAAAGAGAAAGACAGGGTCTTCCTCCTCGACGCCCCGCTTACGCCTTCTGGACTGTTTGGCGACACCGTCAACTCCGTCATCGACAGGTTTCAGGAGGCTTGTAAAGAGGCGGTGGCGTTTTAGCAGTTCTTGCCTTGCCGCTCTCTTGCTCAGGGGGCTGCTGGACGGAAGCAACCCCAGCCGTGTACCCGCTCCTCGTACAGAGAGGTGCAGAAAGTGAGCGTCACGACTCGCACGCCCCCACGCGAATGGGGTTTGTGGAAGGAGTGACGCTCACGATCAAAGACTTTGAAGCCAAAGGTCGATCTGAGGACCGTCCTTCTGGCTAAGAAGTCTTCGACAAAGAAGCCCGCATGTTTGTGTCCCAGGGCTTCAGAGGGTAGCCCCTCCTGGGGAAAAGCGGTGTACACCTCATTATACGGTGCCCGTCTCTCCCTAGTGCCCTCAGGAGACCGAGCTGTTAACCCTGCCACCGCCGGTGCTTCAGGACACAGCAGTCTCCAGCGAGTGCACATACCAGTGTCAGCCCGGAAATGTAGCAGCTCTGGGGGGCCCGCTACCTCTGAGGAGGTCTCTTATTACACCGGAGGTCAGTCTCGAGAGACTGATTCCCTTAGTAGATTTTCTGACAGCGTGAAAGCTTCTGCCAAATATCTCAAAATGGGTCCTGCAGACTGTAGAAAGTGGATACAGAATTCAGTTTGGTTCTCCTCTGCCTCGTTTCAACGGGATCGTTTCCACTGTGGTGGGTCCCGAGCAGGTTCAGGTGTTAGAACAAGAAGTAAATAATCTGCTGAGGAAGGAGGCCATCGAGGTGGTCCCTCCTCTCAAAAGAGAATCCAGGCTCTACAGCCGGTACTTCATTGTTCCGAAGAAGGATGGGGGGTTGCGTCCGATTTTAGATCTGCGTCAGCTGAACCGCTCAGTCATGTGACTGAAGTTCAAGATGCTCACGATCAAACAGGTCGTGTCTCAGATCAGGTCCGAGGACTGATTTGTCATGATAAATCTAAAAGATGCATATTTTCATGTCTCCATCCTTCCTCAACACAGGAAGTTCCTGAGGTTTGCTTTCGGGGGCGAAGCTTACCAATACCGGGTTCTTCCATTTGGCCTTGCACTCTCACCCCGAACTTTCACGAAGTGTGTGGATGCTGCTCTGGCCCCACTGCGACTCCAAGGCATCCGCATACTAAACTATATCGACGACTGGATGATTCAGAGCAGATGGTGGTTCGACATCGAGATGTCATTCTCGCCCATATCAAAGAGTTGGGGTTAAGAGTAAACGCAAAGAAAAGTGTGCTTTTTCCATTACAGAGGACCACTTCTGGGTGTGGTGTGGGATTCCACCATGAAGCAGGCACAGCTGTCTCCTGCTCGGATGGAGCTGACTCTCACTGCAGTCACAAGAGTGAGAGAAGGCCAGTCACTCACTATCAAGCAGTTTCAGAGACTGCTGGGTCTGATGGCACTGCGTCCAACGTGATACCTTTTGGCCTGCTGTACATGAGACCCCTACGGTGGTGACTCAAGACCAAGGGGTTTTCCCCGAGGGGAAAGCCACTTCGCATAATCAAGGTCACGCAGCGATGCTTTTGTGCCTTAGACATGTGGAGAAAACCTTGGTTCTTGTCACAGGGGCCGGTGAGTTCCTTGTCGTTGCATAACGCTAACGACAGATGTGTCCCTCACTGGTTGGGGTGCGGTCATGAGTGGCCACCCTGCCCTCAATCTGTGGAGCAGCCGCCATCTCACATGGCACATCAACTGCCTGGAGATACTGGCCGTATTTTGAGCACTGAAGTACTTTCTCACAGACCTGAGAGATAGCCATGTGTTGATGCGCACCAACAACACATCGGTGGTCTCTTATATCAACCACCAGGGAGGTCTGCGTTCGCACCCCTTGTACAACCTGGCACACCAGATCCTTGTGTGGCCCGGGGAATGGATGCTTCACCCCGAGGTGGTGGAGCAGATATGGAGAGTTTTTGGCCAGGCTCAAGTGGACCTCTTTGCGACTCAAGAGACATCGCAATGTCCCCTCTGCTACTCTCTGACTCATCCAGCTCCACTGGGACTGGATGTCATGGTACAGACTTGGCCGAGGCTTCATCTGTATGCTTTCCCCCGATCGCTCTGCTTCTGGGAGTTCTGGAGAGAGTGTGCCGGGACCGGGTCCATCTGCTACTAGTAGCCCCGTTCTGGCTGGGCCGAGTATGGTTCTCGGACCTAATTTTCCTTCTCGACGGCTCTCCATGGGAGATTCCCATAAGGAGGGATCTCCTCTCACATGTGGGGGGCACCATCTTTCACCCCTTCCCGGAGTTGTGGAAGCTGTGGGTGTGGCCACTGAGGGGGCACAACTAGTAGCTTCTCCCACAACTAGTAGCTTCTTCATCCTCCAATCCAGAGCTCCCTCTACGAGGAAACTGTATGGCCTAAAGTGGAACCTTTTCACTTCATGGTGTATAGACCGCCAGCTTGACCCAGTTAACCTCCCGGTCGGTTCAGTGCTGGAGTTCTTTCAGGATAGATTCTCTGCAGGGTTGACTCACTCAACCCTGAAGGTGTATGTGGCAGCTATAACTGCTTACCACACCCCTCTCGGTGGTCAGTCTGTGGTAAGACACCCCCTGGTTACACGTTTCCTCCGCAGTGCGCTGAGGCATCCCGTACGATCTTGTGTCCCCCCGTGGGACCTGGCCGTGGTCATGGAGGCTCTCTGTAAACCTCCTTTTGAACCTTTAGAGGAGGTTTCAGATCGAGTTCTGACACTTAAGACTGTCTTCCTGTTACCCATCACATCACTGAAGAGAGTCGGAGATTTGCAGGCCTTGTCAGTGGCCCCCTCCTTCCTAGACTTTGCGCCCAGCTTGGCCAAAGCTTTTCCCTAAAGTGCCCTACTCAGTACCACGGCCCGTCATACTTCAGGCGTTCTGTCCTCATCCCTTTCGGGAGCCTGACCAGCAGAGGCTAAATTGCATGTGTCCTGTGTCCTGGACGCATATGTCCACAGAGCTGCTATGAGGAGGAAGTCCGACCAGCTATTAATTTGCTATGGTCCTTCCAAGAGAGGTCTGCCTGCCACTAAGCAGACCCTCAGTAGGTGGATTGTTGATGCCATTACTATGTCATATGAGTCCTCTGGCCTTCCCTCACCCTTAGGGGTCAAGGCTCACTCCACTCGGAAGTGTGGCGGCCTCCAAGTCCTTCCTGTCGGGTGTGGCTATGTAGGATATATGTAATGCTGCCGGCTGGTCTACACCACTCACCTTTGTCAGGTTCTGCGACCTCGACATTCGTACCGCTCCTGGTTCTTCTGTCCTTTTGTCGTAGCTGTGCTGAAGTTCATACACACTACGCAGGGACTTGAAAGTCTGCTGGCATGGGCATCTCGTTCCCAAAGCGTTCAACACAGCTCGAGTTCCGGAAGGGGAACGCCTCAACATTACGTATGTAACCCTAGTTCCCCGAGGGAACGAGATGCTGCGTCTTCTGCCATACTTCCGGCATCCCTGCAAGCGCTTCCCTCATTCTCCAGAAGCTGCCAGTGTATGCACCTCATGTGCTTTTATAGCTTCCTGGTCACACGTCACCCCGTCCGTGACGTTGCACCCATCCATTGGTCTGATTACACACGTTTCAGAGCGTGGTCACGCTGAAGGTGTTCCCAAAGCATTCGACGCAGCGTCTCATTTCCTCAGGGTACTAGGGTTACATACGTAACATTGAGGCGTTTTTTTATTTAGTTATTTTTTTATTCAGGGCTTTAGCGTTATATGTGTGAATAGCAGCATAAACCACAGACCATGAGAATACACACATCATTGCATCACACACCTGCAGCGCTTCTGTGAAAGGAGAAAAACAGAAATTAAGTCTATAAAAGGAATAAAATAGCTAGGACTACACAAAATATATAATAGGTTATATGCCTAATATAATTAACAAACAAAAGGGAAAAGAACTGCAACAAGAATAGGCTACGCTCATTTTTGTGACACTCTTAATGCACTGTATTTCTTTTCATTATATCTTTATTTGATTTAATCCATCTGATCGCACAGGTACCTCACACACACACGTACAAACAACATTAGTTCTAACGTTGCCTGACATTTCAGCCATTCATCATCAAACTAAAATGCAGTCAACCAAAAATAAAAGTTTATTTACACTGTTTATTTTTAAAAGGCCCACTGTAAAAATCAACGTGCAGCATCCAACAAACATTTTTGCGCATGTGAAGGATTTTACACGGATATTAAAACATGCGTATATAAAGCCTTATTTAGGCTACATAATGAAGAATAGTTTAACAACCAAATGTTACAAATATGGCAAAAATGGAAACATTTGGTTTCTTGTGGAATGATACAGTCTTGTGAGCCCAATACGGTTTCAGTTTTGCTTGTATGCTGTGTATAATGAATGCCACTATAGCCTATTTTGTGTTTTATTTTATAGTTTAATATATCATTTTATAACTACTTATTTTTCATTCTTGTTCTGTTCTAAAATCGTTAAATTTAAAATATTTTTTGTAGAGTGAGGGGAACTAAATAAGCTATAATGTACATTTACGAGTATTTTAATATCATAAAATAAAATATAATAATATTATAAAATGACATAAATTAATGTAGCCTAATTGTTTGCAATTACAAGGTTAACGGATTTTTTTTTTTTTTTTTTTTTTTTTTTTTAGGCTTCTAAACCGGGGTGTTTTTAGGAGTGTGATATTCAAACAACAATTGTTTTATGCCGCCACAATTATCAACGTGCGATGATTCGTATGATGAGATTGGCGGCATACGAATGTTTCATGAATCACACATGAACTCTGTCGTAAGTTGATTTGTGCGCACGGATCTGCGCTCGTTTCTATGTTAGATTGGTAAATGAGGCCCAATATGTGGCAGGTCATTGATACCGAACATTTGCTGTAAGTGTGGTGTCTTTCCTCAGAACATCAAACTGGAGAACCTGCTGGGGAAAGGACACCATAGAAGTCAAACTGATTGACTTTGGATGGAGTGAGTTCATGAAGAAATCTGCTTCCAAACTTTCATGGTGTGTGTTATGAACTACTTTGTTAAATATTTTAAAGAAACATCCTATAGTCAACATGATGTGGTAATGTATTAAACATCAAACAACATCTGTTTCCTACAAGCACAAGACTGTTTTGTCTTCCAGAAGGGCAGGTATCAGTAAAAAGCCAATGACAGTGTGGTCTCTAGGCTTCCTTTCTGTATTAAATTATGTGCAGGGATTATCCTACCACCTACGAATGCCACATGATCAATGTGAACCTCTGGACAAGACCTGGCCTGTCACAAGGTGAGAACTTTATCAAAGAACAAAAAAGGACAGGTTGAAATCTTACAAATAAGACCTATAGCATCAAAGAGAGCAGGTAAAGTACAAGCTAATTAAGATGTCTCTCACCTTTGCATAGAATGCTGCCAGATGATTTGTGTTTGTCTGCAGCGCTAAGCCACAGAAGAAACTCATTCTGGAGGAGATGCTTTCCATAATGGTGTATTATATGGCAGTATGCTTCAAAAAAAAAAAAGAAAGAAAAAAAAAAAAGAGTAGATATTTCAATTTTCTCTAAATTTAACAGCTGTGTTACATTAATAGAAATTAAAGTCTACCTAACATTTGTGAATACACTACAGAACTAATTACTTAAGGTGAGACACTGCAGGTGAATAGGGTAAAAAAAAAAACACAAAAAAAAAAACTAATAGTTATCGCCTTACCTCGTTGATTGATTACATTGATAATTGGAAACATTTTTTTTGTATTACAAGTTTTCTAAAAAATAACTAATATTACAAATTTTCTAAAATGTTAGGTTTAAATATGCAAATGAGTCATTATTTAAAGAAATGTACACTAATTTGCATACATTTCTAGAACAAAAATCTAAACACAGGATGAAGTCAGTTTCAAAGTTCTTGTTTAATTATTTTTTGACATATTAGAGTCAAAAGTTTTACAGAGGGGATTTTGGGTATCTCATTTTGTCACTCCATAATTCAGAAAATACTTGGAACAGACAGAAAACGTACTCGGTTACTATCCTAACCTCGGTTCCTTGAGATATGGGAACGAGTACTGCGTCGTAAGAGGCTGTATAGGAAAAACTCATTGTTTCCTCTTCAACTGAAGCCTTTTCAATCACGCAGTGAAACTGCACGTCCATTGGTTCGTGCAGTGCAATAAGATCGAACCAATGGCTCGGTGGCGGCGCTGAGCGAGCCTATGGCTACACAGCCCCCCATAGCCCGCCAACATGGGCGGGGCCTCTGGCTATATAAGCAGCCTCTTCGCCACCGCATCTCAGATTTCTTTCAATGAAGCGACCGAGGCGTGCAGCTCATAGCACGGTCAGGAACGCAGTACTCGTTCCCATGTCTCAGGGAACCGAGGTTTATGATAGAAACCGACAGGGCTCTGATTCGGTTCAAGGAACGAAAACGAAAACCGCAAACGAATGAAATTTTGACTGGGACAGAACCGGAAACAGAAACGAAATCAAATTTTATAGTTCCGAACAGAATCGAAAATTTGAAATGGCCATTAACCGGTTAATAACGTTATTTTATCGTTCCATTTAATATTTGAAATTTGCTGTCAACTAATCAGGAATTCAAGTAGCTAGACTATGCAAATGTGACACTGACCCATCCAATGAGTGAAATGCCCGCGCGCTCAGCTGTGAGCTCGTCAGAGTTCACCCGAGGACAGATCGATTCAACAGATCTTACGCACCTGCAGCGCTTCTGTGAACGGAGAAAAAAGAATAAAACATCAGGCTTACATAATATATTTCACTTAAATCGTTGACAGATTAACGAAAGCAAAGAATATATATATATATATATATATGCTGATTTAGGCCTACGGTTCACTGTGACGCATTCCAAAGTTCTCGGAAAGGAAAACGAGATGGCAGAAAGTAGTTTTCTTTGTTTTGCAAAAGCTTGACAGTTTTGAATGATGTCTATCTGTAACCAACCAGCGTTGCTATGGCCGTATCGCGCTGGTGCCTCGCGCACAAAGACAGTATTTTTGCGACTTTGCAGCCTGTTCATTATCAAAATAAAATACAGTTAAAGGAACGGCTAAAAAGTTACAGTGCTCCGTTATCCAATCTGTTGCGTTCAGCGTGACCATCGCCTCACTGTGCTGATATAAGGATGATGTTTTACGTCGATGAAAGTACAAAGCCTATACTAAATAATATTTTAACATCCAGATACGGCGCGAATATGGAAACATTTGGATTCGTGCCGAATGAGAGAGATAGGCATCAGTTTCATCTTTAATTTGTTTTTGGTTTTCATAGCCTATAGGCTATAGCCTTAAGTTTAGAGGATTTGTTGTGGAGAGAAACTAATAACTGTTTATAATTTTGTAAACATTTTTGATTTACAGGCATTTTAGCGATCATTTCTGAATGTATAGCCTAATAAAATGCGACGCGACTTAGCCTTTGCTTTTTGTTTTTTTTCCTCAAAACGCAATTTTATACTAGTGTCTTTTTTTTTTTTTTTTTTTTTTTTTTTTTTTTTTTAACAATGCAGCAAACATTTTTAAATATCTTTAAAAATACTTTAATCTTTAATCTCTAGTCTTTAAAGCATTAATATATTTTTTTTTCTTTTGTTTAGCAGCCCACATTTAGGCAAATCTAGAAAAGATGATGCTCTGACTAAGCACAGCGGGTTAAGATACCATCTCTTCCTGTTTTTTTTTTCTTTATTTTTCTTTTTGTGTAAAGAAAACACTGTACGTTATTATTATTATTATTATTATTATTATTATCATCATTACAGGCAAATACAATTTTTTTTAAAAATAACATTATTAACCGTTATTTTTTTCTACTCGAACCGGTTTCGGAACGGTAATAATACAGAGGAACGCAGGAACAGAAACGTTAAAATATCGATTCTGCTTGGAGTAAACCGATTGACTTATATGATAAACTGGACCACCGGACTATTCCTGCCCACCGATAAGCCAGCAATAGGGGCATGGAAAGCCACTATGGCTGCCGCGTAAACTTTGATGGTGGATGAGGAATGCTGTTTATCAGCATGTAAGTCGCGGTCTTGACACCAAGCTGAGAAAATAGACCATTTCAGAGCATAGAAGCGTCTGGTAGATGGGGCTTTAGCTTCTGCCATAGTGTTTAAGACATGCTCTGGGAGGTCGAAAGGCTCCTGTTGAGCGGCCACACATGCAGGGCCCATAACTCGGGCCGTGGATGCCACAGCGTGCCGTTCGCTTGAGAGAGGAGGTCCCGTCTCAAGGGAATAGGCCACAGGGCTGCTTCGAGGAGCTGGAATAACTCCGACACCCATGGCTGGTTCCTCCAGAGGGGGGCTATTAGAAGAAGCTTGTGCCGTTGTTCCCTAACTCGTCTGAGTACCTGTGGTAGCAGAGCAATTGGAGGGAACGCATAGAGCGGGAGGCTGGGCCACTCGTGGGCCAGGGCATCCGTGCCCTTCGTGAAAAAGATTGGGCAATGAGAGTTGTCTTCGGAGGCGAAGAGGTCTACTTGAGCTCTGCCAAAGACTTCCCAGATTTTCTGGGTGGAGCATCCATTCTTCTGAGGAGACGTTGTTCCTCGACAACATGTCCGCTCCTTGGTTCATTTTGTCCGGCACATGCGTCGCCTTCAGTGAGCGCAGATTGGTCTGAGATCAAACAAGAAGGTCGTTCGGCAGTGTGCAGAGGCGCTTCGAGACGAGGCCGTCCTGGTGATTTATGTATGACACCACAGACCTGCTGTCTGAGCGTATTAGCACATGGTGTCCCCTTATGTCCTGCAGGAAGAATTGACAGGCACGTTACACTGCTAGCATCTCTAGGCAGTTGATGTGCAGACCCGACTCTTCTTCGGACCAAAGACCGAAGGTCGGTTTGCCTTCGCACAGCGCTCCCCAACCCTTGTTGGAAGTGTCTGTCGTGACAAACTTCCTTCTGTGTGGATGGAACCCTCTGCTTCAGCCAGAACTGGATGGGTCGCATGTGAAGCAGGCCCAACTGAAGTACTGGCGAAGCTGCTGCCATAAGGCCCAGGATTTTCTGGAAGGCCTTGAGCGGGTGAGCGGTCCCTTCCTTGAAGGAGGCCGCATGGCGCTGAATCGTCATGGCTCGTTCCGCTGAGACAGTTGCTGTCATCTGCACTGAGTCGATAACTGTCCCCAGGAACGACACTCGTTGGCTGGGTGACAGTATGCTCTTGGCAAAGTTGACCCTGAGCCCCAGGCAATCTAAGTGGCTGAGGAGGAGGGTCTTGTGCGATGTTGAAACTGCCTCTGACTGGGTCAGAATGAGCCAGTCGTCGAGGTAGTTGAGGATGCGGATTCCCATCTGTCGCAGAGGGGAGAGAGCCGCAACCATGCATCGCGTAAAAGTGCGGGGAGCCAGGGACAGCCCAAACGGAAGGACCTTGTATTGATATGCCACCCCCTCGAATGCAAATCTCAAGAATCGTCTGTGATGGGGGGCTACCTGGATGTGAAAGTATGCGCCTTTCAGATCCAGTGACATGAACCAGTCCCCTGGGCATATTTGCGAGAGGATCTGCTTCAATGTGATCATGCTGAATGACCTTTTTACCAGGGCGTGATTCAGGAGTCTGAGATCTAGAATAGGTCGCAGGCCGCCGTCTTTTTTGGGGACGAGGAAGTAGCGGCTGTAGAAGCCTGATTCGCTCTGGGCTGGAGGAACGACTTCTATGGCTCCTTTTACCAGCAGATTCATCACCTCTGCGCGCAGGACTTGAGCATCCTTGCTGCGCACTGTGATGACGACCACACCGCGGAAGCGTGGTGGTCTTCGAGCAAACTGGAGTGAATAACCTCGTCTTATCGTAGCCATTACCCACTCTGACACAACGGGGATGGCCTGCCAGGCCTCGGCCTGTGTGGCAAAAAGTTGAATAAGCTCTAAAGACTGGCTGCATAAGGGCAGGATGCTTTTGCTCTCTTTTTGAAAATGTATGTGTTTTATTTTGTCCCCTATCACAGTGGTTGGACACCCGGGCTCTAGAGTGGGCCCGTGGGGAACCAATAACACACTTCCCTCTGCACCCAGCGCTGAGCGGTGTGACAAGAGGCACATTAGAGGCTGCCTGCAGGGTGGTCCAGCAGTAGCGAGACTCGGGCCCCTCCTCTTCCTGTCTGGCTGAACAGGAGGACTTCTGAGGCGCCGGATCCAAGGCAATGTTGGGCCGGGGTCCTTGGCGCTTCGGGAAGGGGTAGCGTCTTGCCGAGCGGGAGCGCCCTCTATCCTGCCGATCCTTAGGAGGTCGGGGCTCGGGAGTGGCCGGCGTTGGCTTGGCGGGCTGCCGAGTCAGCGCAGGCTTGGGGTGACTAGCAGCAGAAGAGCTGGCGCGTTTCGGGAGGAAGTGTCGCATCGCTTGAGACGACTTCTGAGCCTCCATAAAATGCTCCGCAAAGCCCTCCACAGCTGACCCGAACAGGCTGTTCGACAAGACCGGAGCATCGAGGAAGGGAACTTTATCCGCCTCTTTCATCTCCGTCAACATGAGCCAAAGGTGGCGTTCCAACACTAGCAGGCTGGACATCGACCACCCGATGGCCTGGGCGGTGGCTTTGGTGGCGCGCAGGGCCAGGTACGTCGCGCTCCTCAGGTCCCTGAGTGAAGCTGCATCGAGACCGGCCTTCTCACTGGCGAGCATCTTGACCTGGAAGACCTGGAGCACAGCCATAGAGTGCAGCGCTGAAGCCACTTATCCAGCCGCCGAGTAGGCTCGTCCAGCGAGTGCAGACGTGGCTCTGCATGACTTGGACGGATGCGAGATGAGTAGGGGGCACGCCACGATTTAGTGAGCTCGTCATAGACTTCGGGGAAGAAGGAGGACGAACGTTGGCGGGGGGCTTGCTGGTGCCCCGGGAGAAACCACTCGTCCAGCCTGCTGCGAGACAGCTCCTCAGGCGGAGACGAGTCGGTTTCTGAAAAGAAAGCTATCCGCGAGCGCAGAGAGGCGAGACTGAAACTCTCGCAATGAGAGCAGTCAGTCCCGCTGAGCACAGCGTCAGCGTGGGATTTCCCCAAGCATGACACGCACTCAGCGTGACCGTCATCAGCGTGCAGGGGAGTCCTGCATGTCTTACAATGACGGCGCGGCATTTGAAACAATGCCGTCAAAATTTGCTCTTTTGTGAAGCTCTTTTAGATAGTCGCCGGATTGCAGCAGGGGATAGACCGGGATCTGCGAGCTGAGCGCTGCAAAAGGTCCAATCCAGCTGCTGAGGCATTTCAACGGCGAATCTTGGCGTCAGTGAAGAGTCAGCGAGGAAAAAGCTTCGTCGAAATCTGAGATGCGGCGGCGAAGCGGCTGCTTATATAGCCAGAGGCCCTGCCCATGTTGGCGGGCTATGGCGGGCTATATAGCCATAGGCTCGCTCAGCGCCGCCGCCGAGCCATTGGTTCGATTTTATTGCACTGCACGAACCAATGGACGTGCAGTTTCACTGCGTGATTGAAAAGGCTTCAGTTGAAGAGGAAAAAATTAGTTTTTCCCATATAGCGTCTTACGACGCAGTACGAGTGGAATATCGAGAGGGAATTATATATTTTCACAATTTTGGGGGGAATATATGTTGTATATACTCAAGCAAATTTATATATGAACAAATCCCCTGTAAAACCCTTCAGGATATAGACAGGAATAAAAATGTAAAGTTTGGTGTGTGTAAGTGCTACTGAAGTGGAGATTTATGGCTCAGTGTAGGAGAAAAACTCATTTTGAGAAAACGGCTTTTAAAAATATGTATTGCAATTGAAATCTATTGACACAAATAGATAAAGTGCTATAAAAGAAACACTTAACACTGTCTTTAGGATGTTTTCTTGCCACTAATCTGAAAAAAAAAAACACTTTATGAAAAACCAAAAAGCCCAAAATCTCAAAACTGACAGGTGCACGAAAAAGCAGTGTTTTTGATTGCAGTGTCTCCCCTTAAAAAAAAAAAGAGTATGATTTTTTTTTTTCATTAATATTAAAATACTTTCAAAAGCTAGAATAGCAAACAGTTGCAATGAACAAATAAGAACTTGCCTGTCACTGCACTGATGTTAGTATGATTGCTGATTGAGTGTCACAATTTAGAATAAAAACTTAATTCACATAGTCATCCACAACCTAACCTAAGCTGTACTCAACAACACAGTGGTAACTACAAGAACTTCTACATAACAGAAACTCTTCTAAATTAAACATAAATGGTCATTTAACACTAACAAGTCTTTCTCTTTACTCACAAAAAAAAAAAAAAAAAAAGAAAAACGTGAATTAACCCTTAATTGTGTAATTTCTCTTGATCCAGCCTTATAAAAAGCAAGCAAAACAAACAACAACAACAAAAAAAAATCCACTGCCGTGTTTCAGTTTGTATTACAAAGATGATCAGGTAGTTCCAAATTACAGTTTTTCCTCAATCGATTTGACACATTTCTCCAAACTCAGGTCACTGTTCTCAAAAGAGTTAACACAGTGATTTGAACACTTTGTAATTGTCCTAAACAGATTGTATGTTTTCATTCATTTCATACAAATTACAAATCACACAAATAATTTTCTCAAAACAATGTGCACAAAATGCTCAAATGTTTTCATAATAGTTAATACAACCAACCAATCCTTTAAAATACCTGAAAAAAGGTTTTACACAAATCACAAACATTTATGTACCATTTGTCCAAACACAACAAACAAAACTCTGTCATTTGCCCTTATGGTCAAATGAACATTGTGTATTTTCAATTGGCCCTAAACTGATAACTACTCGGTTAATCATACACTCAATACAGGAAATGCAGTTTTCCTAATCGTTTACACATTTATCACAATTGCTTTAGAGTAATAATAAAAGGGAAAGTATACAAAGAGCAACAACGAATATGCAAAAAATAATTAGAATAATAATAAAATCTAAATAAAAATAAAAATGGAAGGGGGGGGGGGGGGGGGGTAAAGAAAGAGGTGTAAGTCTATGAGGCAGTGGAGTGGGTGGAGAAAGGGGTGTAATGAGAGAGAAGAAGAAGAGTGGAACAAGCAGAAAGATTAGCAGAGAGGAAGATGTGAGAAAGAGGAGAAGGAGAGGGAGAAGAGATGTGTAGAGAGGAGGGCATTGGTGTAGTGGAAAGAGCAAGAGCAGAAATTGTAAGAAGACATGGACAGAGAGAAAGTGGACAGCAGGGTGGAAGGAGAAGTAGAAGGTACACTGTAAAAAATTTCACTGTTACATTACAGTAAACTACTGGCAGCTACAATCACCAGTATAAAGCTGTTATTCTACAGTGTACCTACTGTAATCTGCAACAATAGTTTATTACTGTGAAAAATATTACAGTACCTGACGTAAAAAAAAAAAAATATATATATATATATATATATATAAGCTTTACAGTAAGATACTGTCATTACACTGTTATTTTAGTATTCCAGTTGTAATTTCATTAGCTCTTTATTACTGTAAAATGTATTAAAAGTATTGTAGAATGTGATCTTAACATTGTAACACTGCTAGAAGCTAATGATTTAAAATTTACATTTTAAAATTAAATACAATTTAAAATTACACAAATTGCTAAGATAAGAGATGACTTTAAAACATTAGTCTTTTATTAAAGCATTATTAATGACACTGTTTACACTTAACCAGTGAGACTGGACTGAACAGAGCAAAATGCTATGACTTGACATGAACATCAGGTTTAAGAACATGTGATTTCACCTTACTAAATACTGTCCCACTCAAAGTTCATAAGGTTTTTTTTAAATTTTTTTATAAAACCTTGCCCTGTCTTCTTCGACACCACTGTCACTTGGCTGGCCTTTTGTTTCCCTCTCGTGGTTCACACCAATGAAGTGCCTAAAATGCAATAATAGAGGAATATGGGATGTTAGGCATGGCAAGTAAAGATTAATTGGGGATTAAGATTAAAAAATTAATCCTACTGTGTTTGAGAGAAATAAAAAAGAGAGAGGTGGGGTGGGAGGTGAAAAGAGAGAACAACAATTTCTGAACAAAGCTGGGAAGAGGGGCAAAAAATCAAACAATATTTACCCCCCCCCCCCCCCAAACCCCCCCCCCCCAATGATTGTAAAGCGCTTTGGGTGTTAGCGTATTTGTGCATCTACAGCTGAATGTGTTTTATAATCAATAGAGAACACGCCTATAGATTTGATGTTAATATTTACGTTTAATCAGGGCTTGAAAATGAAAAAAAAAAAAAAGTCAATCGGTTCACTCTGAGCAGAATCGATATTTTAACATTTCTGTTCCTGCATTCCTCTGTATTATTACCGTTCCGAAACCGGTTCGAGTAGAAAAATAACGGTTAATAACGTTATTTTGTTTAATTGTCTTTGCCTATAATAATAATAATAATAATAATAATAATAATAATAATAATAATAATAATAATAATAATAAAGTACAGTGTTTTCTTTACACAAAAAGAAAAAGGAAGAAAAAAACAGGAAGAGATGGTATCCCAGATACCAAACTGACATAGAATCAACGTAGAATCGATGTTTCTCGTGGCGTCGAAACGACGTTGATCACCGACGTCGATCCGTCATAGTTTTGCTTATCGGGGAAAAGTTGAACCAACGTCGGGCATGCCATTCAAATCTAACGGAAAATCGACACAATTGGTTTGCTTACCTAACGTTGAATCAACGTTGATTTTCAGTTCGTTGAAACGACATTATAGAATCAACACATATTCAACATAAAATCGATCTAATTGGTTTGCTTACCTAATGTTGAAACGATGTTGATTTCAGTTGGGTAAACCAACAAACTTTTTCTTCTTCTTTTAAAAATCTCACATACTTCATAGATAAATTAGCCTGTATATGTAATTTATTAATAATATATTAAACATAGTCATAATTTCTTTATTATTTATACAATACAGTTTATATACAGTTACAAATACATGATTAGATCACAAACCATGCATTGATTGTAAATGCATGTTTTGTGTTATATGTTAAATATAACACAAAACATGCATTTACAATCAAATACACACAAAGACATATTAAGTAAATTATAGGCTAATATAAATAGTGTCAAATTACAAATTAAAAGCTATATTCACTTAAGAATAAAAATATCATGTTATTTTGTACCAAATGTGTTTGACTTATTTTCAGTGGGGCACAAAAGGAGATGTAAGGCAGAACATTAAGAGACTGACAGCCTCAGTCACCGTTCACTATCATTGCTTCTTTTCTATAAAATAAAATATATTAATGGTGACTGAGACTATGCCACTCTCTCATTTTGTGTTCCACAAAATAAAGACACATGGGTGAGAAGATGATTTATAAAGAATTCTTACCCTTTAAAATAGAAGACATAGGTACATAGCAGATCAGTAGATTTTCCTTTGCAATTAAAACTTAAGTTCTTTGTAATATCAGGGATGTGAATTTATCAGGTCAGGTTTGAAAAACGTTATGAAGATCTAACCCACAATTGTAATATCAGTCATAGACAATAAAGTTCATTTTTAATTGCTTTTTTATACATGTAATATCACTCCATTACTACATTTTCATATAAATGGCAACACTGTATGTAAAATGTACATTTCTAATCTTTATTAATGGAAATCACTTGTAAATTATGCCATCTGCTATTTAGTGGACGATTTCTGTCACATCAAAAACGATGTGAAAAAAAGTGGTTTAAGTTTTTATCTAAATGTTGAAGCTGCTAAATTTTGCTGTTGCTAGTCTATTAGTCTGCATTTGCACAATGAAACCAATCTCAATCACAGCAATTTAAGAAGTGACTAGCAGAACGTTTTAGCAGATTGACTCCTGTAATTGGGACAATGCAGTTGTCACTATTCCAATTGTGAATGGATTATACAGAGCATGCATTATAGTCGATAGCCAGTCAATATTCTGATCATATATATATATATATATATATATATATATATATATATATATATATATATATTATTTTTTTTATTTTTATTTTTTATTTATTTTTTTTTTTTTCCGCAAGCACATTTTACTAATTCCAAACCACACATATACACACAGGAGCATTTGAAAGAAGTTCATTTCACCAGATACCTTAAATGAGTCAATACTACTTTTACTACTACTCACACTTTCAAAAACTCTTTGGATCTACACAAATCACGCAAATGATCTATTTTAGATTCAAAATGACAATTTTCACTTAAAGGTGATAAGTTTGCATCCCTGAATATTCAGTTGTTTATGTCCCTTTTTTTTATATTTGCACACAGTACATCTATTGTGTCTAGAATTATTGTAGCAAAACTGAGCACCTGCGACCGTGGAATTTGTATTTGTAGAAAATATTTCAGTAAAGTCATCAAGAAAATGTTTTAGGAGTTGCAAACTTGTATTTTGTTTCTTTCTCTATCACAAACACAACAAAACATTCTCAAAATCTTCACTGCAGGTGCATAAATCCTATTCTACAAATCACAAATTAAGAAATTCACAGGCTCAGTTATACCAGATTTATGCAGGGCTATATTTCATTTTTCCATAATTTAACTGTGGTATTTGTAGATAAGCTCATATTTGTTCAATTGCATCATTGCCTTTTGAAGTTAAATCCAGCTGTATCGCCATTCTTGTCTTTCTGTTCCCAACTGTAAGACCTTTTGAAATTATAGTTAAGGCATTTCTTATACCATTTAACATATTTAAAACTTTTTATGGCCTTAAGTTTGATACAACTAAATTGAAGAGTTTTTAAGGACCCGTGGGAGCCCTGTATTTAAGGTAGCCCGTCGGGCAGGGCATGATACATTTTGGTAGCCAGACTGGAAAACACAATAGCCCCGGGACGTTGGGCTAGCGATTTTGCGAGCCCTGAAGTGAAAGATGTTGATTTTGGTCGAATTTGAGGTTTTCACAAAAATGAGTTCATTAATCCCTCTTCTAGCGATCCCAATGATCCAAATAGTATTTAAACATCTAAGTACATCTTTATTTGCACGTTTTCTGAGAGGAGTACCTTTTCTCCGCTAGCTTCTCGCGCTGACTGTCATCCGAAGCGAGCGCATAATGGCGCTTCCGACGACACGCGATCCCGATAAATATACACATATACACAGAATTACAGTATTTAAGTATTCAAGCAAACATAATCTGTTATGTTTTAAGTGAACGTTTGGGGAACTGTTGGTTAAAAATATCGGATGTCTAACATTATATTAGATCCGTGCAGTGTAGGTCTAATATATAGGCCGTCTGTCTCAATGTTAATCTAACAATAAAATAAAAGAGGGAATCACTCACTGTTGCTCTTGGTTGAACCGCTTTTGCAATCAATTTATTCATAATGAACACACTAAATTGATTTTTACATTGGATTATTTGTTTTACTTACTTGAATGCTTTTGTTTAGATGTAAAATGAAAAAAAAAAAAAAAAAAGGTAGCCTAATACATTGCTTGTTTCTTTCCTATATTTGTTATTTATTTTATTATTTTGCATTGGTTCATATTAATAACAACAAAGATAAAATAAAAATAGCTATATTGTGATTATTGATCTATTAACGATTATTAAGAAAGGAACTGGGTGGAAATAATTAATGTTGCTAGGTAATTATGCTTTGGAACCTTTAGAAAACTTTAAATCAGTTTTTCTCGAAATGGTCTTTGCTGGCTTTATCGACTTCAAACGGGGCATTTTTAGTCCGATTCTAACAACTCATATATCATTTTGAAGGTCTTTT
Source organism: Spinibarbus caldwelli (assembly GCA_039654775.1). Taxonomy (NCBI): domain Eukaryota; kingdom Metazoa; phylum Chordata; class Actinopteri; order Cypriniformes; family Cyprinidae; genus Spinibarbus; species Spinibarbus caldwelli. The sequence goes on from CM077238.1 coordinate 25,116,947, forward strand.
ATTGGAGAATGTAAAAAATAAAAAAAATAAAAAAAGTGACTATTTTTTGAAAATTTGGTCAATGTGACTCATTTTGCCAACACAGGTCACAAATGGTGAAATCTCGATACAAGTAATTCAGAGAGCAGATAAACCTTGTTCATTTACATATATTACCAACACTGTAACAATAAAAAGCTGGTTGAAAATCTGCAAACTTACCTTTAGGGCAATGATTACAATATAAGGGTTATTTGGCAGCTTTGTATGTTCACCTAGTTGCCATCATCTGAAATCTTCAAATGGATCCAAACTGGAACTGGTATATTCTCTAGTAACCTTGGGATGGACATCCCGAGATATAAACAGGAAAGCAAAAGGAGAAAGATTAGAATAGCTGCTGTTCATATTATTTCAGACAAATGATTATTTATTTCATCACATATAACTGAAGTGCAAGGTTATGAGATGTTTTCTGTGTGAATATGTTAAACTGTAATTGCTTGCTGTGATCAAAGCTGAATTTTCAGTATCATTACTCCAGTCTTCAGTGTCACATGATCTTTCTGAAATCATTCTAATATGCTGATTTTACCAAAGAAGCATTTCTGATAAATGGGTCATTCTATAGAAATGTCCAGTTTTCTGTACCTACACTCTAAAAAAACGCTGGGTTAAAACAACCCAATTTGGGTTATTTTGGTAACCCAGCGCTGGGTCAAATATGGACAAACCCAGCGTTGGGTTATTTTAACCCAGCCAGTTGGGTTAAATTTTTGACCCAACATGTTGGGTTGTTTTTATTAACTCAAATATTAATTGAAAATTACTACTGTTGGCTTAAAATGAATCAAAAATAGGTTGGAACTTAAAAAGCAGACACCGAATTACTAGAGGCAACAGTAATAATCAAAACATGAACATTTATTAATAAGTGAAAACACCCATAGACAAAAAATAAGACAAATTGAATTAGGCAGCATAGATTTCAACTTTGCATACAGTTAAACTCGTTTAACACGCATTTTAGAAATAAAAAATATAACATTTAAAAGTAATATTTTAATTCAAGTGTATTAAACTGTTCTCTGTTATCATTTTTAACCGAAATAGTGCCGATTCTTGTGCCGGTGTGTCGCTGAAATCTAAGCCGTCGATGGGCTGCTATTCCCCGGGGAAACTGCAAACTTCAGACCGCAGCCTCGCGTTTCACTCGTAGCTGAAAGATGCCGCGACTAACTTCATAACCTGCCGATAAACAAACAGTACAGAGTTTTGAGAACATATTTTAACATTCGAATTAATTAGAAGCAGTATTATAACGAATAAAATCAGTTTATTTTATGTAAGGCAAGACATTTCCATCACGGGAAACGACCGTTGCTGACGCATTTAACGTTAGCTGACTGACATCTCCTATGTATGTTGCGTTGCGTGAAATAAAATCATTTACAACACAATTAAGACTTTATAGATGGAATAAAATGTATACAAACCTTAATTTCACTGAAGAAGTCCACTAAATCGGCGGCGCTGAGGACTCGCTCTCTCCTGAGGAGAATGAAAAGCCCGCGCTTTGACTGTAACCCAACAGCTGGGTTAAACTGCGCGAGCTGGGTTATTTCGTTGGAGGGAGGGGGAGGGGTGCATAGTTTCAATGGTCAGTGATATTGACCCAGCCACTAACCCAACAGCTGGGTTACACAAAAAACTACCCAACACTGGAAAAACAACCCAACATTATGACCCAACAGGCATAACCCAGCAATTGGGTTAAAAAAAAACAACCCAGCGTTTTTTAGAGTGTAGCCTTTACAGAAATATTACACTTGAAAAACACTTTAGGGTTACAATTATATATATATATATATATATATATATATATATATATATATATATATATATATATATATATAAGGGCTGTCAATCGATTCAAATATTTAATCGCGATTAATCACATGATTGTCATGAGTTAACTTGCAATTAATCATAATTTAATCACACATTTTTATCTGTTCTAAATGTACCTTAAATTAATACTTTTCATGTTTTAAATACTCTAATCAACAAGGGCAATGACAAATATGGATTATTTATGCAATATATGTTTATTATTAGTGAAACCATAGTTAACAGAGCCTGAAGACTAGTCATGTTTCAAAGATCATGGATGTGTTTCAAAGAACTTGCTCATGTCTATTAGACACATAAAAAAATAAATACCAGGTTCCCATTACTTCTCTTTTTTTATTTATTTATTTTTTTTATTTTTTTATTTTTATTTTTTTTGCACTTACACAAACCTGTTTACATTTCCGCATGACAGGGCATCTCACTTCTTCTTACACAAACCTGTTTACATTTCCGCATGACAGAGCATCTCACTTCTTCTGAACATGCAAAATGTACATTTATTATGTATTACATTTCCTTGCCTCTCTGTGCCCACATACTGTATTTTGATGCAGCTAAATTCTCAATAAAGCTGTTTTCATTTATATACTGTATTTTACTGTTTCTGTTGTCAGACAACGGAATGAATATGAAATAGTGACTGAAACGCAACCCATAGGATTAAATAACCAGCTCTCCCTTCCAAAATGTTAATCTGTACAAAAATCCTGATTTATAATCCAGCCATCGTCTGATAAAATCAAATAGACTATACATAAGATAAAGAAAACAGCTGTTCTGTGATTTCAGCTATACTTGCATGTTAAATTAGAGAAGCAACATAATATCTGTTTTAACTGAAAGCGCTGTTCCTCTCATCCGCGCGCTGAACAGAGCAGACGCGGGAGGGAGAGAGAGAGAGAGAGAGAGAGAGAGAGAGAGAGAGAGAGAGAGAGAGAGAGAGAGAGAGAGAGAGAGAGAGAGAGAGAGAGAGGTGTGTGCGCAGCGGGAAAGAGAGACCTCGCGCTCGCGCGGCAGTACCAGCGTAAGGTTTGGCAAACCCTGTAAAGATTGGTTAATAGGCGCTTTTTTGAAAGAAAAAAAAAAAAAAGAAATAAAAAAAAGAAAAGAAAAAGTTGCTAAAGTGGTCTGAAAAGTTGCTAAGTTGGCAACACTGTCAGCATCTCCATCCATTTCCATTTCTCCAACTATAGTAGTACGGGTTAGGCACGGGACAAACAGAAAATGCGCGTTGCGTTAATCGCGGTTAAAATGAATTTATGTTAACGTTAAAATGAATTTATGTCTGTTTCAAACTTTGACATATGACAGCCTCTGAACTTGGTCATAATCTTATATACAGACATTGGACTAAAAATACATTCAATCAGTCATCGCTCCAAAATGAATTCAACGGGCCATCTTGTTTGCTATAAATTAATTACAACAATAAAATAAATTTTCATCATGAACAAGAACATGAACAACTATATCACATTAGACCACAAAAATTCCAAAATGACATTTCCCTTACATTCAATTTCCAAAAGTGCATTCATCTTTGCCATGTTACATTCATTTAGTTGACTAGTGCTATATGCTGTATTAACAAAAACATAAATGGCATTAATAAAAACACTAACACTGACAAGCTACGCAATATCGCGTTCATAATAGAATGCGATTCATCTGCAATTATAAACGCGATATTGCGTAGCTTGTCAGTCATCTGCGGCTCTGTGTATTAAATGCCGCTCCACCTGAAAGCACGTGATGGAGATTTACCGGTAGCCTACTATTAATCACAGAATCGGCTTTACTGACGAGATGCACATGCCAATCACATGCGATTTATCGTGCAGCCCTTGTTTGTTGATCACAAAGTACAAGATAGGCGAGGAAAACTAGGATGCCGGGTGTATTCAAAGCGACGCCATTACTGTCTAGAGTGCGTGGAATGGTGCGCTGTGATTGGTTGAGCGGATATATCGCGTTCTGCAGAGAAAGGAGACTGGCGTTTGACACGGTTTGGGAAAAAAAAGGGAGAAAACATGACCTAATAACTCCAAAATTAAAAATTGACTTTTCAATACCGACCAGATACAATACTGATTTTGGCGGATTTTTTTTTTTTTTTTTTTTTTTTTTTAAATGGCGTTTATCGCGTTTTGGAACCAAACTCTTCATTTGAACAATTACACCTTCTTGAGCCATCAATGTGGCAATATTTGTTTTTAATTAATTATAAAGAATTCCAAGCACCACAAAACTGCTTGTCCCCACAGCCATGTACAGGGAAAGTGCTTTATTTTGAGGTCAAAAACAGTTTTATTTTTTTTTTTTTTAATTTTTAATTTTTTTTTTCTACCATTTAAAATACAATAATGTATTCATAACTGTCAAATATATAATGTAAGTGACATAAAAAAAAAAAAAACAAAATGCCAAATAGTGGTCCCCTGGAGTTGTGTCACTGGTGTTACCGTTTAACAAAAATCATTTATTTTGAAATAAAAATCACACTAATGACATCACATGACTTCCTTCTTCCTATTTCCTGAAGAAAGGCCCATGTTAAGTCAAGTCAAGTCACCTTTATTTATATAGCGCTTTTAACAATACAGATTATGTCAAAGCACTTTCCAATATCAAAACAGTAAAATAGTGTGTCAATAATGTAAAATGACAAGATTAAACACAACATTTTCAGTTAGAGGCATTTCATTATTGAATTCAGTGATGTCATCCAGCTTAGTTCAGTTTAAATAGTATCTGTGCAATCAAGTCGACGAGATTGCTGGAAATTAAGTGTCCCCAACTAAGCAAGCCAGAGGCGACAGCGGCAAAGAACCAAAACTCCATTGGTGACAGAATGGAGAAAAAAAAAACCTTGGGAGAAACCAGGCTCAGTCGGGGGGCTAGTTCTCCTCTGGCCAGACGAAACCAGCAGTTCAATTACAACTGCAGCAAAGTCAGATTGTGTAGAGGACTCATCTGGTTCCTGAGGTCTTGTCCTGATGGCTGTCTAAGTGACAAGGTCTTCACTGAGGATCTGTCTCTGGGGCTCATCTAGGTGTCCTGATCTCCGCTGACATTCAGGGCTGTAGAGGTCATCTCTAGGTGCTGATCCACCATCTGATCTGGATATGGACTGGATCTGGGTGACTGCAGTGACCATTTGATCTGGATATGGACTGGATCGGGTGGCTACGGTGATCTCGGAATAAGAAAGAAACAGACTAATATTAGCGTAGATGCCATTCTTCTTACGGTGTAACAAGTACATCGGGTGTTATGGGAAGTGTTCCCGGTTCTGGAACTTAAAATTAAACAAAATAACTATAATATAATATAATACCTAACTACATAATACTATTATTGTTAGAAATTGCAACAATATAAAAATAGAAATATAATACATTTATACATTTAAAATTTAATTAATACAATAAGTAAAAATAAATAATAATATCCTGGCCAGAGGAGAACTGGCCCCCCGACTGAGCCTGGTTTCTCCCAAGGTTTTTTTCTCCATTCTGTCACAGAGGGAGTTTTCGTTCCTTGCCGCTGTCGCCTCTGGCTTGCTCAGTTGGGGACACTTAATTTCTAACGATTATCGTCAATTTGATTTCATATATACTATTTAAACTAAACTGAGCTAGACAATGACATCTCTGAATTCAATAATGAAATGCCTTTAACTGAAAATTGAGTGTTTAATCTTATTATTATACATTACTGACACTCTATCCTCCAATTTGATACTGTTAAGTGCTTTGACACAATCTGTATTGTTAAAAGCGCTATATAAATAAAGGTGACTTGACTTGACTTGACTTCTGGTTGACCTAATTAATGCAGCCAAACAATCCTTTAATGGATTTGAATATTAGAAGCGTATTATTGTGTTATGTGTATGCCAGGTTAAAGAGATGGGTCTTTAATCTAGAATTAAACAGACAGAGTGTGTCTGCCTCCCGAACAGTGTTAGGCAGATTGTTCCAGAGTTTTGACGCTAAATAGGAAAAGGATCTGCCGCCCGCAGTTGATTTTGATATTCTAGGTATTATCAAATGGCCCATGAGAACGCAGCAGACGTGGAGGACTATAATGTGATAAGAGCTCGCTCAAGTACCGAGGAGCTAAACCATTCAGGGCTTTATAAGTAATTAACAAAATTTTAAAATCTATACGATGTTTAATAGGGAGCCAATGCAGTGTTGACCAGTGTTGAGCACGTTACTTTAAAAAAGTAATTAGTTATAGTTACTAGTTACTTCTCACAAATAGTTATTGAGTTAGTAACTGAGTTACATCATTATAAAAGTAACTAATTACCAGGGAAAGTAACTATTGCGTTACCTTTTTTTTTTTTTTTTTTTTAAATGTTCAAATGTCAAATAACTTGGATGCCCCCAATATTAATATGTTAAATGGATGAAATGGACACTAAATAGAATAAATTATTATTATAAAACATTCTCATTAAGCTACACTATTTATCTACTGACACTTAGCATCAGTCAGTCAAGCATTATAATATGATATTATGATAATTTAGCATTATATGGTGATAGAACTTTAGTAATTAGAATAACCAAGTATGAATGCATATTTGTCATGTTGACTGAACTTAGGACTGGTGGTGGTGCTTAAGATATGTCATTTAGTGTTTCTATAAAAAAAGGGGGGAAAATTGATAAGATAACAAAACTAATATGAATTCTACTACTATTAACAATATAAAACGCACTAAGGATTAATGAGCTGCTGGGTTCATGAATATTAATCATGCAGTCAGCGTTCGCTCGAATTGATTTGCTGAAATCAAAACAGGGACGATAATAGGTGAGCGCCAGTCAATGAGATTGTCCTTTGCGCATTAGTTCCGCCCACTACCAGATAACCCGGCAGTTCTTTAAAGCTGAAGAATTCCAAAGGAACTCCGTTATTTTGACAGGAAAATACAACAAAGAATATCATTTACATGTAGCGCATCAATTCTGCATGTTATGAAAGACTCTCTTGCGCTGTATCTTTCTTTGCACGTGTGAGACAAAGCGATGGCGAGGAGTGCGCCTTCACACTAGAGTTTACGGTACGTCAAATACAGCTACACTGCGCATCCATTCAGATGAACTGAAAAATAAAATTCTAATAATATTATAATAAATTATAGTGACGCCGCATTTTATTGTCAGTAACGGTAACGGCGTTGTAACGGGGGAAACAGTAATTCGTTTGATTACTCATTACTGAAAAAAATAACGCCGTTATAGCTTAGATTATTGATGAAAAAGAGTTTAAAATATCGTTTGGTTTATTTTTTTCCTTCCGTTGACCCACTCACTGAAAGAACCATAGGCTATATGGCTCGAGAGCTTATGGTTTCTGAACAGACTGTGGAATATCAATCAGTCGAGCAAAGCGCACCCAACCCATAGCAACGCCTCAGATGGACAGATATGTAAAAATAAACAGGAATTTTCCAACTTTTGAGCAATTAGTTACCGTTTTGTACACAGTCATGTTAATTAGAATTCAAATGCCTTTTTTTTTTATTGACCCAACCAGGTGAAAAGCGTTTGGTTAATGGTGAATATTGACCTATCGTGCGTCCTGTTGCCGTCCGAGCCCCTACTTGATGTAATGATTGACAGCTAGGGGGCGTGCTCGGCTCGGAATGCATTTTCAAATCCATAATGACTTAAACTAGATTCATCGCAGGGTATTTAATGAAAATGCAATTGAAACGTCATATATGTAAGTGTCAATGCATTTAAGAAAAATAAAAGACATTTAAATCACCATTTTGCTACCCTTTTGCTGCACCTTTGGCTCAGAATGCATATTTGAAACTCTCATTGCATTTTTCTACAATTATCACGCGGTATCACGATGAAAATGCAATCCCTAGTGTCCTCCCCCTAAGTCTAAACGCATTTAGGAAAAACAGCATTTAAATGATAATTTTGCTACAGTTTTTGCTTGGACATGTTAAACATATCTAATCAATTTGGGTAATGCATTTTCCATTGTTGCACTTTAAGCCCCATTATCCCAATAGCACAATTCCTGACAGCTGTCAGGTATCTGAACATCGTTGCAGACCAAGTGCACCCATTTATGGCAACTGTGTACCTTGCCAGTGATATCCATTAGGCTACCAACAGAACAGTATCCATTAGGCTACCTGCCACACTGCCAGGATCCTCAAGGAGTGGCTCGAGGAACATGACTGTGAATTTCTGGTTATACCTTGGCCTCTAAATTCACCTGAAAGGAACCCATTTGAAAATCAGGTGCTCAAAGAAAGTATTTTTCATGAAGGGAGATACTTTGATGTATGTCTGTGTGGATATCCACATTTGCCAAAGTACAGAGGGTATATTTGGTATGGTACCGGCTAACTTTAGTTTAGTATTAAAATAGACTTGAGTCATTAAAAAAAGAGTAAGTTATTTAAATTTGAACTAATTAATTATATTCTTTTAAAAGTCCTGTGAATGGTCTTGCCACTGTGTGATTAATTATGCTGTAATTTATGAAGTTTAAGTGCCCGACCTTGAACCAGAACATATTTCTAAAAGTCTAGTAAATGGAAATGCTTTGTTAAATTACAACAAAATCATACAGAGCCCAAATGGTACTGAATAATGGAAATGGGCCCTTTTGGCCCCTGTTGTCACAGGGGGCTCGTGGGAAGCTTAGCTTTCTTTGTCCACTGAGGAGAGGAGAGAGAAAACGAGGAGAAAGATTTCCTCCCACTACAAACAAAATTACAATACTGGAGAAATCCAACAGCGTGTGAATGATGAAAGAATGAAACAAGAACTGCTCATTCTCCATTAATGTATATGTGTGCAGAAACCTCTTAGTCTCTCTCACAATGTTTGTGCGTGCTTGGAGGTGTAGTATGGCAACATATACTATTATGATGGAACAGTTTTCCTAAGGTTAAGATTACTTTACACTGCCACAACAAACACCAACAAATATGCAAGTTGTGTGTCATTGGATGCCTGTAGAGAAAGAAGTTGTTGTGGATGAAAGCCCTCTTTGATGCAGTAACTGAAGCATTGCAGGCCAATGGAGGAAAAAAAAAAACTGTGAAGAAAACATATATACATTTTTATAATTTGCATCGAGTTCAGCATTTTATCTTCTCTGTGTTTTGAAGCAGTTTGGAAAATATAAATGTTATACACTTAAATTAAGTTCCATTTGTGCATAAAACAAAACAAAACAAAACAAAACATGGGGGTATAAGGACCATTGGCCCAATGATGGAATCCAATGGGGTGGTTGAAGACACTGCTTCTGTAAATTTCACTCAATTTATTTGAATTTATTTCAGTTTGATTCTAGCTCTACACTTAGTCTGACTCTAATTTCCAAATATTTTAAAATTTACACTGATATTCTTAACATTTAAGTTCTGCTTTAATTAGAATGTTTTAATTATTCTAGTATTCCCTGTCAATTATTAATTCATTAGGGACCCAATGTCACACAGAGTCTCATGCTAACCAGGCCGTGGGTCTCGCAGACACAAAATCGCCAATGTGTGGGCCGTTTTGTGGTGACAGAATCACAATGATTTTTTGGCCTCATAGGTGGGTGAGGACAGAAGTTTGAGCAAGGTGATGTCCTATGCTCTTTCTTTGAGATTTTCTCTCCAGATTAGTGGGTTTATTGATTTATTGTAAGCTGTCTGTTCTTGTGAAAATTATTTTGTTTATAGTGTTGTCAGAAATACAGCAATTTCAATTTCAGTACTATACTACTTTCCGCTTTTTTCATACTGAACAATGTTAACATTGAAGTGAATATCATTATGAGCCCCACACAAATGAATGTTGTCTTGAAGTTAATGTTAGGGCAAGGACCTGATCACTGGGGTGGAATTGTATAGCCACTGCTGGGCGCACTGGGCCTCCTGAAGATGTGCAGCATAACACATTATCCCTCATGTCCTGCACATGTTCCATGAGAAAGTGGTAAGGATATGGCAGTTGCTCCCAGATCTCCTTGGGTTGTCTGTTCTTGAGAAAGTTATTTTGTCATTGTTCTTTTCCACTTTCCTTTTTTTTTCATACTGAACAATGTTAACATTGTAATGAATGCCATTATGATCCCCACACAAATGAATACTGGGTCTCATGACACTTGGAATTGTTCAAGGATCTGGTGAGAGCGCATCTGTAGAGAGCTGCATATGGAGGTGTGTGGTGTATGTTCGATGAGAGTGACAAAAGGCTGTAAAGTAAAGGTTGTGTTGAAAGACCTTAGTTTTGGTGTGTTTCATGCAAATGACTAACCTGAATGTGTTGTGAATTAGGCGGAAAGTTTTCATGAGACGTTCAATGTGTGTATGAATACAAATAATCTACCCCGTTATTAGTGAATGAACACATCGTTTGGCATTCTGTATTTCCCACCATCTCTGTTCTCAACATTAGCGCAAAGTAGTACATAACGTCATAGAGTCAGTCTCTATGTACTTGATGCTGATTTTTTTCCACAACTGTCCTCACTTACCATCTATCTCCTATGTCTCCTTGATCATGTTTTACTTCCGATCTGTTGACAAAACAGTAGAAGAGAAGTCACAGGACAGTCAATCAAACCAAGTTCAAAAGAGTATGTTGCCGTTATATTTAGTTAATGGCTTTCTTGTTATCCTGCTTGTCCAATGATGAAGACTGTCTTGGGTTACACATGTAACCATGGTTCCCCTTCAGGAACTCAAGCTGCATCAAGATGCTTTGAGACCGCCTTCAGCGTGATCACGCTCTGAATCACGTGTGCAATCAGTCCAATGGACGGGCGAGACTTCATGGACGGGTGACATAGTGACCAGGAAGCTATAAAAGCGCACACCTCATTATACGGTGCCCGTCTCTCCTCAGTGCCCTCAGGAGGCCGAGCTATTAACCCTGCCACCACCAGTGCTTCAGGGCACAGCGGTCTCAGGCGAGTGCAAATTTCAGTGTCCACTCCGGAAACGTAGCGGCTCTGGGAGGCTCGCTGCCTCTGAGGAGGTCTCCAGAGTGGCCAGTTCAGTTGTTCCCTGCTGGTCATCCGCTTCAGGGCACAGAACGGGCCGCTCCTATTACACCAGAGGTCAGTCTCGAGAGACTGATTCCCTTAGTGGATTTTCTGGCAGTGTGGAAACTTCTGCCAAATATCTCGCGATGGGTCCTGTAGACTGTAGAAAGAGGCTACAGAATTCAGTTTGGTTCTCCTCTGCCTCATTTCAACAGGATCAATCCCACCCTTGTGGGTCCCGAGCAGGCTCCGGTATTGGAACAGGAAGTAAAATCTCTCTTGAGGAAGGAGGCCATCGAGGTGGTCTCTCCTCTCGACAGGGAGTCCGGTTCTACAGCCGGTACTTCATTGTTCTGAAGAAGGATGGAGGGTTGCTTCCCATTTTAGATCTGCGTCAGCTGAACCGCTCAGTCGTGCGACTGAAGTTCAAGATGCTCACACTCAAACAAGTCGTGTCTCAGATCATGTCTGAGGACTGGTTTGTCACGATAGATCTAAAAGACGCATACTTCCATGTCTCCATCCTTCCTCAACACAGGAAGTTCCTGAGGTTTGCTTTCGGGGGCAAAGCTTACCAATATCGGGTTCTTCCGTTCGGCCTTGCACTCTCACAACGCCCTCTTATCTGGGCGTGGTGTGGGATTTGACCATGATGCAGGCACGTATGTCTCCTGCTCGGATCGAGTCGATCCTCACTGCAGTCGCGAGAGTAAGAGAAGGCTGGTCACTCACTATCAAGCAGTTTCAAAAACTGTTGGGTCTGATGGCAGCTGCGTCTAACGTGATACCTTTTGGCCTGCTGTACACGAGACCCCTACAGTGGTGGCTCAAGACCAAGGGGAAATCTGCTTCGCATAATCAAGGTCACGCGGCGTTGCTTTCGTGCCTTAGACATGGAGGAAACCTTGGTTCTTGTCACAGGGCCCAGTGCTGGGAGCTCTTTGTCATCGTGTAATGCTTACGACAGACGTGACCCTCACCGGCTGGGGAGCGGTTATGAGTCGCCACCCTGCCCGCGGTCTGTGGAGCGGTCGCCATCTCACATGGCACATCAAGTGCCTGGAGATGCTGGCCGTGTTTCTATCACTGAAACGCATTCTCCCAGACCTAAGAGGCCACCATGTGTTGGTGCGCACCGACAACACAGTGGTGGTCTCTTACATCAATCATCAGGGAGGTCTGCGTTCATGCCCCTTTACAGGTTGGTGCACCAGATCCTGGCCCACCAAATCCCAACCTGTTGAGGCAGGGACGGAGGCCCGAGGAATGGAGACTCCACCGAGATGTGGTGAGTCAGATTTGGAGAGTGTTTGGCCAGGTTCAGGTGGATCTGTTTGTGACTCAGGAGACATCGCATTGTCCCCTCTGGTTCTCTCTGACTCATTCAGCTCCTCTCAGACTGGATGCCATTTATATTTACATTTATGCATTTAGCAGACGCTTTTATCCAAAGCGACTTACAGTGCATTCAGACTATACATTCTATCAGTATGCCATGGTACAGACTTGGCCGAGGCTTCGTCTGTACCCCTTTCCCCTGACTGCTCTGCTCCCGGGAGTTCTGGAGAGAGTGCGCCGGGACAGGGTCCGTCTACTGCTAGTAGCCCCGTTCTGGCCGGGCCGAGTATGATTCTCGGACCTGATTTTCCTTTTCGATGGCTGTCCATGGGAGATTCCCGTCAGGAGGGATCTCCTCTCACAGGCGGGGGGCACCATCTTTCACCCTTGCTCGGAGCTGTGGAAGCTGAGGGTGTGGCCCCTGAGGGGGCACAACTTGTAGCTTCCGGTCTCTCAACCGAGGTTGTTGAGACCATCCTCCAATCCAGAGCTCCCTCAATGAGGAAACCGTACGCCCTGAAGTGGAAACTCTTCACTTCTTGGTGCCTCAATGAATCATCATGAGCCACAGGGTTTAATTTGGTTTTGTCTGTTTTTTTTTTGTTTTTTTTTTTGACTCTCAAAGCTTTGGAACGTTTGGAACCCATTGACTGCCATTATATGACTGACAGACTGCAATGGTTTGAGTTAAAAATCTTGGTTTGTGTTCTGCTGAAGAAACAAAGTCACCTACATCTTGGATGCCCTGGGGGTAAGCAGGTAAGCAGAACATCAAATTTTCATTTTTGGGTGAAGTATCCCTTTAAGACTGTCTTCCTATTAGCAATTTCATTGCTGAAGAGAGTCAGAGATTTGCAGGCCCTGTCAGTGGCCCCCTCCTTCCTAGACTTTGTGCCTGGTTTGGCCAAAGCTTTTTTTGTACCCCAGACGTCCCTAAAGTGCCTTCTGTACCACGGCCTGTCGTTCTGCAGGCCATCTGTCCTCCTCCCTTTCCAGACCCAGACCAGCAGAAGCTTAATTGCATGTGTCCGTTGCGAGCACTGGACACATATGTCCACAGAGCTGCTATGTGCAGGAAGTCTGACCAACTTTTCGTATGCTATGGTCCTTCCAAGAGAGGTCTGCCTGCCACCAAGCAGACGCTCAGTCAGTGGATCGTCGATGCCGTTTCCATGTCGTATGAGTCCTCTGGTCTCCCCTCACCATTGGGGGTCAAGGCTCACTCCACTCTAAGTGTGGCAGCCTTCAAGGCCTTCCTGTCGGGTGTGCCTTTGCAGGATATATGTAACGCCGTGGGGTGGTCCACACCGCTGACCTTTGTCAAGTTTTATGACCTTGAAATTCGTACTGCCCCAGGTGGAAAAGACATAGTATTAAATGTATTAAAAATATACTTGAAATTCAAGTAGTAGGTTTATAATTAATTTGTATTCCAAACATGCTTATTTGAAGTGCATTAAAAATATATTGAATTGCATTTTAATGTTTCTAAAAAGTATACTAGAAGTACTTTTGTATTAAATATATGCTTAGTTACACTTTTAAGGAATATGCTAAACACAAGTATACTTTTAGTGATGTTTTAGTGTATTTACAGAAAACATACTTATGTTACCCTTACTTAAAGTTTGTTTTATGTGTACTTTGTGTTAGAACATAAAATGATTACACTTTTAATGGGTTTTTTAATGCACTTTATAACCATGTGTAGGCCTACTGCAATATATTTTAAATATTTATGTATTTATAATTTTAATATTTGGAAAAGTATATTTTGAAAAACATTTTTAACATTTACAATGACAACCTTTGTCAACTATTATTAAGCATTGCAATACTTAATATATGTTGTTTAACATGGTGTTCCGTTTTACTTATAAGGTTATACTTACAAGGTTACTTTGGTTGATTAGGCTGTTGTCCATTACATGATACATTCATTGTAATAAGCTATTACTGAAATTCCCACAAGGATTTCAACATATCTGAAATGCTAAAAAAAAAAAAAAAAAAAAAAAAAGTTTACTTGTGTTTAAATTCAAACAACACACTGACTAAACTTAATTGGTTCATTGAATGGCTCTGATTGGTTCATATGATAATGAACTCGCACAAGAGAGCTTCGTATATCAAATATGCAAATGTCTCTTGAATGTGAATATAAGTCTAAATTTATAGAGCGATCGTGTCTCTTTAGGGCACTTGGAGGAAAACACGCAATTCATATGGATTACTTTGGCGATGTTTTTTTGCGATGAACATTTTGAAATGTGAACATCTTTGGTGAATCTTTCATCGGAGGGACATAAATCTCTCAGATTTCATTAAAATATCTCAGCCTTTCTTTCTAAGATGAACGAAAGTCTTAGATGGTTTGGAGCATCTTAAGTGTGAGTGATGACAGAATTCAAATTGTTTTGGGGGAACTATGAAATTAATTAGAAAATATTGCGGCATGTTCTTATTTTTTACCTGCTTCTGCAAGCGTGTAAGTTATGGCGTCTGGCTTTTGCAACCTCACTGTGACTTCAGGTAAGATTTGTATTTAATTAACGTTATTTGTCTGTGCCAGTCATGTTTTTGGCACATGCATTAGCAGAAAAAAAATTAATCAAATAAAATTAGTTATTATAACATGTACAGCATTAAAATTCTTTTATTTGCAAAATTAAGTGTTTCTGATTTCCTGAACAATTTGGCTTCATTGTAATGTTAATGATCTTTGAAAAACCATGATTATGAACATACAATTACTTTGTCTTCAGCTGATCAGCCAGTTCGTTCGTTGATTGGTGGTGTTCAAGCTTGACAACCTTATCGCCTTTATTTTCTAATATATATTTCTCATTACAGATAAGAACAAAGATTAAATTTTAAGAACGGGTTGCTTATAAGAGAGCATACAGTACATCTGAAACTGCTGAGGCTGGGAAGGTTTTTGACTATATTACCGACCAGGTATATTGTACTCCGTGTACTGTCATTCTTAAAAAGAAAACATCATAATTTTCCTTATTATTATTAATAATATTATTTTATTTATTTTATTTTTATTTTTTTGTGTGTGTGTGTGTGTGTGTGTGTGAGAAATATTAACATTGGTTGTTTTTCAGATAAGCTGCTATATAGAAGACAAACTGAAATCTGAGTGCAGAGACACGCAAAAGAATAGTAAGTATATTTTAATGTTGTATTACCTCTGTTATAGAGATTTTTGAAACAGGCCTAATGGAGGGTGATTTGGTCAATCTTGGAAGAAAAACGTTAGCAATGTGTCCATTCCAGGTGGCTAATTTGTGCTTCCTTTCAGTCAATCACGTAAAAATCTGTTATTTATTTTGTATTTATATATAATTTTTTTTTTTTTTTTTTTTTTTGTAAAGCTGCAAGGCATTTGTGCAAAATATTGTATGCCAGGGCGACTAGGATAACTTCTATTTTTTTTTTCGTTGCAACAGAGGTGAAGAGAGTGCATGTTAGCATTACCACAACAGACACATTCATGCAAGATACCCTAGGTTACAATAAACCACAATTATCAACATACCCTGTAATACTCACAGGTTGCTTTATTGAAATAATTTATCAAATAATATCAGTGAGTTTGTACTTGAACTCTGCTCACTGTAAGTGCTGTTGTTGGGCTTCTTCTAATCATATGTTCAATGGAACTCATGGAATGCTGTACAGTGATGACAGACAAGAGGATAAGAATGGACACTCATATGTCAAGCTTGATGAGGATATTGTCAAAAGGTAAACTGAGGTGTCAACAAAATTGTAATGAATATCAATGCAAATTATAATACATATATTCAATCTTGGATGCAAGACTGTTATTGGCTAATTTTATATCAATTCTTTTTTCCTTTCACAGATCCTGTGATAAAGCAGTCTTTAAATACTACAGTGTCTGAATTGCAAGCCCTTAGTTGCAGAAAATGCAAGTCGTACTCAAAGAAGTGACCTCGTCCCACTGGCTCTCCCTTGGTCAGTTGTCACTCTACTTCTGCCACAGACTTGCAGGCCGTCTGGTGCGCTCCAACCCTCCTCCTCTTTGGTTGCAGTGGGTTTTTCCCGTCGGGTACACCACGGTCCTCGGTCACACCGGCATCACCCCAGTCCTCGGGTACTCTGGCTCCACCAACGATGTTCTTCGCTGCGTCTGTCCCCAGGTCAACGGAACCTATGACGACACTCAACTCCATCAGCCCTCCGTCTGTGCCTTCGGATCTACCAGCTCTGTCTCCATTGGTCGGCCCTAGGGCTGAAACAATTAGTCGATGTTATCGACAATAAAAAATTGTCGACAAATATTTTTGTTGTCGAGTAGTCTTATGATCTCATATGACTGTAGCTTTCCTGTAGCTCAAATAGTAGAGCATGGCGCTAGCAACGCCAAGATCATGGGTTCGATTCCCAGGGAAAGCAAGAGTTGATCAAATGTAAAAAAAAACAAACAAAAAAAAAACTGTAACTTGAATGCTATGTAAGTCGCTTTGGATAAAAGCGTCTGCTAAATGCATAAATGTAAATGTAAATGACTGTAAGAGCCTGCAATAATGCGGTTTGACCAGTGTGGCGCTGTAGTGCAAAAATGTAATTCATCCCTCTTGGATGCAATTCAAGAGAAGACGGCTTCAGAGCAAATGAAGCCGAACCTGAGCGGCGTTTGGATGTAGTGGTGGGCAGAGCGAGGCTTCGTTAAACACGGTTGCAAATTTGACACCTGTCTCTACGGTGACACCTAGTGGTCATTTTCAAGTATTGCTCTGAAACAGCTTTGACAGAGAAGCAGTTAGGCGAATTGACGAATTATAACGTATGTTGTGTTAGCCGATTCACCAAGTGATTTGGGGGAGTGGTTAGTGTTCTCGACTGGAATGCTGTCACCTTGGTTTCGAATCCCGGGTGAAGCACTAATTCATATAATTATAATAAGCATTTAAAAATTGTGTTTTTATTGTTCTGTCATTGTAATGTGTTGAAACATCGGTCTGACATCTGAATGAACTCGTTGTGAATAAATATGTTATTTTGGTCATGAAAAATGAACATTAATAAAAGACATCAAGCCACAATGTCTGACATTATATATATATATAAGATTTTTCTTTAAAAATACGGATTTTCTAAACAGTCTCTCAACACTTTGATCTGAATTAGATTTCATACAATGCATACCTTGCTTAGATGGCCCAGCAGTGTCAATAGCAGGCCTAGGTACAGGGACAATGTTACCATCCTCTGCACCCCCCAAAAGGGCAAGATGAGTGCTCCTCTAATGGCTCATCATGGATGATGTATTATTACAGTAGGCTAGCTGCCTATCACAATACATACATCTCACTTTATTTTGTGTTTCCAAATGGAAATGCTCCCACACCACAGATGGACGCCATCTCTTGTGTGGAGCTTCCATTATTATGTAATCTATCAATATGAAATAATCTATGCATCAACTAGCCTATGATATCCTATCTCTAACTTGCTGTGCTTGTCACTATCTAACTTGTATGAATGTATGTGTATGCCTATATGAATGTATCAGTATATTTATCCTAATTATCTGTCAATGTCTATAGCTAATAACTTTTAATCTAGCCTAAATATAATTAACCAAATTACACTATAAATATCACTATATCGCAAAATCTTTCAAAAACCCACGAAGTGAAGATGCGTTAACTCCACTTTTATACTTTGTGGGAGTTAGGTTGAGACAGATGTGCGATTGTGTGCAGTGTTGCCAACTACAGTCACCAGATCTCAATCCAATAGAGCACCTTTGGGATGTGGTGGTACGAGATATTCGTATCATGGATTTGCAGCCGACAAATCTGCAGCAACTGCGTGATGCGATCATGTCAATATGGACCAAAATCTCTGAGGAATGTTTCTGTAGCACGTGTCAATTAATAGGCACTTGTTGCTAATCTTAACCACAGGCCAGTAGGTTCGACTATGGAGATGCAATTGAAACAACAACAATTAGGTTAAATTAAATCTTTGTATTGAATAACTTTTGTACTGGTCACTGTGTTTTTTTCTTTAAAGGAAAATAAAAATTAAATGATTATCAACAATTGTCACAATTTTCTTTGTTCAAAATAAGATCACAACTGCATGAAATTTTCAACTCCAATGAAATTCATTGAACAAATTCACCTGACTCTCTGGTCGTCTATTTGTTCAGTAGGGTGCACCCTCTAAGCTATGCAATTTCCTAGAATACAACACATTTGAGATCACCATAAACATTTACAACGTTCACAATTAATAATTTTGACAGTTCACTCAAAGTCAAAAATAACTCCTTGGTGTTGAACACAAGGCCAAATAAACAGTTCAGAAGAAAACAGTTCAAAACTCAGTTCAAACGATTTGTTTGGAAAATTCAGTTCACAAAAGAAAAGAAAAGTTCAATTCAGTACATCGGTTAGAAATGTTCCACTGGAAAAGAAAAGATTCAGTTCCAGAAAAGATTCGGTTCAAAAAGATTTGATCCAAAGATTCAATTCAAAAAGATTCAGTTCAAGGAATCCAAAAATTATTAGAATCGTGGAGAACGATTCGATCCATCAGTTCCAATTTGACAAAAAAAAAAAAAAAAAAAAAAAAAAAACTCCTTCCGAGCAAAAATAATACTCCTGAACAGTCACTTGAACGGCTCAGTTCAATTTATGAGACGTAGCAGGTAATCAGAACTTTCCTACCCAATTCCTCGAGTGTTCTTTGGAGCTTAACTCTTACGACAATCAATGTTCATCTCCTTGGGAAGGCTCGCCATCTTACATCGTCACACTGAATTAAATTCAGTTCCAAAATAGGACAAAAAACCTGACCTGCATACACAACAGGCAGCTTTTAACGTTAGATCACAAACAAATTAAATTCACTATTTTCAGTTACACATCAATACATACTAACACATTTCCCTTTTTAACATTTAACAGTTATATTTTTGTTGTACTTTGAAGGTTTAGATAACGTCACGCTATTTAAAAACAACAACAACAAAAAAAAGTGTTCATTCGTTATCATCAGCAACAAAATATAAAATTAGAACTCCTATATACACCATCGTTTTTAACCATTACATCCCTTTTGCCTTGTAAAACATCAGAACTCATCAGTATTTCACTCCAACAAAGAAATACGTTTTTCACTCTAATACAAATTCATACACATTAAATCACATTTGTAGCAGTTTACACATTGCAAAATGTGTACTCACCAAATCAAAAGAAAATAAACTTTGTTTTTATCTTCTCTGACGTATATTTTAACGGTCTTAGAACAACACTGCTACTCGTTTCGCATCAGCCTCGAAGAGAAAAGAAAATGGCTACTTCCATCCAGCGACTAGCGTGGTGGGGCAGGACTTCAATTTAGACTTCACGTAATTGGACAATCATTAAATGTCAATCATCATACTGAAATGCTTTTCACTTAATTATACCACTTTTTCTTATATCATTTTACTGAACTCTGGTTAATTTACTGTTTTAATAGACTTTAATTATTTCCTTTTTATAATTCATTTTCTAAATTATACAGGTGTGGCGGGGGTCGCTACAGGTTAATACACATGCCCAGTTCATCTACTTGTAGAAGATTCGACTACGCCACCTGGGGAAATTTCACCCAGGAAATAAAAATAAACCTCAAAGTTTGTTATTAGGTCACACAGGTTCGGTTCTCCTAGAAGAGTAGGCAAGAGACATACAATACAATTTATTTACAGGATAAATTCACAAATATAAATAAAGCACTTAAAATAGCCTCAGTAACACTATTCCACCCCTGGCAACGTTAAGGAGGCAGCAACAGGCAATGGATTCAGGAATAAACGGTACATAAAATCTGAATTTACACCACAAAACCAAAATGTAATTAACCTACAGGGCTGAGGTTACCCACAGGAGTGATCACCAGTGCTAGTTATCCAAAAGCACACTTCCACACCTCACTGCACACTCAGATCATACACCCAAACACTACAGAAGGGTCCACGGCAAACGTTGAAACAGTACCACCACCACAAAAGATCCTTCACCCGTGGGACCCCAGCTCCTGAAAGAAATCAAAAACAAATGAATAAATCTTATAAACAGAAGTAAATCAATTCACAAAATCACATGAAGGTTCATATAACAAACAATACTGGATAAAAATCACCAGTAGACATCACAAATCAACAAATGCACAAATATTCAACTGAAAAGAAAAAAACAAAAACAACAAAATAGATTTAGTTCAAACTACAAGCAAGACCGAACTCGCACGGAGCAATCACGTAGTCTGTACACTAGCTCCGATCATCAGGTAAACCGTCCTCCACCCCGAAGATGATACACTAGAAATCAGACAGCAGCAGCAATTCCCTTTATTAGTTGTGAGACAATATTCCTGCCATGTGGCAGCAGAAAAATGACGAAGCTGCAGCAATAATCGCCCCGAGCGAAAGGGAGAATCCTGAGGCAAATACAAACAATAAAACAAAACGGTGTTACTACACATCACCCACTAAAATTTCCCACTCGTACCATACACAAAACACTTACCAAACGAGAATAATGTGCTCTGTAATCCGTTCACAGGCCAGGATACACTGCTTTCATATAACCCACTGCTATACTGAAGTACAGGGAGCTGCCAGGGGGGGCAGTCAAATCCACTACTGAAGCAACCGACGGAGACACACACAGATGCAAAGACAAGCTAGGATGCAACAAACAATCATTAGTGCCACACGAGCAATAATTAAAAGGTTAGGAAACTGCTATGTACTAGCAGCACATACCAAAAGCCACCGTTGAAACAAACAGAAAGGGGAGGATCCGGACGTGACGCATCACCAGCTGCAACCAACCAGCTCTAAAATAGGGAGCACTCGTCGCTGATTGGTGATCAGAAGTGCCAATCACCAACACTTACCACATTCGTACGGTCACAATCCACCCCCAGATTCTGCACCGTAGCCCCGACGGTGAACTAGAAAAATCCACCCTCTGAACCTTCAGTCCCAAGGACGAAACCAAGCAACAGCTGTACTACCCACTATACTAGACCGTGTACCTGCCCCCAATGGTCGTGGGAGATGGTGTACATTAGAGTGCTGTCCAGGGGTACTCCTTCCAGTCCGCCTCACCACAGCAGAACGTGACGTAGGGTTCATTACTGGCTGCACCTCCATCTCTGCCCCATAAATTCCTTCTGCTCCCTGGGCTTCACCAGACCCCTGAGGGACAGGCGGCGCAATGCCCCCAGGTGCTTGCCTACTACTAACCTGTGGGGTTTCTGGCACCAAAACAAACAAGTCCCCCTCCTCTAACTCCTCTTCCCGAGGCTGCACCGGTTCCACTAATGGAATGTCCTGCAAGATGGGGGAGAGGTTCCTACCAATCTGAGGTTTCAGCAAGGATCGGTGCACATGTTTTAGCTTACCAAGATCTGTGGTGGGGGCAATAGTATACACCACACCCCCTTCCTTTGGTGCCTTTAAGATCTGGGACACCACTGAGCTCCACAGGTCGTGGATTTTGTGTCGCCCTCTCACGCTATAGTCGCGGAGATAAACCAACTGACCCTCCTTCAGTGGTGATTCTCATACCTGTAGATCATGCTTAGCCTTTCGGCGACCTGCCGCGGCCCCCAAACGCTCACGAGCACCCTCAAAAGCCACCTGCAACCGATCCTGATGCTCTAAGACCCATCGATGAACACTACCTGCCAGCGGCTCTTCAACTCTACCAAGCAGGAAGTCAACTGGAAGTCTGGGCTCCTGCCCAAACATCAAAAAATACGGGCATTCCCCCGTAGCTTGGTGAGGAGTAGTGTTATAGGCGAAAAGTACCTGGGGGAGACAAGACGGCCATTCCCCCTTCTTTGACACAGGCAAGGTGCGCAACAAATTGTGCAAAGTTCGGTTGAAACGTTCGCACTGGCCGTTTCCAGCAGGATGATATGGGGTAGTGTGCGACTTTTCAACTCCATATAAGCAACACAACTGCTGAACGAGAGCTGACTCAAAGTTACGGCCTTGGTCCGAATGGATACGACCAGGCACCCCAAATTTACAAAACCATTCAACCACCAGGACCTGGGCTACTGTCTCAGCTCGTTGGTCTCTAGTGGGTACAGCCAGGGTGTATTTAGTGAAAATGTCAGTCATGACCAACACATTCTCCAGACCGGAACTTGAGGGCTCCAACACAGTGAAATCCAAGGCCACAATCTCATTTGGCCGTGCCGCCAACAGATGCCCCATGAAGCTAACAGGGGCGGGCTGAACACCCTTAGCACACTGACACCTCTCACACTCCTGGCACCAGCGGGCAATGTCTGAGGACATTCCCGGCCAGTAACACCGCTGCCACACCAACTGAGTGGTGCGCTCTACCCCCTGGTGTCCATGCTGTTGATGCAATTGCGTCAATACCTCCGACTTAATGACCGCCGACAATAGTACTTGGAGGACCTCTTCCCCACCATCCGGGCGAAATGCCTGACGATCCCACTGCCGAAACAACATCACAGCAGACCTGGAAAGTTTCTTATGTTCCTCAGAGCTGGGTGGCGATTTCCGCCTCCAAAACCCCCATAGCTCTCCGATAACTGAATCGGTCTGCTGCAGAGCACACATATCGCTAGTGGAATAACAAGGAAATGATACAATTTGGTTTACCTGAGTCACCAATCCACCTTGGCAGACTTGACGCAATGCAACGGGAACAGTCACACCTAGGCACAACTCTTGGACTTCTACCACAGGGGGATTTTGGCGTGACAAGGCGTCAGCATTGCGGTTGCTCTTCCCTGATCTATATTTAAGCTCAAAGTCAAAGGCTGCCAACTGGGCAGCCCAGCGTTGTTCCATAGCACCTAACTTAGCTGAGGTCAGATAGCTAAGAGGGTTATTATCAGTGTAGACCACACACTTATGCCCCAGCAAGTACTCCCGGAACTTCTCTGTCATGGCCCACTTGAGCGCAAGAAACTCAAGTTTCATAGAACTGTAGTTAGATGTATTGCGTTCAGTGGGCCTAAGTCCTCGACTACCATAAGCTATGGGACGCACCTTACCTTGTTGCTCTTGTGAGAGGACCGCCCCTAGCCCCCCATGACTGGCATCCACCTCCAAAATAAAAGGACGTGAAAAGTCGGCATAGGCAAGCACAGGAGCTGTGGTTAGTCTACTCTTTAACCCCTCAAAGCTACTCTGACACTCAGTAGACCAAGCTTCCGCAAACTCCTTGGGCCCGCACTTTGACCGCTTCGGGGTTGCCAGCCCCGCAACCAGCCGGTGGAGGGGGGCAGCTAACCTCGCAAACCCCTCCACAAAGCGTCGGTAGTAGCTAGCAAATCCCAAAAATGACCGCAACCCTGCAACACTGGTTGGCTGAGGCCACTGTGAAACTGCCTCAATCTTACCTGGGTCTGTAGAGACCCCTTCCGATGATATCACATGACCCAAGTACTGTACTTCGCGTTTAAAGAAGGCACACTTGGACAACTTGGCCTTCAAACCTTCCCTAAGTAACCGGCTTAAGACGACCTCCATCCGAGCTAAATGTTGGTCCACTGAAGAGGAAAACACAATGTCATCTAGGTACAAGAGGAGAGACTGGCACTGTTGGTCCCCAAACAACCGTTCCATTAATCGTTGGAAGGTGCTGGGAGCGTTACAAAGCCCGAACGGCATCCTATTCCATTCAAAGAGCCCAAACGGAGTACAAAAAGCAGTCTTCGATCTATCGGCCTCGCTAACAGGGACCTGATTGTACCCGCTGGCAAGGTCCATGGTAGAAAACCAACGTGCCCCTGCCAGCGAGTCCAATGTCTCCTCAATTCGGGGTAGAGGGAAGGCATCCTTTCTGGTTTTAGAATTTAAGTGACGGTAGTCTACACACATGCGCAGGCTACCGTCCTTCTTCTTGACCAGGACAATAGGCGAAGCGTAAGGACTGCAGCTCTCTCTAATTACCTGGGCCTCAAGCAGTTGGTTAATGTGTGCCTTCACTACCTCATACTCGGAAGGAGGAATACGCCTATACCGCTGCCGCACAGGAACTTCATTCATCAAGGGGATGTCATGGGCAATGAGGTTAGTACATCCCAAATCCCCATCGTGTAGGGAAAACACAGACAAATACTTGTCCAGTAGCGCCCTCACCTTACCTTGTTCTTCCGATGACAACACCGACAAATCGATTGCCCTGATCTGTTCTTGTACAGACGGAGAAGCCTGCACCACTTGTGTACTCACCCTAACCGACACCACCGGGACTTCAGTGACCTCTGGGGGTAAGCTAACCACATACACATGGTTGACAGTGCCTACGACTGTGCTAGCATACATCACTACATCTATTGTGCTCACATTGACTACAGGCACATAAGCCGTACCATGATCCACCTTTACTAGAGCCGGAGATGCCAACAAACCTGCTGGAAGACCAGAATCTGGTGGCTCAAACAGGACTGTACTTGAGTACTGTGCAGAGCACGTTACGGCTACCAATTTCATGGTGCCCCCTGGGATACGACATGCCCGGCATCCACGTACTTTAACACTGCTCCCCTGTTCCAAAACTGGCTGGACTTCGATATGATGGCAATATTGCAAGGCCTGGAAAACAGAAATAGGGGCTTGTGACACGACAGGTACATCAAAAAGATTTGTGCCATGCTGACCAAAGAGCTCCCGGTAGCAGCGGCTCAGGATATTCATTCCCAGAACCCCAGGAACCTGAGCATACAAACTACCTGGAGGATCTCTGACTACCAGCACTCCGCAACCTAAGACCCCCCGCCCACAAAGCTGCACGTCAAGCTCCAAGTAACCAATATACGGAATTGAGAGACCATTCGCGGCCCGGAGCTGTAACCAGTGGCACGACCTAAGCTGTTCCTGACCCCAAGACCCAAAATTCGTCAAGAAACAACTCTCCGTGATGGTGGACACCATAGAACCAGTGTCCACCAGGCAAGGTACATCAACCCCACCCATACATACGACGAGTTGCGGACACGTTGACATAAAACGAGACATAAAATCGGCATCATTTAGAACACCCGAGCCTGTCCCTTCCCCGACCAAGCTGTGGCCCTGCAGCTCAGCGGGAATTAGTTTTCCGACGGTTGCCTGGACTGTGACCGCACACCCCTCGTTAACGCTGAATCTGCACGTGCTGGTGGGAAACGGGGAGGTCTCCGTTCCCCATCACAGTCTCTGGCAAAATGACCAGACTGCTGGCACCTTCTGCAAATAATCTGACTACGCCCAGATGAGTGTGAACGTGGCTGATGTTTTTGAATTTGGGCCACACTTTGAGTCAATTGATTCAATTGTTGTTGCTGCTTTTTCAGCATTTCCCGCAATTCACTCAATTCAGAAGGCGCTGAAATACTACTACTCCCTGTGTGCTGATGTCCCTGTACCCCATACTGAATACCATAAGCAGAAGGAACGGATTGACTTCGACCACGGGCTCCCCCAGGCATTCCCTCACGTTCCCAGCGCATAGCTTCACTGCGAACATCCAACAACATAGCAGTGGGTTGCCGACGGACTGTTTCAATTCACGTCGAAGAGCACCATCACTAACATGTTCAACAAATTGATCACGCAATAAAATATCGGAATTTGGCATACCATGGGGTGATTGCCGTTTCACTTTTTCCAGGAGATTCAACAGGACCAAGGAGAACTCCAACAAAGTCTCCCCATCCTGTTGTTTCCTGGAAAAAAAAGATTCTTGAAGAGCTACATACGAACTCGTGCAACCATAAAATTCACGTAACGCCTGGATAATTTTGTTTGGATCCTCCCTCTCGTCCCTTGACCGATATCGAATTTCCTCCCTCGCCTCTCCCTCCAAATGATCAAACAAAAAAAATGCCTGATCAATAGTAGAGAGATGGCGGAGCCGCATGCAGGCCTGAGCCTCCTCTACCCACTCATCGATCGTACTGCCAGACCTACCATTAAATTTGGGGCACTTTCGGTCACGAGGAACAAAAACAAATCGATCCGCTGCTGATGCACTAGCACCAGTGAGAGGAGGGTCTACAACTGTAGGAATGGGAGCATTAGATGGACCCGGCTGGGCAACTGGCACTTGCTCCTGTCGCAATCTTTCATTATCTGCCCTCAACTGGGCTACCAATTCTCTCAACTCACGTAGTTCATCGTCCATAATGGCAAGCTACACAATCACTTACCACTACTGACGAAAATACCCAACAAAGGGTCTACCCTTCACCCGAACCTGCGAAGTGAAAAAGAGAACTGCTGCCGTCCGATTTCTGCAAAAACAAAAAATACAAAACAAGACCAACATAAACGATACGCACGTCTCTGCACTACACAATAGAGAACCCTGCCGACCACGCCAGAATGTGGCGGGGTCGCTACAGGTTAATACACATGCCCAGTTCATCTACTTGTAGAAGATTCGACTACGCCACCTGGGGAAATTTCACCCAGGAAATAAAAATAAACCTCAAAGTTTGTTATTAGGTCACACAGGTTCGGTTCTCCTAGAAGAGTAGGCAAGAGACGTAGGTACCGTATAAAATACAATTTATTAACAGGATAAATTCACAAATATAAATAAAGCACTTAAAATAGCCTCAGTAACACTATTCCACCCCTGGCAACGTTAAGGAGGCAGCAACAGGCAATGGATTCAGGAATAAACGGTACATAAAATCTGAATTTACACCACAAAACCAAAATGTAATTAACCTACAGGGCTGAGGTTACCCACAGGAGTGATCACCAGTGCTAGTTATCCAAAAGCACACTTCCACACCTCACTGCACACTCAGATCATACACCCAAACACTACAGAAGGGTCCACGGCAAACGTTGAAACAGTACCACCACCACAAAAGAGCCTTCACCCGTGGGACCCCAGCTCCTGAAAGAAATCAAAAACAAATGAATAAATCTTATAAACAGAAGTAAATCAATTCACAAAATCACATGAAGGTACATATAACAAACAATACTGGATAAAAATCACCAGTAGACATCACAAATCAACAAATGCACAAATATTCAACTGAAAAGAAAAAAACAAAAACAACAAAATAGATTTAGTTCAAACTACAAGCAAGACCGAACTCGCACGGAGCAATCACGTAGTCTGTACACTAGCTCCGATCATCAGGTAAACCATCCTCCACCCCGAAGATGATACACTAGAAATCAGACAGCAGCAGCAATTCCCTTTATTAGTTGTGAGACAATATTCCTGCCATGTGGCAGCAGAAAAATGACGAAGCTGCAGCAATAATCGCCCCGAGCGAAAGGGAGAATCCTGAGGCAAATACAAACAATAAAACAAAACGGTGTTACTACACATCACCCACTAAAATTTCCCACTCGTACCATACACAAAACACTTACCAAACGAGAATAATGTGCTCTGTAATCCGTTCACAGGCCAGGATACACTGCTTTCATATAACCCACTGCTATACTGAAGTACAGGGAGCTGCCAGGGGGGGCAGTCAAATCCACTACTGAAGCAACCGACGGAGACACACACAGATGCAAAGACAAGCTAGGATGCAACAAACAATCATTAGTGCCACACGAGCAATAATTAAAAGGTTAGGAAACTGCTATGTACTAGCAGCACATACCAAAAGCCACCGTTGAAACAAACAGAAAGGGGAGGATCCGGACGTGACGCATCACCAGCTGCAACCAACCAGCTCTAAAATAGGGAGCACTCGTCGCTGATTGGTGATCAGAAGTGCCAATCACCAACACTTACCACATTCGTACGGTCACACAGGGTTACATTTCCAACACCTTGTTGAATCTATTCCATGAAGAATTAAGGCAGTTCTGAAGGCAAAAGGGGGTCCAACCCGGTACTAGCAACGTGTACCTAATAAAGTGGCCAGTGAGTGTATAATACATTAAAGTTTTCTAGATATCAAAGTGTGTACGTGTGTATACTGAACAAAAGCAGCTTTATAAAATACTAGTAGTGTAATGGTAATGCAGTTCTAATTAGCTGAAATACAATTGAAATGTACTTGAAGCTCATTAAAACAATGCTTCAAATATACTCTAACTGTAGTTCATGAAGTATTAAAAGTACATTTTAAATGTATTTTAAGAAATACACTTAAATTGCACTAAGTATACTTAAAGTGGTTCCAATTTAACACAATTTTAATATATTAAATATTACAAATAGATTAAAATAGAACTTAAACATATCTTGAAATACACTTAATATACTTAAAGTTGTTTCAAAATAATACATTTAATATGCACTTAGTATAGTATAATTTAAATATAGTGTGTCTGGGGAAAAAAAAAAAAAAAAAAAAGCATAATTTAAATATTTATTTTTTCACCTGGGGCTACCAGTTCCTCTGTTCGTCTCTAGGTTACTTATGTAACCCTAGTTCCCCGAGGAACTAGGGTTACATAAGTAACCCTAGTTCTACTTCTACCTCCTACCATACTTCTGGCATCCCTGTGAGCGCTTCCTTCATTCTCCAGAGGCCGCCGCTGTTTCCACCGCATGCCCTTTTATAGCTTCCTCTTTTTGTATTTTTAATTTTTTTCTCTCTCTCTCTTTTATAGCTTCCTGGTCACTACGTCACCCGCCCGTGACGTCTCGCCCATCCGTTGGACTGATTGCACACGTGATTGAGAGCGTGGTCATGCTGAAGGCGTTCCCAAAGCGTCTTGAAGCAGCATATACGTAAGTAAACTAGAGACGTTCTCCATGAGGGAACAAGACACTGAGTCCTCTAGCAGACACTTTGAGCCAGTTTTACTAACAGCTTGACCCAGCGCAAACTGTCTTTTGGTATTAAAATAGTACTGTCAGGATTTGCTAAAGACACACAGTGACGAATTAGCACTGAAAAGGCATGGACACAGTTATTTTTGTGTCTGACCTTATTGAATATGCATTTGTATGAGTTTCCCTTTCAGACGAAAAATTTATGGGAGGAGAGAATTCAAATAAATCACGCAACGCAATGTACTAACGTATACGCTTATCAAATTACTGGTATTTGCACCATTATTTAACGCCCCCCAAAAAAGCATGTCTTAAACTATTTTGCGCTAGAAATGGCTACAATTGTTGTTGCTAGGAGGAGGCACCGCAGAGAACAGAGAGCGTGTGGTAGAAGGGAGAGGATTTTTTCCTCACGTATTGAGATGAGTTGTTGCGTCTTTTAATTTATTAATTTATTTGGAATGCCAGAAGAACACATTATCTGAACATATGGTTTGCCAAGCCATGTTATTTTTAATTTGCTTCAGGAAATAAAAGGTGACTTGGAGTCCTCAACTAGGAGTCACGCAATACCAGCTATCAAAACTTCTTGCAACCCTTCATTTTTTGGCCTCTGGTTCTTTTCAAGGTACTGTGGCTTCTTTATTTCTTTATTCTTTATTTGTGACTACACTAATTTGCGCTGCACTTGGTATATTGCGTCAGTAGAGCGCTGTTTTGGAATTGCGCTCTCACGCTAATTTGCCATGTTTAGTAAAACTGGCCCTATGGGTACTGCTGGACCAGTGTCTGAAGCACGTGTGAAATAAATCCAATCCGCTCCGTAATGTTTACATCGCCTAATTTTGGATACAAATAAAATGCCAGGTCATGCATAGACTATCTGGTCTCTTTGCATTTAAAACTAGATTTATTCACACTAGCCCTTGAAAATCTCTATATGAACACACATAACCCGAAAAAAGTGCGGGGGATGAATTTATGTTTAATTAAAGGGATCCTATTATGCTCTTTTACAAAGTCTTGATTTTGTTTTGGGGGTGTTCTAGAACATGCTCTCATGCTTGGTGGTTCAAAAAATGCATTATTTTTCACATAATTTACATTATTACAATACCTTTCTCCCCAGTCTGGCACAAACGGCTGGATTAGTTCCGGGTTTGATGAAGGCCCGCCTTCCGAAAAACGAAATGTGTTGTGATTGGTTAGCTGTCCCAGTGTGCTGTGATTGGCGAACAGCTAGGCAGAATGACTAAAATCAAATTCATTCTCTCCCAGCGGGAGGCGCTGTTGGAGTGGTAAAGATCAAGGTTTCCCCGGTAACGCTGTACACAAAGCAATGCTCCTCTCACAAACGCTGCTTTATCAGGCATTACATGCAAGATGAAATGAAAATGACATCCAAAATTTTCTGAAGACAGTCAGTTTCCATCAGAAATACAGTGATATAAAAACACCCGCACCGGGTTTCGATTTTGAAACGTGCATTCGAATTTCCATAGGCGGGATTTATTTTAATAATATTCTAATGGGCCAATTTGTGATGTCACAAATACAGGAAAACAACTTTGTAATCCAAACGAGCCGTTCGTTGTAGTTCTTGAAAAGGGATTTTTTAAAAACTAAATATCTCCCTTTGGAGTGGACTTTGAGATTTGTAACTTTATAGATATTTTTTTTTTATGCCCAAACATACACACTACACACTGACTAAAATTCAAAAAGTGAAAAAGCATAATAGGATCCCTTTAAAAGTGTAGGGGACACATCCCCCTCGTATTCTATGCCCATGGGCATGCACTACTTCTCACAAAACTTATCTTCATCATTATATGGCAAACAAGAATCAAGAAACTATGCTATTTTATTTTATAGGTTAAGTATTGTGATAATTGCACATAACTCACTCATTAGGCTTATGGAAAGCCTATTTAACATTTAATCTATAAGCCGTACTAGTATCTATTTTCATGCTACTAGTACTTATATTTAAGATACTAGTATCTTTTCCATTAAATACTAGTACTTATTCATTAGCTACTAGTGCTTATTCTTTAGCTACTAGTGCTTATTCTTTAGGTACTAGTGTTTATTCTTTAGGTACTAGTGCATTTTGTAAATTTACTAGTACTTATTCATTAGATACTAGTTCTTATTTATTAGATACTAGTACTTATTCGAATAGCGATGAGTATTTAATTATACTCTTCTTGTTAAGAAAAAATAGAACTAGTTCTTATTTTTTTTAGTTACTAGTAACTTTTTAGACCAGAGATATCCTGAACTTAATAGATACTAGTACTTTTTAAATTTGCATTTCTGCCCAGAATGCTAATTGTATGTTGAATATTAATAAACCACCAACATATAGGAGAGAGATTAGACCGGAAATGGAATCAAGGAAACAGATGTACTTTTTTTTTTTTTTTTTTTTTTTGAGGAAACCACGTAAAAAAACAAATAATCATTTGTACACAAGCACACATAAAAAAAAAAAAAATATATATATATATATATATTTTTGTCAGTTTTGTAAACACTAATTTCGTAAACATAGTAGCCTAATGTGTTTGTTGGTCATCGAAGGACCTCTAGTGGCAGGATGGAGATAAGACCAATTTTATTATTTACTATTTTCCTCTTTTTCCTCCAGTAAAAACAATAAATATCATATCAGGGCTGTACGTAAACATATATATATATATATATATATTTTGCATATAGCACTGGTGCTACAGACATTGAATATTTTTTTATTAATATTCTGTACAGGGCACACTGGTGCTACAGACACTGAATGTTTTTACATTAATGTTCTGTACAGGGCACACAAAATCCAAACCTTATGGTTTTCAGACAAACATTTTCTTTATTTGGAAAAAAGTCCAAAAAGTCCAGGTTTGTTGTACTTGTAGGGCTGCACAATTTGGCCAAAAATGTTGTTTTTATATATCAGTATAACTAATAATGATTATGCTTATTATTTCTAAATAAAAACATTAAACAAAATAAGGAATATTACTTTTTTAATAACACTATTTCACTATAATATACAAAAATGAGTATTTAAGAATAAATATAATAATAAATATAGCTGCAAGCAGCGATTACCGGGGTTCGAGCCTTAAGGCCTTAAGGTTAGGGTCTAGGCCAACCTGGATGTATAGCTGACAGTTAAACACACTGAAAATGGACAATAGGCTCAGACACAGACACAGACACACACACACACACACACACAGAAATGTAATGGTTAAAGTATCATATGAATAATCAATAAGCATTCTTACACACACTCACACACACATGGACATACATGCACACAAATTTTCTTGCAGATATAGATATTTGAAATAAATGATAGGTGACAAAATATGTATTGCAAGTATTCTCTTTTTAAGAGTTTATATGTTATTTTCAGGTTTCACTGTAATCATAATCTGGCATAATTGTAAAAACTGATATGTCTGTATGAACTAAATGGTAAACTTTGATTTATGGTGATTTTAAATGTTATAACAGTGATTTTATCATGTCTTATGAACAGTACTGTTTTATTTAGCTGAATGAGCCCATTAGTGGTCTTCGACTGCCATCTAGTGGCAATAAATTGCAATTTCTCATACAACACTCTCTTTTTAACCTTTATGAGTATTATAGTGTTATTTTTTGCCCGATCTCTCTTAAATTGTGCACGCTTGTTTATGTCAGGAGCCTGCCCTCCCTGTGTTGTCTGTCTTGTCATTGTTTCATGTCTCTATGTTTGTTTTCTGTTTGAGTACATGGCTCTGTCTTTGTTGTTGTCAGCCATATGCTCCTCCTGTCCTGCCTCCTTGTTACTTGTTGCCACGCCCCCTTGTTTAGTCCTCGTTTGTCTGAGTATTGTCACTTGCCCCTCATGTCTCTGATCTCGTTTGTCTGAGTTCTGTCACCTGTCCCTCTCGTTCTCTCTTGTTTGTCTGTGTGTTGTCACATGTTCCTCATGTTCTCCTGTCGCTTTATATTGTTCTCCCTTTCCCTCTAGTTTTTCCAGTTCATTGTGCTACATCAGTGTTTGCTTGCTCTGTTTTACCAATCCTGTGATACCGCTTATTCCCTACCTAGTTGTTTGTAGGTTTAGTCTCTCGTCAGTCCCTAGTCTAGTCCTGTCTCGTCTTGTTCTGTGCAGCAGATTGGGCAACCGGTCCTCTCCCTGGGTCTGCCACGCTGCTAGGCCCGTGCCGAGCCGGTGACATCACTAGTGTGGAGTGTCTGGCCACCGCTGCTAACCTCCGGCCTCCAGCTTTACTGCCTTCACTGCTCTCTGGCGGTCTGCCACCCTGGACTGGACTCTGTGGCTGCTCACCTAGGCTGCCTGTCTTCATTCATTCCCTGCCGATTGTCTGGACTGTGTTCTCTCCCCTCCTCACCATCTCATGTGCTGTCTGCTGTTTTGTTAATAAACTGTCAACTCTTATCCTGCTTTTGAGTGCTCTCTTATAGAAACCCTGACAGTTTATAATGAAATTATGCATTATTTCATCATTTTACTCAGTTTTGAGAGACGTTGAAGGATGTTTTTTTTTATTTTTATTTTTTGTGATTTATTGGCACTTGAGTACATTATGTAGAGAACATATTATGAAATTAAAGGTTTATAGTTGTCTAAATGCAACCCAGATAGCAAAATTTGTCTGGCCCACCTCTGGGCCACAACTTTGCTTAACTTCTGGCCCAATTCTGGCTGGGTCCCCGGCCCAAAACTGGCCCACACACTGAAAACCGACTCAAACAATTTCCTTTGGCCCAGATGCGGCCCACACCCTGTAAAATTACTCTTATTTATTGACGTGGCCCAGATCTGGCCCGCATACTGTAGAGTGACTTCTGTTATTTTATGTGGTCCAGGTCTGTCCCAGACACTTTAAGCCAGATCTGGCTGACACTCAGCTTGGTCCCTGGGCCAAATGTGGCCCAGAAACTGCTAAATGTAATTCAGCAGTGAAACACAAATGCAACCATTTAAAAATATTAAAAAGGCTTTAATTATAAAATTACCAAATACTTTAATATAAATATATATTAACAATGAACAAATGCACTACAGTAAAACATTAATACACTTTTTAAACCACAAAAGTAATAAGTAAATTATATTTACTGTATATAATATATATATAAAACATTGTGTGTCATAATTCAGTTCAGTTCTTATCAAATGGCGTCAGTGCAGTGAAGTCAATAATATTGCTGAATATTAGCTGTCTTCAACTAAGCAAGACAAAAGGCAACAGTGACGAGGAACCCAAACAAGATCAGCCTCAGTCAGGAAACCAGTTCTCTTTTGACCAAATGAATGAACGTGGTGTGATTATTGCCGAGACTGAGCCGACAGTGCCGCATTTCAGCCAGAATCGGCCCGAGTGTGCTTGCTATCTGGGAAATGTTCAACTTTTTTTTTTTTGATAATTATTGCCCTAGAGAGTCTAGAGAATAGTATGGCACTTTTCTCACAGACACATACACACACACACACAGAAATGAAATGGTGTGTGTGTGTATAAGCATGCTTACTGATTATTAATATGATAGTTTAACCACACACACACAGACACACACATACACGGACATACATGCACACACATTTTGTTGCAGATATAGATATTTGAAATAATTGATAGGTGACTCAAAACTTATTGCAAGTCTTCTCTTTTTAATAACTATGACTGGGCCTGTCATATACATAACATTATAATTAGAACATTATCATAAAAAAACTCTTTTAGAGTTTTTTCTAAACTCTTTTAGAATTTTTAGAGTTTAGTCACCGTGTTTCTGCACGTTGTTGCGTGAAGATCGCGTCCACAAAAGGAGTTCATTCAGAGCCGCGCAGACACGTTCATGTGCATTCGGGACATTTTGTGCAGATAGCCTATAAGTCGTAATATTAACGTTATGTTGTATAAATAACGAAGCGTATTCTATATGAGATAAATGATGAGTTAAATCCAATTGATTAAAAACCTGCTATCAAATGCTTCACTCTACTGGTCATCTTCAGCGTGCGCAGCTCAAATGCAGAACATTACTACTGTCATATACATAATGTTATAAAAAGAGCACTGTTGTAAAAAAAAAATAAAACAAAAAAAATGTTGTGAATTCTTAGGGTTTCCTTGACGTTTAATGTTAACTATCTTTTAATCAAAACATTAAACATTATTTTTGTATCTGCGAGGCGTCCATTACACATGTCCCCTGTAATTATGACTGTCCATTTTATGACTTGACTCTTGGTAATGTATTTTGCCCCCACCCCCAAACATATGATTCAACTATCAGTCGACTATTGGCAAGATTAGAAAATTCCGATTCAACTTTGTAAATCCTTAGTCGGGGACACCCCTAATTCTGGTACTTATTCATTAGATACTAGTATCTTTTGTAATTACCACTAGTAACAATTCTTATCTTACTAGTCAGATCTGCTTTTTTACTCGTCTTATTTTGTGACTAGTCCAAAGGGCTACAGTTCAAATTTACTAGTAAAATAAAAAATCTTACTAGTAACATTTCGAATAAGTACTAGTATCTAATAAATGTGTATTAGTATCTATTGAATAAGTAGTAGTATATATTTAATATGTACTAGTATCTAATGATTGAGTACTAATTTCTAATAAACAAGCACTTGTACCTAATGAATAAGTACTAGTATCTAATAATAAGTACTAGTATCTAATGAATAAGTACAAGTGTATATTTAATAGGTACTAGTATCTAATGAATCAGTACTAGTATCTAAAAAATACATACAAAAATACATAATACCTAATGAATAACTACCGGTACATAAAAATTAAGTACTAGTTACTAGTGGAACACATACTAGTCAAAACGGAGTAGTTGAAATCTTAATGACGGATCCCCATAGAAGTCAATGGCAAAAATTTTAAATTGGTTACTAGTAACAATATAATAGTTACTAGTCACTACTGAAATAAGTACTAGTATCTAATGAATAAGTACTAGTATCTAATGAATAAATACTAGTATCTAATGAATAAGTACTAGTATCTAATAAATAAGTACTAGTATTTGATCAGTAAGTACTAATATCTAATTAATAAGTACTAGTACCTAATAAATACGTACTAGTATCTAATGAAAACGTACTAGTATATAATGATTAAGTACTAGTATCTAATGGATAAGTACTAGTAACTTTACAAAAGACACTAGTTCTTAAAGAATAAGCACTAGTACCTAAAGAATTAGCACAGTACTAGTACTCAATGGAATATAATAGTGTCTAAAAAAAATAAGTGCTAGTAATGTTAATTTAGATACTAGTGTGGTTTATAGATTAAATGTTAAAACGGCTTGGCATATTAGGCTACCTTGTGAGGCAACTGACTGGATGGGCCTGACTGACAGGTACACGACTGGTATTATGATAAATAAAAAACAAACAAAACAAAAAAACCTGACTTTACAGTCTGGAAAATATGGTAGGCTATAGCAAATTATTTTGCGGACCATCTGGCACTTTTAGAACCACTGCTCTACACAGAAGAAAGCCCTGTCTAGGTCTAGGCTCTGCCCTTGTACGGGTTGTGTTGAGCTATTCATTTGTCTGGTTGTTTGATGAAAAAAAGTTTAAATGTTGTTGCAGTAAACACATTAAGAATTGGTACATCTGCAGCAGCAGAGGACTATTATTCTGCTGCGTGGGAGTGCAGAAGAACCGATGACGGTACAGTTTGATCTTGCAGAAATGGGGTGTATAATTCTCACCCATGTACAAAAATAAAATATTCAAGATGTTTATTCATTTTTCTACCCCTGAACAAAAATAAATAAATAAATAATAATAATAATAATAATCTGAATTCTTGTTTTTTTAGTTTTTTGGGAAAAAAATGAAAAAGGGCTGTTTTATATATTTTTTTATTTTTTTATTTTTACTTTCAGTATTAAATCAGAAAATGAGTGAATGAATGACACCTGGATTAATGACTTGCTCTACCTGTTGCTTTGGTCTTCATCAACACCCGAATGCGCCACCTGCTGGTGAGCAACTGGAGTTCATGCATTTGTACTCTGCTGCTATTCCCGCAGTTCCCGGATGCTGAATTTTCTGCTGAATTTGGTTTTGGCTACAAGGGATACACTTGTGGCTACTGGGCATTCGCACATCAATATGAGAGTAATATTTGTCATGCTGAACAACAATAATTACTGCATTTGCATTAATGTACGGGGTAGGTTTAGGGTCGGGGTAGGTATAGACGTTAATAAAACACAATCTAATAGGTAGAAAATTTAATTTATTGTTGCTTTTTGGCCATATCTGTATCCTTCTAGCCACAACCGCTGAATTTGAACCACTGAATTTGTGGAAGCAAATTTGTAAAGTGAAATAAAATGGACCGGAAATTGCCTGTCAAATATACATCTTTTATTTAAACAGATTGAATATTTCAGAAGTGAACGCTGAATGTGAAAGCCGAATATGGATTATTGAATTTTTAATGATGAAAATGTGCGAGAAATGTTTTGAATTGAAACATTCGCAGCTTAAATAAACAACTATGTTGAATTTCAGCCCCTAAAAATGCAAGCCCTGAAAATACTAGGCATTAAAATGCAAGCACTGCTAATGCAATGCATTATTTTTTTTCTGTGCTTTTTCTGACATTTGTCATCATTTTTCTTCCATAGTGTTCCTTCCTGAATGAATCTGTTACCATCCCTACCATACCATTCGCAATATCCAGATTCTCTCTGAGAAGGAGGCTCTTCCTCTATGGCTTCTTTTTTATAAATTCATAGACTTCCGAAAGCTGACTATTGTGGAAAGTGTGCCATTCTGTGTCGATCTGTGTCTGTTGCATATTCCCAAACATAAAGGGCTCAGTATTCACCATGGGAGCACGACTTATTGCAAGTACAGTGTTATGAACATCGTTAATCAAGACACGACTCCAGTGCTCCGAATGTGTTGTTATGTGGGGCATAAGCAAGAAAACTATTGTTCATGATGCAGAGTTGATCTGGTCCAAAACAAACATCATGTTGGAACTGACAGGACAGAATATCAAGGGCAGTGAGAGGAAAGGTACACGTAAGTGGTTTTACACAGTTTTCTGAAGATGGGCCTGCCCTCTTTTTTCAGACCAACCAATCAGGAATAGCCCTCTAGCACTGTGGGTTGGGAAACTTTAGTCACCGACCACAAGTTTATGCATTTAAGGGACCACAGGTGTTCTAAGGCTGCAGGCCTCAATATTTCTGAGGGTGAGTCCTGGAGTATGACCAGACTGAAGACTCCACAGGGTCTCAAACCCATTGGGGAATCAGTTGTCCAAAAGATATTAAGCTAAAAGAAAGTTGTCAAAGGATAGTTGTTCCTTCTCCTTCTCTCAGACATATATAAGGTTCAGACAGAGATGTCATCACTAACCCTGCTATTGAGTGACCAATCATGTGAGCCATATGTTTGGTGACTTAAAGTGTCAAATCATTCTCCAGTTTGTGCTCTCTGGTTTCAGAAATATTGAAGCTCATTTTGACAGAGATTAATAAATATAAACGAGAGGTTTACATACTGGACCAATGGGGACATGGGGCCTCTGACTAGGGGCCACCAAATGATAGGTTCATAGTGATCCAACACTTGGAAACAAGCTATCGCAGATGTAAAATTGACATAAATAGGTACAGACTGAATTTGTACCATTGACTATTGCCACACTATTGACTATTGAAATAAATGTTATTTGTTCTTACAGTATGCTCCAGCATCCCAGTAACCATACAGAGAACAAGCGGTTTGGAAAATGCACAGATGGATGGATGTTATTTGTTCCTGTATCAGCCTCAAGGACAGGTGTAAAAATCTGGCAGAAGTTTAGAATTACAGCACAGTGCCGGTCTACTTCAAACAATGATTCTACAAATGCAAATCTGTATAATAGAGGAAGTTAAAGTTCTCTGTAGAACATAATCTTAGCTATAACTCTCTATTATATCTTAACCAGGCTACAACTTAAGATGAGTTAAATAACTGGCTCAATAAAGAGTCTTTTGTAAGACCCAAATCTGCACAATCAATAAAATATAGAAAAGACTAATACCATAAATCTGTGGAGCGGCTGGTATGATGACAGTAACAAAGTACTTCTGTCATCCCAGCTCGCTGTGCTTTGATAAATAGCTCTGTAATGCTTGCCTAGTAACTCATTACACCCCATAAATGAGTTGAGCGGGACCCCCATGTGTGTTTGCTTTAAGTAATCAAATTCACTTCAGTTATTCAGCAATGCTTGGCTGCATTTGCTACAGTAAATGATCACAAGACTGAATCGTATCACTGTCAACCAGTTAAATTTTTTTAACATAACTTTTATCGGTCCGTTATTAATTTTACAATTTTAGTGCAAGCAGTGGAAACTGATTTTATATTTGCATTATCAAGTTATTAGCATTTGGTAAAGATAACAAGGTCATTTAATGACTGAATTATTCTTTATATGCTTAAGAATGGTACTATAAAGAGATAATTTTCATAATGTCTACAAGTATGTTCATATTAAATGACACTAACATATCATTAACAAGTTAACTTAACTGTTCCTTAATTGTGAATACTGTAACTGATAAGGCAATGTTCACATTTCCAATTAATTGTTGTGAATAGTAATGCAGCTTTTATTTTTTTTTCGTCCATTAATAGTTTACTTTATTAATTTTAAATCAAGATCTATTAGAGGGCAGTTTCTTTATCAGACAACCTTAAGGGTCTTTCACTAGACTTCTAATAGCCAGACTGTCTGCAGGTCTAGATGGCAAACATTTGAATTTCATAACTACATATGAAGGGGTTATTGGAAATACCTTTGGGCCGTTGTTTAACTCAGTGCCCCTCTTCATTTATTAATATGGCTAGAAATGAGCGAACTGTGAGAAAATGTGCTCCATTAGATGGGTTTGAGTAGTGAAGGTTCTCTTTGCCAGAAGCACTGCACAATCAATTACTTTTATACTTCAGATAATTAGGAAAAATGCTAGAGGTGCTTGTTCATAGTTCTGAAGCTCAATCAATAAATAAAAAGTAGAATTTTGTCAGCAGCAAAAAATAAAGCAGCAATTAATTTTAAAGACAAGACATTTCCCTGTATGATGCACTGTTCTCATTAGTTCATAAGTGAAGACAAGGAAAATCCTGACAAGTAAAGTCAAATAAGGTCAAATCAACTGAAATGAAGTCAAGTTGTATAGTCTTTTCGTTTTTACAAAGTAAAAGAAATAATGTAATCCATGGGGAGCTTTTGCTGCACCAAGACTGGTAAAATAAGAAATAGATCAAACATGTTCGATTACCTGTAGTAAATTTCTAAAGCATATGACTGGGGAGACGTCATTCCTTTTCAAGAAATCACTTGATGCTGCATCAGTAGTTAGTCTTGTTCGAGATGCCTTGGTGCTGCGCAGACCAATCATCCTTTCTTCTTGCGGTACTTTGATGGTACTGCAAGAGCAATTCAAAAGCATAAAGAGTCTTCTGCTCTCCAATCGCTCTCGTGGTGCATGCCGATGCGTCTGCACAGTGCCGTTGCATCTCGAACAAGCCTGTTGATCTCTGGTAACACCCTCCAGAGGTGATGATTGTCTGAAACCTATATAGAATCATGCCAGTTCACTGGCTGATGGCATCACCAAAGCTACAAAAGGACACACCTGGACCATCACTCTTCATTATGAAGACAGTTTATCTGTCTGTGGTTTATGAGAGATTTTGCAGTATTATTTGGATATTTTGGAAATTTGGATATTGCTTTGAACTCTTAAGGAGAGTTTGGGAGGCGCATCTCTCACCTGCCTCTTCAAAACGTTTAGACGTGCAATTGAATTGGTGCTTTGAACTTCCAAGCATTTTGCTTTCTTGATCAGTCATGGTAGTGGTGCCTCTATTCACACAACCACAACGTTGTGGTTATACACATTTCAGATGACAGCTGTTCGACTGCATATTTTAAATGAAAACGTACTAATTCCACAAGAGGATAGAGTGTACAGTATCTTCTGCTGATAGCACCATTTTGGCCATCCCACATTTGGTTCTTGGATCTGGTGTCTCCCCTGGTGGAGCTTCCTTGCGGATCCCGATCAAAGTAAATCTATTATACCAGGTTATGTGGTATTGTGTGGCATTCTCATTTGAAAATGTGGGAACTTTGGGTTTGGCCTTAGAATGGGGCTTAGTTCTAGTCTTTTGTCAGAGACCATTTAGAATGCTTAAGCTTTTAAAGGAACACTCCACTTTTTTTTTGAAAATAGGCTCATTTTACAACTCCCCTAGAGTTAAACAGTTGAGTTTTACCGTTTTTGAATCCATTCAGCCGATCTCTGGGTCTGGCAGTAGCACTTTTAGCTTAGCTTAGCATAGTTCATTGAATCGGATTAGACCATTAGCATCTCGCTCAAAAATGACCAAAGAGTTTTGATAATTTTCCTATTTAAAGCTTGACTCTTCTGTAGTTACATCATGTACTAAGACCAACGGAAAATGAAAAGTAGCGATTTTCTAGCCCGATATGGCTAGGAACTATACTCTATACTTCCGGCGTAATTATCAAGGAACTTTGCTGCTGTACCATGGGTGCAGCAGGCGCAATGATATTACGCAGTGCCTGAAAGTAGTCCCCAGTTAGGTAACTAGTTATGATATAGCTGGGGACTACTTTCAGGTGCAGCGTAATATCATTGCGCCCGCTGCACCCATGGTACAGCAGCAAAGTTCCTTGATAATTACGCAGGGACAGCTCTTCGTGTCATGGTGTAGAGAGTGCAATTTGGAACACTGCACAGTTGGGGTAGTGCTAGCATTCCTTCAGAGCCTTTTTTTTTTTTTATTGACCCCAGCTACACTTAAGGTGTATGTGGTGGCTATTTTTGTTGAGCACACACGAGTTGGTGTATCTCTAGAGAAGCGTTCAATTGTTTCTTTTTTCTTGTTTCATACATAGTATAAAATGGCTGAGACATTTCTATCTGGCTTGTGTTCGTTCTTGCATCTTATTTGTAATCCTAAAGTGTTTACTGGGGCCTCCATTTGAACTTCTTGAATCAGCTTCAGATAGAATTCAGATGGTTTTGTTTTGTTTTTGGCCTTGATATCCGTGGTCAGAAACCAAGAGGATTTGTGATTTACAGGCCTTATTATAGGGAACCTATCCTGCATGTATAGATTTTGCTTTCAGTCTGGTGAATGTTTTGTTGCAACCAAAGCTAGGTTACCTGCTTAAGGTTGATGAGAGACTGCACAGGCTTTGTCCTGGGAAAGAGTTACAGACTTGCGGCCACATCAAGGTTGTTGTTGTTGCTAAAGGTGTCACATTTGGTAAAGGAAGCATTTTCTTGCTTATGAAGCATTTGAGTTAACATTGCCTCTTGGCATTCAAGCTCACTCTACTTAGAAGTGTTACTTAATCGCAGGCATTATCTAAAGCTGAAAGACATTTGGGTGGTGGCAGGCTGGGCCTCTCCACACATTTTATAATCTGAATTGATTCCTAGGTTTTATGTCTGAATGGGTGTCAGTTCATATTCCTCTATCGGTCTATGTTTACAGGCTGATAAACTGTAATTCACCTTGTAGTATGTCACTGTGGAATAGTGTTCTCATAACATCAGCTACTGACCCAGTGGCAAGTGAACCTATGATAGGTAATGTCTCATTTGTGTATTTTACCCTGATTCCCTGATTAGGGCTCTGCCATACTCCTTCAATATTACTTAAATCTCAAGAGTGATGGCACAGGCATGCTCTTTTGAGCCACTGGTGATGCAGTGCCTAGAAGAGTGACACTTGAGCCATCAGCTAATGAGTTGGTGTTATTCTATTCACCTTATTTTGCAACATGGAAATAAACTATTTTCTTGGAATGTGCAAGACTTCTGATTCATCGGTCACTACTGGTAAATAAACAACCCATACGGAAATGTAATATATGTGCATGTACGAAATACCTATATATGCAATACATGTTTTATATATGCCCTATTCATATATGAATCCTATTAAAAAATGGGACAATTTCATACATTGACATATAAGTCTACCCCATACAAAAATATATGTTTATGTATGTATAATACATTTATTGCCATATATGGAATGTATATAATTATTAATATATGTGAGATATATGTCTTTTTTAATTGTTATATACAAATTAGACATATATGCATAGCAAATTATTTACATATATGTGACGTGTCACTTATATATGACAATCTTTTAGTTATGAAATATATGGTTTCATATATTTGATCTTTTAATATGTGATCTTTGACCTTTAAAATGATCTTTTAATACAGGTTGTATGTATCTACAAAGTTGTAGTGCATTGCACATTTCATGCTTTAAGCCTAAAATGTTAAATGGTGCAATAAGCTACAAAAAGTAACATCTATTTAAACAGTCTTTATTTAAATAGAAAAAAACAATCTTATTGAGCTGCACAATCAAAAAGAAAAAAAAATAAGAAACAATTACATATATAACTGATCAAAACACTGAACAGGCATAAGAAACAGAACATCAACCAATTGTAGTGGTTCAGGTAAAGGTCTACAGATTTGTATTAACACAGCTTGGGTAGTTTTTGGATTATTGCCATCCCCAAGAGGCCCCCGGTGAAGAAATTTCTGGATCACTGCATCTGTAAGAAATTAGTAAAAGTTAGGTTTTTATAATATAATTACAATAAATTGATTTACAAGGCCCAGAATTACGTTTACACTTAAATGTATCATATTAAAAATTAAATTGTCTGAACCCTATATGTATTTCTGGAAGTGCTCAACATTTAAAAGCAATTTTTAACTTTGGTAGTGTTGGGTGGTGCAGTAAACTAAACTTGATTTTAGACAATATGGTGTTAAAATATATACATTTAATCTGCTTAAGTCTTGCAGTCCAACATTGTACCAGTCTAATTTTGCTTTTAAGTTAGAACTGTGCCTATGTCTTAAAGTGTTTAACTACATATAAGATGACAAATACACTACTCACAAAAAGTTAGGGATATTTGACTTTCAGTTGAAATTTATGAAAAATGTAAGAAGTTCATGCTACAGTGATATCATATAAAAGTAGGGCATTTAAGAAGAAGCATGCAGTGGTAATTTCTTCATCTCAAACAATTTATTGAAACAAAAGTTAACAACAGCGGTGGGTATACCACAACAAAAATGCGGCATGAGGCATGGCATCCCACTCTTCTTGAAGGGCTGCCCTCAGGACACTGAGGTTCTGGGGTGCAGGGTTACGACCCTCTGCACGACGACTCAGCTGATCCCATAGGTTTTCTATGGGATTCAGGTCTGGAGAACGTGCAGGCCACTCCATTTGAGGTACCCCAGCCTCCAACAGCCGCTCCCTGATGAAGCGACCTCGATGAGCTGGGGCATTGTCATCCATGAAGATGAAATCAGGCCTGTGTTGCTCATGCAGAGGCACAATGACTGGATTAATGATGTTATTCAGGTAGTATTGGCTTGTCACAGTACCATTCACAAGGTGTAGGCCAGTTCTGTATTGACTAGACACACCTGCCCAAAAAACCTATGGGATCAGCTGAGTCGTCGTGCAGAGGGTCGTAACCCTGCACCCCAGAACCTCAGTGTCCTGAGGGCAGCCCTTCAAGAAGAGTGGGATGCCATGCCTCAGCAGACAATAAGTCGACTTGTGAACAGCATGAGACGTCGTTGTCAAGCTGTAATTGATGCTCAAGGACACATGAGAAGTTATTGAGACATTGACATTTTTGTTGTGGTATAGTCTCCACCGTTTGTATGAGATGAAGAAAT
Organism: Spinibarbus caldwelli; assembly: GCA_039654775.1. Taxonomy (NCBI): domain Eukaryota; kingdom Metazoa; phylum Chordata; class Actinopteri; order Cypriniformes; family Cyprinidae; genus Spinibarbus; species Spinibarbus caldwelli. The sequence continues at coordinate 25,161,853 of CM077238.1, forward strand.
GACAACTGCATGCTTCTACTTAAATGCCCTACTTTCATGATATAATTTCACTGTAGCATGAACTTTTTACATTTTCGATAAATAACTTTTTGTGAGTAGTGTATATTGAGTATTAAAACATAGTTGGTAAAGATTATTTAAAAGACTGTAGAATACTAATTAAGTAATAATTATAAGTTGTAGTTGTAAAATATTCCCAGATACCACGTGATCTGAGCTCCACCTTCTTAAGGACAAGGCAGAACAACAACGATGCACAGCCTACATGCCCATGCAAATAATATGCCTCTACAGACATGAATAATTATACTACAGTAACCCAAGTGTTCAATGACAGAGCTCACAACTAAGGTTACAATTTCATTTGCTATTTAGCATCAATGAAATAAATAGAAGAAATTCATAATAACTAATAAGGGCATCGTTTTGGCCTGGAGAAAATAAATTAAAAAGGGTAGTTGATTTGTTTACATGTATATTGCAGATGTTAGTTTTGGTTTCAATAAAGTATGTAACCTTTTCTGGGTAGATGCTCCATCATTCACATCACTGCCATCCACAATCTGCAGGTTCAGCCTCCATTTCTATTTTCTGAGAATTTCTGCACTTGTCTTTCTGGACTCATTACCTTTTCAAGGGACACAAACAGGAAAAGTACAATTATCAGCAAAGATATGAACAAAATTGACTACCATAGGTTAACCATATTTTCAAAACCCCAAAGTCACATCTTTTAGTGTACTGTACACAGGGGCGCTGCTAGCAATTTTGGGCCTTATGAAAGAATATGAGGTTGGGCCCCCTACCGCACCAAACATACACAATATTGCCCAAAGTATTGGGACACCCCTGCTAATGAACAGGTTTGACTACTTTAGTAATTTCCATGAGTGCAAATTGTAATGTTTAAGCATATAATGATATTCTAGGGAATTGTGTGCTTCTAATTTTATACCAATAGTTTGGACAGGACCCTTTTCTATTCTAACACAACAATGTCTCTGTGTATAAGGTAAGGTTTAAAAAAAAAAATGAATAAAAAAAAAAAAATAAAAAGATCGATTCAGTCAGTGTGGAAGAACTTGACTGGTCTGCAGAAAACCAAGTCCTAATCCAAGCTGAACACCTCTGGTGTGACTTTAAATGCAGATCTTGAGCCAAAAACTCATCACCAAACACCAATGACTTGTACATACAATATGGACAAACGTATTGGGACACCCCCTTCTTTAGAACAGAAAAAGGCACTTCCAAAACTGTGGCAACAAAGATGGAAACATAATTCATGTATTTAAAAACTGTATTTCCATCTTTGTTGCCACAGTTTTGTGTCTAAAATAATTGTACACATATGTACAAGTCACTGGTGTTTGGCATGGTCATGTTAGAATAGAAAAGGGTCCTGTCCAAACTATTGGTATAAAATTAAAAGCACACAATTCCCTAGAATATCATTATATGCTTAAACATTAAGATTTGTACTCATGGAAATTACTAAAGTAGTCAAACCTGTTCATTAGAAGGGGGTGACCCAATACTTTTGGCAATATAGTGTACAAGCCAACCTAGCTATTCAAAATCTTTGTCTGCAATTTAATAATATTGACCTATTACTTTTTTATTGCTTTTGACCATTAGGTATCAGTAACATAATTCACCCAGAACCTGTTCTATGGACAGAGACTTTCTGTACCACACTATTCTGCAGATATGGAATGAGTTTGACTACTTAATCAGTTATAAAAAAAAAAAAAAAAAAAAAAAAAAAAAAAATCCTAAAATAATAAATAGGATACCCCATAACACCAGCATTTCCAGCAGTATTCCAGCAGTATTTCTCAAACATGATCTTACTCAGCTAAATATGACTATTAGCTTAACCGCTGTATTCCTTGTTTGCTAGCTACCTATGCACATACAGCATACAATGTTAAAAATGTTCTACATTATGAACCTTAACCCAAAATCCTTTAGCTTCACACTGTAGCAAATTGTGACCCTGCCTGTGGAAAAGTATTTTTTTTTAAAACAGTGGATGAGTAATTCACTCCTTGATTTGCTCAATAAAAGTCTCCTTTGAAATCATTTTGACAGACATGTTTATTGTGTATTATTTTCAACGTGTTTATTGCTAAGTTTAGTGTGACAAGATAGAAGCGCAACCGTAATAATGCGCGTGCAGTGTATCTGGTTGCCATGACAACCTCCCGGCTTCCTGCTGCTGTTCTGTGTAATCAGAGTGAATTTGTAGATTTTCTATAGCAAAATTAAAATGTATTTAAAAGTGCGACTGACCAAATCGTCAGGCTCGGTTTGCCCCCCTCAAACTCGAAGACATAATTTGACAGTTTACCATCTGATCTCACTCAGTGACTCTAGACTACGTAGGACGGGACGAAACCATGCAGTGAATGGGGGGAGATAATTTCGCCGGAGATGCAGAAATAAGCTGTAATTTAATTTTATTTGTAACTCTTTGGTAGATACATTTATAATTTCTATTACGTTACTACTACTGTTACTACTAATAAAACAGATCTCTGGGGGCCCCAAAAGTGTGTGAGCCCTTAGAATCGTCCTAACTTTCCCCCCCTTAGCGGCGCCCTGTAGCGACTGTACCTTTATGTAATATGCGCATGTATGTGCTTATGCACCCACCATAGGCATGCCAGTGTACTTGATGCAATATAACCAAGTACAGTACTGTATGAATTCAAGGTGCTTGTATTTGAGTAATTCCATTTTGTGAAGCGTTATAGTTCTAGTCTAGACTAGACTGCATCTCAGAGATAAACATTATAACTTGGGTAAAGTTGGTTTTATATTGGCACATTCGGACTTCTGCATTCAATTACTTTGTTAACCACACTACATTGGCCATTCAGCGGACTTTCGCAAGTAAATATGACATTAAAACAATGCTTGCTTATTTTAATCGATTGTGAAAAAATGTAGTAGGTTGACAATGATGTCACTGATTAGAATTTGCAAAAAATAACTTTATTGCACATATACAGGTGCATCTCAATAAATTAGAATGTCGTGGAAAAGTTCATTTATTTTAGTAATTCAACTCAAATGGTGAAACTCGTGTATTAAATAAATTCAATGCACACAGACTGAAGTAGTTTAAGTATTTGGTTCTTTTAATTGTGATGATTTTGGCTCACATTTAACAAAAACCCACCAATTCACTATCTCAACAAATTAGAATACTTCATAAGACCAATAAAAAAAACATTTTTAGTGAATTGTTGGCCTTCTGGAAAGTATGTTCATTTACTGTATATGTACTCAATACTTGGTAGGGGCTCCTTTTGCTTTAATTACTGCCTCAATTCGGCGTGGCATGGAGGTGATCAGTTTGTGGCACTGCTGAGGTGGTATGGAAGCCCAGGTTTCTTTGACAGTGGCCTTCAGCTCATCTGCATTTTTTGGCCTTGTTTCTCATTTTCCTCTTGACAATACCCCATAGATTCTCTATGGGGTTCAGATCTGGTGAGTTTGCTGGCCAGTCAAGCACACCAACACCATGGACATTTAACCAACTTTTTGTGCTTTTGGTAGTGTGGGCAGGTGCCAAATCCTGCTGGAAAATGAAATCAGCATCTTTAAAAAGCTGGTCAGCAGAAGGAAGCATGAAGTGCTCCAAAATTTCTTGGTAAATGGGTGCAGTGACTTTGGTTTTCAAAAAACACAATGGACCAACATCAGCAGATGACATTGCACCTCAAATCATCACAGACTGTGGAAACTTAACACTGGACTTCAAGCAACTTGGGCTATGAGCTTCTCCACCCTTCCTCCAGACTCTAGGACCTTGGTTTCCAAATTAAATACAAAACTTGCTCTCATCTGAAAGAGGACTTTGAACCACTGAACAACAGTCCAGTTCTTCTTCTCCTTAGCCAGGTAAGACGCCTCTGACATTGTCTGTGGTTCAGGAGTGGCTTAACAAGAGGAATACGACAACTGTAGCCAAAATTCCTTGACACGTCTGTGTGTGGTGGCTCTTGATGCCTTGAGCCCAGCCTCAGTCCATTCCTTGTGAAGTTCACCCAAATTCTTGAATCGATTTTGCTTGACAATCCTCATAAGGCTGCGGTTCTCTCGGTTGGTTGTGCATCTTTTTCTTCCACACTTTTTCCTTCCACTCAACTTTCTGTTAACATGCTTGGATACAGCACTCTGTGAACAGCCAGCTTCTTTGCCAATGAATGTTTGTGGCTTACACTCCTTGTGAAGGGTGTCAGTGATTGTCTTCTGGACAACTGTCAGATCAGCAGTCTTCCCCATGATTGTGTAGCCTAGTGAACCAAACTGAGAGACCATTTTGAAGGCTCAGGAAACCTTTGCAGGTGTTTTGAGTTGATTAGCTGATTGGCATGTCACCATATTCTAATATGTTGAGATTTTTGTTAAATGTGAGCCAAAATCATCACAATTAAAAGAACCAAAGACTTAAACTACTTCAGTCTGTGTGCATTGAATTTATTTAATACACGAGTTTCACAATTTGAGTTGAATTACTGAAATAAATGAACTTTTCCACGACATTCTAATTTATTGAGATGCACCTGTAATTAGAAAGTTATTGAACGCAGAAATGTGTGAATGTTGTGAATATAAAACCAACTTTACCTAAGTAACATTATAACGTAATTTTGCTCCATTACTTTTGTCAGAGAGCTTTAATTAATTTTCAAATGTTGCATTGCTTATCCAGTGAAAACGATGAGCTTACAGTATCTCTATCCAATAGTATATAGTTAAAATTAACTTTAACCCGAGCAAATTGCAAAACACATCAATGCAGCTCTAACGTTAATCATAACATCATATATAAAACACTGACAGGGAATTTTTGAAACTGATGTGTATAGGGACAGAGGATCTTGCAGTCCAAAACAATCATATAACACTTAGTTTCTCTGTAATATTAGCATATGAATTTTAATAAAGCGTTGAGTAAATTAGTGTAAATTACCTGCACCGCTGCAGCTCATTCAAGGGCGTTTCAACCAGTACTCAGTGATGTTGGTCTGTCTTCATGCCCGTCTATAAAATCATTGTCATTTAAACTTTATATGAAGGTGCTGGCACATTTGTTATCCCTCCACTTGCTAAGAAAAACATCTTAACGCAGATGACTGCCCACCAAACACAAAACGTTTTTACAACTTTTCACGACGTTGTATTTTGGTTGCAATTAGGTAATGTTGTAGTACAACGTTTTAAAAACGTTTTAAAAACGTTTATTAAAATATAAAATAATGTAACCAAAATAAAACGTTTAAGAAACGTTGTAAAAATACCAACCTGGCATGTTTTCTTTAAGTAGTAAAAAAAAAAACAAAAAAAAAAAACGTAAATATCACGTTTGTCTACTACGAAAATGAAACCAGACCAAACTGCAACTTTTGGGAGACGTTTTATTTAGGTGTTAAAATAACGTAATCTGCACGTTGGAATAAGCCGTTTTAAAAACGTCATGAAAGTACCCAAATACAACCTTGCAAAAACGTTCTGTTTGTGTAAAAATAACAGTGATATTTTAACATTAAAGCAATTCAGTGACTGACAGATAGCACGAGCAATATCAAAAGGTCTTAACAGTAATATGTGAATGCTTACTTTCAGTTGTCTCGGCTCATTTAATTGATATATTCGAATCTAATAATCCAGTTATCGATTATTGTTGTTTCATAGTTAATTGTCATCACGAGCTTAGTGTAAACAAATGAAAGGCGGGGGAGGGGTATCGACGCAATGAACAGGAATGATGGGTGAATGTTTAAAAAAAATATTATTTATTATTTAAAAAACGTCATGACATTACCAAAATACAACCATGCCAAATCTCCCATTGTACGTTCTGTTTGTTTTTAATGTGGTTTGCAATAGATAGCGTTAGTATTTTTATTCTACACTATGTTACCATTTCTGGTATTTTCATTAGGTAATAAATACCTAATGAAAATAAATAAATATTCTAAAGCTATTGTATTATATTATATTATATTATATTATATTATATTGCATTACATTATATTATGTTAGGCCTACTATCCACTTACACAATACGTTATCAAGTTTCAGAACATTTATCTTTAATTCTTATAATTGTAATAAAGTTTTACTTCTACATGTATGTATTTATGTAAACGCTGCGTTTTTAATGAGCACGCGCCTTGAACAATGAAGTCGCATTTAAACTGAAGCGGAGAAGGTTACCATGGAAACGGGGCAGCAACACAACTGACATGCGGCGAATCTCCGTCTGTCACATTTCTTTAAGGTAAGTTTAGTCCCTAAAATTACACAAATAATACATACAACTGTTCCTGACACGTTCTTACATACAATAGACATGCTTCTGTTGAATATTTACTTTATTGAAATGGTTTAGTGTCTTCGGAAAAAGTCCTTTAGCATCTCAACCGTTAGGCTAACTATAAGATGTAGGCTAACCATAGACTTTTGCTCCTATTTATGAAAGTTTTTGCTTTTAATCACATATTATGTGTAGAAGACAGGTTTTTTTTTTTTTTTTTTTTTTTTTATAGTTTTGTAAATATTTTGCTGGCAATTTGTCAATGGATGAATGGAAGTAAGCTCAACCTAAAAGTATCCACTGTACTGTTAATTGGTGACGTCACTTACATGGAGCATGAAAATTAGCTAAAACTATTTCAAACACGTTTTGATATTTCGCGCAAAACAAATATTGATAAAAAATGTACTGTGATTCTAGGAGCGTCAGATGTATGTATTATTTATTAGTCATTTTAAGAAGGCTTTGACTTCCAAACATACTGTAATGACACCATATGAGGATTAAGTTACTAAATTGGTATATTCTTCATATTATTCTTTCTTTTCTGCATTTCACCTCTATTCTACACTGTAAAAAGTCCTTCAAGGGTGTTGTCTGTAGGAATTTATTTTAAAAAGTATATTTCTTCCAATAAATTGATTCCCTTTTCTTTTTGAATTCATTTAAGTTTTACATAAGTAAAAAGTGTGAATGTTTTTGTAACTTATTATTACCTATCAAAAAAATGATTTTACTGACCTTCACAATAAATTGCTTCTACAAAACTCTATTTAAGTGTTTATATCCAAAGTAAAACGTCACAACCCGCACATGCTGCAGCAGAACAACGAGATTGTTGCTCATTGTCACCTGTACCGGACCAGTTTCGGATTTCTGTGGAGTTTTTGAGGCTTTATACAACGTGCAACACATGTAAGTAACTATTTACATCGCATAAAGTTAGGTTTTAGCCAAATGAGCACTCATTTATTGCACTATAAAATGTAAAAGCGTCGCCCGGTTTCAGACAGTAAAGTTAAGTTTGTCAGTTTTGCAGGCGCCGCATTAGGCCTTACCGAAGGTCTTGACATTAACATTAATCTTAAAACAAGTATCGCTAATGTTAACGTAGGATAGGTATATGTGAGATATATTGCCAAATTATGTTTCTACTTAGTTTGCAGACTTTTTTTTAAAAACAACATGGTCATTTTGTTTGTTTAAGGAGTCTAATAACGTTAGCCTCGGTGAATGTGAATTATTTTGTCTCAAATCACTCGTCTTAAATGTTCTGCCTCTTTCCGAATTAGCTAGCAAAACACTAGTAGCATGGCCTCTCATCCTCGTACATGTGTCGGTTAAAAGTTACGTTAACTGCTAGGTTTGTAATGTGTGATTTTATTGAAGGCTTTTGAAGATCGTTCTCTGTTGCCACTTATTGTTCTGTTTATGTCTCATACAGGGAAAAACGGAGCGCAGTGTCCACGAGGACTTGAAAATGCGCAATATATTCAGATATATGTCTGCTGTGAACCAGATGCAGTGGGCGTCATCATTGAGGGAATCCCAGTGCTTACTGATCTTGGAAATCTGGCCAGGGCATGTTGTCTGCTTCTGGGGATGACATATGCTCTGAACCTGCAGTATCCACCACTACTCTGCAAAACATTTGAGGTGTTACAAAGACTTTTTGTGGGACTTGACACACTGTGCCCAAAGCCTTCCTCCCGATTCATGACACTAAAAAACAAACTTCTGAGTTAGTTGGTCAAATGCCAGCCTCACACTCATAAATGGCAATCTTGTTGTGTTTTTCAGAGTTTTTCAGAAGATTGTTCTGAATGTTCAATTGTTAATTGGCTGCAGTTCAGAAGTTCTGTTATATAAACCATTTTATGGTAAAATGTTTTAATACATACTAAGATATACTGTACTGTGCACTTACGGATTGAAGCTGAAGTCAGTTCTTTCGTGTCAAATGTCGTGATCCGGCTTCCCTGTGTTTTATTTTAATGTCCTTGTAAGGATATATGTAAGATTATGCTTTTTTTATGTTTTCTTTGCTTCACCACTCTTGCTCGGTGGGCAGTTTAACTGAGAACAACGTGGTAGTCAAGCACAGGCTTCTTCGGTTCCTGGATAAGCCTCCAGCTGCTGGGCACTTGAGCTGAAGTCAGTTCTGTTATGTCAAATGCTGAGGTCAGAGGCCCTTTATTTTATTTTATTTCAATGTCAAATGTTTTAGTAGAATATGGCACAGATTGTACTTAAATCGTGTTCTTGTATTAGTTTATTATGTTTTAATACATATGAAAAGGTACTGTGCACTAAAGTCAGTCCTTTTATGTAAATCGCTCAGGTCAAGAGTCACTGTATTTTAATGTCAGTGTTAAGAGTACACAGATTGCACTTTGAAGGTGTTCTATGCTGCACTTAAAGATGAGGTCAGAAGTTTCTGTAATTTTTAATGTTAAAATGTTTACATTGCCATAATTGTGTTACATTAACATTAAAATTGATTACAGAAAATTAGTGCACCCAATTGTTTGTATATGGGAGCTGTTATAGAGTAATAAACGTTGGAAACTAAGTTATGGCAATGCTAACTAATTATTTCAAGTGGATTGAAGAAATAATTTGTCTAAATTAATGAGAGTAAATGAATTAATTAAAATCAAAAAGTTTAATTTTTTATTTTAAATGTTACTTATTTTAACTAAGTATGATTTGGTCAATATGCTGCTCTTTGTCACAATGGTTAAACTCAAATGTTTTGCTTTATCTTGTAGACTCTACTTCATTTTTAGCATACAGTAAAATACATAATACTGATTTTTACCAACTCAAATACCAAGAAGTTCACTAAACTTATAAAAAGTAGTTGGAAAATGTTGCCTTAATTTTTTTGAGTTGAATCTAAGTAACAGTTTTTACAGTGTAGTTTGTTTATTTCTAATAAAACTGGCATTGTATATTATATATATACTACATATTATTACTAAAGTAATGTATATATTAGGGCTGTCAGTCGATTAAAATATTTAATCGCGATTAATCACATGATTGTCATGAGTTAACTTGCGATTAATTGCAATTTAATCGCACATTTTTATCTGTTCTAAATGTACCTTAAATTAATACTTTTCATGTTTTAAATACTCTAATCAACAAGGGCAATGACAAATATGGATTCTTTATGCAATATATTTTTATTATTAGTGAAACCTCAGTTAACAGAGCCTGAAGACTAGACATGTTTCAAAGATCATAGATGTGTTTCAAAGAACTTGCTCATGTCTATTAGACACATGAAAAAGAAATACCAGGTTCCCATTACTTCACTCTCTCTTTTTTTATTTATTATTTTGCACTGAGCAATTTACTTACACAAACCTGTTTACATTTCCGCATGACAGGGCATCTCACTTCTTCTGAATATGCAAAATGTACATTTATTATGTATTACATTTGTTTGCCTCTCTGTACCCACATACTGTATTTTGATGCAGCTAAATTCTCAAAACTGTTTTCATTTATATATTTTACTGTTTCTGTTGTCAGACAACGGAATGAATATGAAATAGTGACTGAAACGCGACCCATAGGACTAAATAACCAGCTCTCCCTTCCAAGATGTTAATCTGCACAAACATCCTGATTTATAATCCAGCCATCGTCTGATAAAATCAAATAGGCTATACATAAGATAAAGACAATAGCTGTGCTGTGATTTCGGCTATACTTGCATGTTAAATTAGAGAAGCAACATAATATCTGTTTTAACTGAAAGCGCTGTTCCTCTCATCCGCGCGCTGAACAGAGCAGACGCGGAGAGAGAGAGAGAGAGAGAGAGAGAGAGAGAGAGAGAGAGAGAGAGAGAGAGAGGGAGAGAGAGAGAGAGAGAGAGAGAGAGAGAGAGAGAGAGAGAGAGAGAGAGAGAGAGAGAGAGAGAGAGAGAGAGAGAGAGAGAGAGAGAGAGAGAGAGAGAGAGAGAGAGAGAGAGAGAGAGAGGGAGGTGTGCGCGCAGCGGGAAAGAGAGACCTCGCGCGAGCGCGGCAGTACGGCGTAAGGTTTGGGCAAACCCTATAAAGATTAGTTGCTAGGCGCTTTTGAAATAAATAAATAAATATCTAAATAAATAAATAAAATTAAAGTTGCTAAAGTGGTCTGAAAAGTCGCTAAATTGGCAACACTGTCAGCATCTCCATCCATTTCCAAATAAAATAAAATTAGTGCCGTTAATAAAATAAGTGCCGTTAAAATGAATTTGCGTTAACACGTTATTAACCCCCATAACTCTATAACTTACTCCTTTTTCTACAACAAGAACTTATCCAGTCATTGACATTTAGGCTTATTGGCATTTATTTGAACGTTGCACATTCATCTCTACTTTTTCCCAGAAAACTGAATTGAAACAATGAATAAAGTTAAGCAAAAAGTAATTTTGTTATATGATTT